>JAJUPC010000378.1:0-359660 GCA_023614405.1 Avena insularis
ATCATATCTCACCCAGGAAATAAAGGCATATCTTAGGGGTAGAAGTCAAAAGTTAACAAGCATAAGAAGAAAATAAATAAATGTTCAATACAAGGGTTTGAATGTACACAGATGAAAAAAACTGAATATTCATCGGTCTGGATTTTTCATATATATGTATGTTATGAAGTAAAATGAGATGTCCCTTGATTAGAGACATTTATCCTGTCTGCATGTCGAAACATCACAAACAAGAAAACAAATTGGTCAAATTCAACATAATAACAATATAAAGCCTAAAGTTATACAAAGAAAAAAATAGAATTTAGACTGCCTTTCCTGAAAGCCAAACATAGCTTGCATAGCAAAAGCCAATCCAAGATCCTCGTTAACCTTACCGCTCATAATTTTTTGGGTGGTAGGAGCCTCTAGTATTCTGCGAGCAGTGCTGGCAGCAACGGATCTTAAAAGGTAGAAAACGCAAGAAAATACTTTACTTGGACAAGTCAACAGGATTACGCCGATAAAAGAAGGGCAGAAAAAAAGCCTCCGGAAGTTTCACTGACTGCACTGATTGCCACTATCTGGATCAAGAGGAGAATGTTGCCCCAGGAAAGATAGATTTTTTGTCTTCTCTTTAACTTATATCAGCAGTTTCCAAGATCTACAAGCGAGATACAAAATTTAACTGGTAAGTGCTACCACTTATTAAAGAAGTACAATCCACTACAAAATATAATTGAATGCCAAAGCAACGGGCAGGGTCAAAGGGAAGTGAATAAAATCATTAGGCTATACCTCATAAATCAACTTTTAACAGAATGCTGTTGAGTAACTGCTTTTAAAAACCCTCAAATAGAAGACATTAGCCATGGTCTAGGCGATGGCTTTGATAAGTTGTGCACTGCATGCATGAAGAAGAAAATCTGTAAGCGGCAACATCAACTAACAACAAGGAGAGTTACTGCAAATATAAGACAGTAATATATACCCGATCAACTTATTTCGAAGCATTTTGAAGTGCCTGGATATATTTTTTGTAGTAATGTTGATAGAAGGTCTGCTGTATCCTAAATCGCATCACTCTTTTGGGCCCTTCCGGTCAAGGTGGGCATGTTCTCCTAATGGGAAAAAAGTCACAGCAACTTATGGAATGTGTAATCCTCAAAACATGTGTTGGGCTTCTTAAATTCCAAGCTAGACATCTTTCTGATTCACCTAGAAGTCCTCCATGTTACTAATGATGAAATCTAATCTCATATACTCTTCCTGCAAGCACAATGCAATCACACTTACAAGATCATCTGAACTTCAATTGCACCATTATTAGCACATATGTAGAAAATGTTACAAAAAACATAGAACAAACTGGTACAGAAAAATGGAAGCGTATGAGAGATGATATGGAGGCATATGAAAATCAAAGTTGGCAGTAGATGGGGTAGGATATCTATAAGTGGGGAGACTGGGATGCAACAACTTCAAGTGTAAAATGCTAGAATTACTGACAAACCCATACCCCTTTTCGGTCTCGTTGTAAGAGAGCAGTCTTGACCGTTTGGTCGGACACCTCGGCCGCTTGCAAGTTGGATCTGGTCTGTGGGCCTTTTCTAAATGGCGTTGTGAATCGACCTATCCCATTATGGTGGCGGAAACATACACATCAATCAATGCAGGGATTAGAATAAGAAATGGACCATATTATGGCCTATATAAGTGGAAGTGGATGTGACTAGTCTGGCAGCATCCCAAATTCCCCATCCCATGCCATGATTAGGAGCAACACAATTTTCAGGTGTGTACCCCATTTTACAGAAAAGGAAATAGCATTAGCTAAGCTTTTTACACCAGTAGACAGTGTAAGTAGTGCTTATTAATTGACTGTATCTGTTGTAGTAGTGTCGAAAAGCAGAGTGGGAGAGCTTACAGAGGTAGGCAACACGGGGTTGGCCGCCTCCACACTCGTTGGCAACACGGAGGATGGGCGCGATTCTCCACGAGCGACGAGGGCGCCACCTCACTGTCGAAGATGGCTCGCCGAGGTTCACAGCAGTCTGCGTCCTCAGAATCTCGGCGAGGCGCCGGCAGCTGCATCGGCCCGGCCCGGAGAGCGTCCGCGACAGGGACGCCATCGCGGGTCGCTTCCCGTCACCGCCTTAACCTGCCTGGACACACGAACAGACTGAGGCGGAAGCTGAGCATCGAGACGGTTCCAGAACGCGCCAGGAGGTTCTGGAAGGCGAGGGCAAAGCATCACCTTCGCTGCTCACGTCACGCCAGTCCACCAACCGGTTCGGGCATGAGAGAGGAATCTCACCAATCGCGCTGGAAGCCGAGCTCTGGAGTCTGGACCAAGCGCGCCTTGCCGGGGATTCTCCGCGAAATTCCTGGTAGTCCTGGCGCCTGTCGCGGCGCGCGCTGCGCTGGAGGACCTGGCGTGGCACGAACGAGGAGCTCAACTCGGGAGGTTCTAGAATGTTCTGGGAGATTCTGCGGCGGTAAGAGATGAGACAGGTCGCCGGAGCGAGCGATTACGCACCTCACTGGCTCCACAGCGCCGCGCGCCGAAAAAATCACCCAGTCCGCCTAGAGGCCCTGGCCACAGCGACGTAAGGCTTCCGTGCTCGACGCACGAGCGGAGCCCCTGGAAGTTGTAGAGACCGCCGCTGGAAGCTTCAGGAGGGGCGAGCAACCGGCGGAGGGCTTAGAGCCGCGGGCGGGGGTGATCGGCGGGGGCGGAGGAGGGGATTTGGGAGGAGTTTTGAGTTGGCAGTTGGGAGGAGGGGGACTGGCTGGAGGAGCTTCCGGAAGTGAAGGACGCCACTGGTGGGGGAGGAGACGCGTTCAGGGGCAGAATCTTGGGGTTGTTACAGGAGCCCCTGCCACTGGGCGCAAGATGGACGAACAGAGGGTCGTCAGGTGCGCTCGCGGAAAAAGGCACATCATGTCGCGTCGCGTCGCGTCGCCAGCAAGCACGCCAGGAGGCCTTTCGCTTCCACAGAAGTCCACAAGGTCGTCCCAGCACAATGCGTGTGTACGTGTAGGTCCATAAATAAGCAGTCACTTCTATCATTTGTACTTAAAGTTAAATTTAACAAAATTTGTTATACTCCTCCGTCTAGAAATAACTGGCGTTAGTTTGTCGAGATTCAAATGTATACATCTGGTAACATTAAATACGCTTCAGTTGATACATCGAATTGTATTGACGAACCCTAAATCAAATTATTTTCTTGTATTTAGCGAGTACTCTAATTCTATCATTGATTCATTTTGACCGCAGGAATTCATAATATAACGATTTGATTATATAAATATTCAAGCATTTTGTCTAAAAATCGGCCCGAATAATATTAAGAAGTTTGACTCAAAGCATAAGTTAGAGAAATGTAAACTTATTTACCAAACTTACTCCCTCCTCTGCAAAAAATAAGTAATTTAAATTTGGCACTAGATCTGCACACTAATTAAAAACGTGATTAAAGACATGCGAATCTAACAATGTACAAGTCCTTATTTTGGGACACACATATAGATGAACTCACCAATCTTATAAATTGCAGCTATTAATGAACTCATTAATTTTTTAACTAGTAGCTAAATGGTGCTACTCAAAGTATTAGAATAACCTAAATAAACGCTTCCATAAGATGGAAAGTGATTTTGGCTCCTCAACACTAGTGCTCTCTTTGTTTAAAGAAATTAAAAACATATTTTACAGGTTTTAAAAATATTTGGAAAAAATCGGGACAAACATGCAAAAAGCAGGATAAATTTGGATTTGAAAAAATGAAAAAATCTGATAAAATTTGGTTTAAAACATACTTGTACAGATCTGCTACTCTGTCATTTTTTATGGCAGATACAAAGTATTTGAAATTGATATTTTTACACATTTGTGGGATAAATCATGTACCACCTCAGATTTTTTTAATATTTTTAGAACTGACAAATATGATTTTAATGTTTTTTAAATAGAAAGAGTAGTGGAGCTTAGGTGAATCCTACAAAGTGATGTGCTCACATCGATCTTAAGGATTATAGTCGATTTGGGCGAAACCAATCTATCTCATACTACTAGCTGAAAGCTCGTGCGGAGTTTAGATAGATCGACCATATGATTTGGCAACTGGTTTCGAGCAACCAGAAAGTGCCGATGCTTACACTACTTTGTTGCCTCCGCTCATATATAGAAAAAGATCGACCGGCAGACAGGGACAGGTCTGAAAACGAAACGAAGACGCATGGTGTCCATGCCTCTCCAGCTCAAAGGGAGCAAATCGTCTCCCACGCAAAGAGAAAAAAAGAGCAAATCTCTCTACACTCGCGATGATGCCCCATCATTCCCTGCTTTGAAGTGTCGAGCGAAATGGGCGAGCGACCGAGACATGCTCATATGTAAATTCCCGAGGAGACAGCACCGTACCAAGTTGGCACGGCAGCTCTACCGCCATATATGTGTGTTGTGCTAACACCCAGAAATGGCCAAAAGCTATACTGTCCCGCTGGCTAGCCAAAAGCCATTGTCGCCAAAACAGAAAATGTAGAGTTGGTGTCCGTGACCTTACTCTTATTTAATATTGAAGTTTACTTCTTGTAGTACTAGTTGATTATTGCCTTGTAGCAAGTTGTACGTACTATCCGAACTATTTGGTGCCTTATACTCTATACGAATATCATCTGGGCAGTTTTTAAACGAAATTCTATGGACAACGTTAAAAAACCAAAGTAATAAAAATCTGAATAGGTTAATGGAACAGGTGATGATTTGGAACGGCTTGGCCCAAGGCGAGTCGTCACCTCGCCCCTTCGGATAGGAAAAGTTTAGCCGGTTGCATTCTGCCGAGCACATTGATAGAGCAGATGGAAGAAATCGTCGTGAAGGATAGAAAGTTATCGTGTTAAGGTAGCAAAGGATCAGCATAATAGAGTAGCAACCATCGGAATGATGATATTAAGTAGATTGGAAGGAATGGCACTGAAGTCATACTGTGAACAAAAAAGACAAAAGATCCTAGAAGATCGGCCAAGACACATTATTACGATTCATCGCACCTCTGTCGACGCTAGGCGCACCAGAAGCGATGATAAGAGCGGCGAGAACCTTCTTTTACTTTTGGATGTAGCCATTGTCTCCACATCTAGAAAAGACATGAAAATCCAACCTAATGAAACCCCCATCGACCAGACCCAATGCATCGGTGGCGGTAGTTTTGATCAAAACATAAGCATGTAAATATTACTCCGTTCGATGTGTCGCTGACTTAGTACAAACGCTTATTATGGATCAGGGAGTACAAATTTGTAGCCTAAACCAATTTCGAGAGTAGGTCATGGAATAAAAAAAACAGCTTGTCATGCAGTATTATTACCCGCAGGGAGTTGTGTACTTTCAGATCCGGATTATTTTCTCGCAAAAAATGGCTTCATAAAAAGCGGTCATTTTCTGGAGAGAAAAAATTCAGGCCCGGAATATTTTGTTCCGAAAGCTTTCAAAAAGCGTCGGCTTTATCAATATTCACAGCTATTTGGTGATCGAAATACGCCGTTGGATACGACGATTCAGCATCAATGCCGACATCAACTTCACCGCGCGCTAGCTGGGGCCTAGGGTCGTCATCGGATCGCTTTCTCCGTCCGGTGTGCTGGAAATGTGTGCATCTTGGTCACAGTAGTACTACGTATATTCCAGCACTATTTTCAACTCGTGCATATACTATGTCGCCAGGCCGGCTCTCTCTTCTCCGGAGGCGCGTCTCGAGTTCACCACCCTCTGAATCTCTGATCCACTGTGGAACGCACGGGCTTGTGTTACTTTCTTGGTCAACCGCGTCTCGGATCGCTGTTCCACGCTCTCCGGTCCGAGAAAACGCATCTCAGAACATGTACTGTAGAACACGTCACCGGACGGGCGCGGTATGGAAGCTTGCACGTTCGCGGCATGTTGCAGTACCAGTGTACAATACCACTGACTGGATTGTCCACATGTCTCGGTTCCCAAAGCCCCTGGAAAAAATATCAGCCTGAAGCCCTCAAAAATAGTTCATGGATCCCACCATCGTATTTCTCCGGTCATATCGTTACCGAAACTTCATGCAAATTCGTATAAACCTAGTTAAGTATTTAGACTAGATGCATCCATTGGCGTCCGGTGGGCCGTTAATCTGCTCCGCGCGAGAGAGATGCGACTGACCTGTCCTCTCGACTCGCTCTGTTTGGGAAAAAGAATGCGAGACCTAAATCTATTGCCTTGATCAGTGCTTCCTGGCTCCGGTGGCTGACACCGGCTAGACCCTACCGCCCGCCGTTGTCTCCTGGCGCCGGATCGCTGCCTCATCCCGACACCCCTGCAGCCCCTCCGGCCGGTACTGCCCACTCAGGCCGTCAGCCGTCAGGCGCAACCGCACAGACGCTCGCCCGCTCGGCCGGGCGCCTGGAACCAAGGGGCCGAAAGCTGGAACCAAGCATAGGCAAGCGATCTGGAGTAAAACGCGGCAAACTCCGATGCGCACGGTACAGGCAGACGGGGATCAAAGTTTGATTAACCACCTCTCCAGCTTTTGTGCGATCACAGGAACCTGGAAGCTGATTTTGTGCCTAGCTCAAAGTGGTAGAGCTGTTAAGGCACCTATGTTTTTTTTTAATGGTGTAGCTTTTATTCTATTTTCAGTTAGTTTTTCGCTTCAAACATATTCCTCTATTTCAAAATATATGATATTTTAGCTTTGTGAAAAGAGTGTATTTTTTTTAGCCTTAAAAAAAGAGTGTATCTAGACCCCTTTAATGTATAGGTTTACTCCGAACCTAAATAAACCTTTACACTAAAAGGATCCATATACACTCATTTTACAAAATTAAAACATCTTATATTTTGAAACGGAGGGAGTACATACTTGCTCCTATTGTCTAGATTCGATATATCTAGTCATGTTTTAGTGCTAGATATATCCGAATCTATACAAATATGAGTTCATTGTAATATATAATTTTAGGAAATTTTTGAGAATACAAATAACATTCGCATTTTTAAATGCAATACTTTCAATTTTAGGAAAACATACTTGGTCTCGAGTTGTAGTTTCGCCCGTGATATCTAAGGACCGGCCTGTATATAAATAAAAACTTCGAGTATAAGAAATAATACACAGCTAGTCTGGTGTATGATAGAGATGTTTGAGTGTGAAAACTGAGGAGGCTGGGCTGCCCTTTCTATAGCGAAAATTTGGCAAAATTCGCACCAAAATACCCCATCCAATACCCTAAAATTCGAAAACCACACTAAAAATAACAAAACAAATCGTAAACCCTAGGCCACCTCACCCGCTCCTCCAGGAAGCAAGCAAGACAAACTAGTGCAAAAGAAAATTTTGAAGTGTGCCCACCCTGTAGTTTTTTCCTGCGTCCGCTACTGGATGCATCCATATCTAGACAAAGCTACTATATTGTGTCAACCACAGAGCAACCGACGGATGATGCCAGACTGCTGTCGCCTATCGGTTCGGGCCAAACGTCAATGCTGCTGAGTAGGACACTTTTGTAATGTGCACATGCTGTACGCTGGACAGGTGGACAACCGGCCGAGGGTGATACCAGTCACGGTCATGAACTCGGCCCGTTCTCCCCAAACTCTATCTGCTCGTCCAGATTAATTAATACTCCAGTTGTAACTCTACACGATCGCACGAGTCAGTCAGTCAACAGTTCGTCGCAAAGCCAGGCAAAACCTTCCGGGAAGGAGCAGCGCTAGCTGCAGGCGCATGGAACTATTCTGCTCCCACTCGTATCGTATGCCATCCCTTTTGGCGGATTCCTTTGGGTAAAGGGGTCGAGAAAAGGGCGATGGCTGATGAGAAGATGCCCCGATGACGATGATGCGCACGGAGAGAAAGAAAAGGCCGCTGGCTCCACCGCCCACACGTCCGCTGCCGGTCCCGGCAGGGGCGATCCATCGGGAAAGATCTGCCCGGCCTGAAAAAGGCCGAGGGAAAGGCGGCTCCGCAACCATCAGTCGAGTAGCTACGAGCAGGCCATGCACGTACCTGAACCTAGTACTTGTACTACTGTATTTGAATTGAAGAATTGCGAGGATGTTATTGCTTGGGGTGTTCGAGGCTCCCTGTCTCGCTTCTAAAAGTGGTTCAGATTGTTCTATGATCAGGCATGTGCCTTGCTTCTTGCCAATGAGCGTGTGCCCCCCCGAACCTGCCCATGGCCTGATCATCCGTGCATCCGACGTAAAGAGACCACACTCACGTAGTAGTACGTACTTAGAAAAAGGAGGGCCAGGACAAGGCGGCTTGACTTGAGGTCATGGATGTTTTCTTAGCCAAGGGGGTTTGCTGGGTGCGATATGCATACCATAGTCAAAAAAAGTTTGGGAAAGATCAGCTTATCCTCTCTGTGGACCTTTTACCTTTCGGAACTGGCCATGTTTATTCAGGCGGTGGAAGCTTTGCGTACCAGGTGCTACTAGAGATAAGAAAGCAGGGTCCTCAAAGAAGCTTTGCCACTAGAGTCCGAGCGTTAAGTGCCGTTGAGCTTTATCTTTACGGTGCACAGTTTGGAGCAGTGGCAGCCAGGTCAAGAGCATCTCTAGGGATTTGTTTGGATGTACCGGGAATCAAATCCCAAGGAATCAAATCCCGATCAAAAATCCACGAAAAACAGCTTAAATTATCGGAATTTTATTCCCCACCTCCCTACTAGTGGATTTATTTTTCTGAGAAAAGGCTGGGTTTCTCTCTTACCAAACAAGCCCTAACGGACGCATCTCTAACAGACACCCTAAAACCGGTCAAACCCTTATAATTTTTGGTTTTCGAGGTTTTGGTCGAAAAAAATGTTTAGAATAAACACGATAAAACTGGTCAAACTAGTAAATATTTCTCAGGACACCGAAAAAGAACACCCGAGAACCTTGTATTCCCAGTTTTTTAGACTAAACCGAGGATGCCCCGTATCTCGGTCAAAGCTTCTTCGTGAGGGAAGTTTTGCTCCGGCAAATGTGATGCGTCTAGTTTTAAAAACGGACTGGTTCGTGGTTTAACCCGAAAAACTGAACCGATGACTTCATTGGTTTTTTAAGAGGTACCAATCCAAATAGCAAAAAATCAGGAAAAGAGAAGAAGTTGCAAGAGGAATTGTACTCAAGCCTTATGCTAGATAGAAATAGTACCACATAAGTCCCAATACCGCTTGGACACACTATGTTTTGTGATTACATATTGAAATATACGTTTAATATTATTTATAGGATTAAGCCCGGCGGTGACCGAGCCATCTGAGGGCACTCCCGCGCATGCGTTTTCATCCGTTGGATGTTGTAGGAAAGCCATGTGAATCATCCGTGGAGGCTAGCTAACGACATTTTTTACCGCGAGCTGCGGCTCTTTTGCCATTTAGATCGATCCCACTCTCAACTCCGGCCCATATCGCAGCGGCTGGGTCATTCCGCAGCAGAAAAATGACCGGATTGCACTTTCTCTCGACCTAACCAGTAGAGAACTTGTCGAGCCGTCGAGCCCTAGGCGTGGGGGGCGGCCGGGAGGCCTGGTCACGCCAGTGAGCCTGGCTTCGGGGGAGGCTTATTGGCGCCGTCAAGTCCTAGTACATTTTATTGTCGTTTTGTTCTGAAATTTGCTTAAATTTTAATTAAAAGGAATAGTTTTTGTCGCTATCGAACCGGATGAACCCGTGGTCAGCAACAGAACCGGAACCATTTGTCTCGGGTCCGGTTTTTAAAACTATGGCGGCACGGGGACTTAGCATGAGCGGTGGCGGCAAGGGAGCGAAGCAAGCGGCGGCGTGAGGCTAACGTGAGGGCGGCAGGGGATCTACGAAGGTGTCGGTGGCGGGCCGGTGGACATATCAAGGAGGAAGAAGACACGGAGATAACATAAAAATGATTAAAAATATAGATTTGTGGGTCCTAATTGAGTTTACATGTCGTTTTCGGTGTCTACTCTAGAACGAGACAGATTGATCTATAAAACACGTTTTGGCGGCCTAAAACGCTTTTTACAGGCCGTTGTTTTACAGTGTGTCTTAGAGATGCTCTAATAAAGCATCCCGCGTGTTGCATAAAAGGTCTGCTTACGTGAGTTGTGTTGTGAGTGTCAGAAAAGATAATTACACTTTTAGTACCACATCTTGCACTCATGTTGTGTTTTAATCCCACATTTTACAAACTAGACAATGTAGATACCACAACTTGCTAACACATAACGAATTTGGTCCAAAGTGTTGTGGTATAGACACGTGTGCGCCACACTGGATAATTGTGTATAATAATTTTGCAGAGAACCCCGAAACTATTAACCATCATAGAAACCCACCGTCGTTATTTCTTAGAAAACCTTAGTTTCTCTCCTCGCCACCGCCGTTGAAATAGTTTTCCCTAGTTTCCCCGAATCACGCACGCTAGCGACGACGAGGATGGCAGAGAACTCGTCGGAGGATTCCCTGGAGAGCACGGGGCATGCTGGTCCCCATGCTACTCGTTGCCGATCTCAGCGGGTCTGGGAGGCCGAGGTTCAAACGACGGAGGAGGGGCGAGGTTTGCGGCACGAGGCGTTGTACAACAAGATGATGATGTGTCCTCGCGTCGGAGAGAGAGAAGGCACGCATGGCGGAGCCAATCGGCTAGCGGCCATTGCACCCCACCGACGTGAGCATGGAGGAGAACGTTTGCATCTCCAAGCGCGGGACAACGCAATGTTCCTGCCCCCACCCCCACTATCAACGTCCCCACTAGCACTGTGAATCTCGAATTGGAGCTCAATAATGGTGGCGGGAGCATTTGGAAGGAGGACCACCAGTCCTTCTAGCAACATTGGATGATTTCATGAACCAAGTACAACCTGGAGCACACACTGCTTCAAGCCCCTTATATCATTCTTGGTCTTCTTAATTTTCTTTCTATTACTAATGGTGTATGTTAAAGTATTTCTCAACTCCTCAACACCACTGAACTTCATCCCAAGCCTAAATACAAGATTGACCTTAATCTTGTCCTTAAGGAGTGGTCTATCTCCTTCTCCCATATCTAGATGATCATCCTCTACGGCAACATCATCCTCTTTCTCATCACAAATTTCCTTCTCATTATGATCATTGACTGATTTGTCAATATTGTCTTCAAAAAGATCATCATCACCTGATTTAGCATTGTAATCACTGTTATAGAACTCACTATCCTCACTATCACCACTTTCACTTTGACCTGCTTGCATGTTTTGATCTCTTTCCATATCTGCAGCTTCAATAATAGATGAATGTGAATGTTGAACTTCTCTATCATTTATTTGCTTGATGATGCCAGAACTTGAAGACTCGCATGTGTAGATGGAGATAAAGTTGGATCATGATTAGGTGGATCAGATGGGTTTGGAAGCCTCACAATGACTTCTTCTCTTAAACCCTTTCAGAAAGTTTGTGTGATCAACAAACAACACTAGTGTCTTAAATATGTTGCTGGCATTGATCATTTATTTGATGCCAAACTTCTTATTAATTAGCACCAATCCTTCATCTAACTCATTCTCTGGTAATAACCAATACACTGAGAGTGAAAGGGAAATGGATGTCACCTAGAGGGGGTGAATAGGCGTTTTAAAATTATTACGGTTTAGGCTCTAATAAATGCGAAATAAAACTAACGTTTAATTTATCAAGCCAAAACCTATAACAACTAGGTTCACTAAGTGCACCAACAACCTATGCTAAGCAAGACAAGCAACAAGGTGATAGCAAGATATAATACTTCAAACACGATGGCTATCACAACGTAAATTGCATAAGTAAAGGGCTCGGTTGAGAGATAACCGATAGACGCGGAGACGATGATTTGTTATTCTGAAATTCATGTCCAAATAAGCTACATCTTCATTGGAGAGGTGTAATGGCGCAATACTCTCTGAACTCCACAAATGGCTCATCTTGAGGTGTGGTGGCTCGATGCTCACCCAATGCCACACAAGGACTCACCTCAAGATGCGAAAGCACGCAATTCACCAATGCCACAACAGGCTCACCCTATTCTCCCGTGAGCTCGCCACAAAGGCCTACTCACGAGCCACTATGGGACACTTGAGGGCGGTCACCGAACTCGTACAAGGATTAGGGCAATCTCCACAACTCAATTGGAGGGCCCCCAAGAAACACCACAAAGGATCCACAAAGCCACAACAGGCCACAAGCTTGGGGAATCTCCACAACTCAATTGGAGCCCCCCAAAACACACCACAACTCCACACAACCATCTAGGGTTTGAAGAACCTAAGAGAAACAAGCCCAAGAGATTTAACTCGCCGAAACTCCGAGGAGAACTCAAATCTATGCACCAAATGCAAGAGGCAAGTCATCCACTCTCAAATTCCACCAAAGCTACAAAAGCTATTGGGGGAATAAGAGAGGGAGAATACAAGAGGAGAACACAAAACTCTCCAAGATCTCGATCCCAAGGATTCCTTCACAAAGAAGGGATTTGGTTTGGTGGGGGTTGTAGATCTAGATCTCCTCTCTCAAATCCCTCAGAAAGATGCAAGAATCATGGGAGGGGGAAGGGTAGAGGGCAAGCTCTTTAAGGTCAACAGTGGAGGAGAGAGAGAAAGGCAAGAACCAATAAAAGCTTGTTGGCCATGAAGGGGAAGAGGATCCCCTTTTAAAGGGCTCCCCGATCTACCCGTTACACAAAGAATCATGCACGGCCGGTAGTACCGTTGGGTGGGCGGTACTACCGCTGGCACCCAGCCAACGGTCAGAAACAGCGGCACGAAAGAGGAAAACACGATCCTGGCCGAAACTTCCACCTATACTACCGACGGCAAAGTGCTCGAGCGGTACTACCGCCTAAAGTTCTGATTGAAGTTCCAACAAATACAGCGAGACCAGACAGAGAGGGTACTGAACCGAAATCAGGGTGACCGGAAGTTGGGCCAGAATTTACAACGGTACTATTGGCGGCAAAAATACCCTAGCGGTACTACCGCCTGAACTTCTCACTAAAGTTTGGTCAAATAGAACACACCAAAATAGAGACCCTACTGAACCAAAACTAGGATGACCATAAGTGGCCCCGGTACTTCCACCGGTACTACTAGCGGAAAAAATGCCCTAGCGGTACTACCGGTGGCCCGCCGGAACTACCGGTCACGAAAATCCTCCAGAACCAAAATTGGCAAAACTTTTGCATCCCAAGGCGTGGGTATCACCAAGGGAGAAAATACCATGAATATATATGTGAGATATCTCCCAAGGCACAAAAAGATTAAAGACACAAAAAGATATCCAAGGGAAATCCATCTTTGACGAACTAGAGCTTGTTATGATGATATCTACAAGCTCTAGATCCTCACATGGACAAGAACCGAACAACAACCAAGAAAGATGATGTTACGTATGCAAAGGTTTGATCTCTCTCAGAAAGATACGATCGAGTTGTTGAAAATATGCCCTAGAGACAAATAGTAATAAGGATTATTATCATATTTCATAAAGTTTATGATTAAGTTTTATATCATGCTATAACTGTATTGAAAGGAAACACCAATACACGTGTGATATATAAACAACCAAGGGTTCCCAGTGAAACTCTAGTCACTGGTTCATTGGTCAACAAATGATCAAGGTTTCCTGATCATGTGGCATTTATGCCAGTTGGAAATGGAGTCAAGTCATTCGGAGAATGATATGATGAACTAATACCAAACCGAAATAACGTGACCCGATCATTTCACGAAGTTCAAGTTATGACGATTAGATTAGACCTAGTAGACTATTTCTTAGACCGTGAGGCTATATCAATCACTGTCTCCCGAGGGTACTTTGATAGCATCAAACGTCACTTGGTAAAACAGTGATCATAAAGGTGTGTTCAGGTATTCGGAGGAATAGTTGAGGCATTATACGTCAAGAGTGGGATTTGTCCATCCGCATGATGGAAAGATACTTGAGGGCCCACTCAGAGAAGTTATATCCAATAGCTGCACAGCGTGTGATTTGATCATAGGGATATCACTTGTCGAAACGAGTCCAGTAGCATTTGTCGGTAACAAGATTGAACCTGACATGGTGATGTCATTGATCAGATCTCGGGCAATGCAACTATCGAGAGACAAAAGGAATAAGACACGATAATCACGGTTCAAATGACAAAAGATTTCGTGGAATGCATAGGGGTCACATGGCCATCCAGGTCCCTCTATTGATCATTGGTCTAGGAGTGTCCTGACTATGTCTAGAGTGTTCCTGAACCGTGGAGTATCACACTTAAGGGCTTGGTGATGCTTAGAGAGTGTTTATAGGATCGGTAGAATCACTGAAGCATAGAAAGAGAGAAAACCTAAGGGTTTCTGAAGTCCGAGGATGTACGAAGTGGAGGTAGAAGGTGTTCCATGGCTGTGGAGATTGAATGATATGTGAATGAATGTTAAATATTGATTTAATCATTTATTCATAATTATTTAATAAAGAGAAAATCAATTAAAGGGTCAAAAGGCTTAATGGGCCAAATCCCAGAAGGGGAAGGGCCCAAGAGGGGCTGCCTCCCTGGGAGGGGCCAAGGGGGTGGCCGACACCCCTAGTGGGCCAGCCCCCCACGTGGAGCCCATGGTAGGGTGGCCGGTGGTGCCTCCCCCACCTCCTCCCATGATTAGTCCCGCCCCGGGACTTTGAGGGAGAGAGTACCTCCCCTTCCTCCTATATAGTGGAGTATTTTGACCAAATAAATACACACAATATTCAATAAAGGTCTCCTCACTTTTGGGGAGACCTCCAATTGATATTCTCTCTCTCCCCCGTGACCGTGGTCCCAAGTCCGGACTGCGCGAACGAGAGACATCTTCACCACAGAGCGACGTCGCGCTGCGGGATTCGGATCCAGGAGCTCTACTTCCGCAACTGCTGCTGGATCGGGGAAACGAGAGTCATCGCCAGGCACCGGATGCATGTAACTCCCTACGAGGTGTCACACTTGAGGCACTAGAATTCGTTGGAGCCACAGTAGCACAAGGACTTCATCACGACCTTGAGGTTGGCTTCGGCTCGTCTACATCAACCACACTCTCCCGAGCGTTGACAACACTTTGCGGTCTTCAAGGGTAAGTTCGCGAAAAGCCCCTCCCGTTACTGCATTACTAATAGATAGGTCCTGGCAACAAAGGGGTTCAGGGGCATAGGGTAAAAAATTATTGTTTTCATACGCAAACCCCTACAGTGGTATCAGAGCTAGATCTATACATAGTATTGCTAGTACGGGTAGAACACACGATATGTAGCGTGTGGGTGTTGATATTTTAGTTGTTACCCTACCACGTGTACTTGTGTACACCGCAGCAATGCTTGATGAAGCGACTCCCAACTGACTTTACGCGTTCATTCGCGAGACTGGTCCGCGCTTGACACACGGCTTGTATTGTATAAAGTGGCTTTGGGGGGTGTCTGTCTCTCTCGCATTTGTTGGTATGCCATTTACAACGGAGGGCCCCGAAAGGGGTGTAGTATAGACAACTACTTGATCAGTGTTGTTGTGAAAGTTCGTAGGTAAGAACGGTTCTTGTGCGAAAGCCCATTCAGCCACGTAAAACATGCAAAGATAAAGTAGAGGCGTCTAACTTTGTTTTGCAGGGGGCGTTATGATGTGATATGGTTGTGGCAAAGGTAAAGTACATACTTTTTGTTTCTAAGTAGTAGTAGACGGTCACGGAGGTGATGGAATACCATGCCGGAAGACACCGGTACCCTGGTGCCTATGGCGTCGGAATCCGGAGGCGCGGGATGGAGATCACAGCGAGAAGGACCATATCGCATCACTCTTACATCCAATGTTTATTGTTTGTATATCTTATTGTGTGCTAGTATTAGATACTCGATGGTAGGCTAATAAGATAATCCCTAATAAAATACCAATGATTGTGTTCTCCCTTAGTGTGCACCACCAAGAAAGTTCTTCGGTATGAGGCAGTGTCGTGATGATCGGGTGTCAGATATATCTATGTTAGCATACAGTGGGTGTAAGCCATGTTGCACAACGAATACACTAAGGTTGAGTTAGCGATCCTAGCATGTGTAGACATGGCATCGGAACACAGATGGTCAAAAGATCGAGCACGAGTTGCATGAATGATGTGACCGACGTTTAGGCATCCACCCTAGCACCCACATTGATGGTCGTGACGATCGGGGGAGATGTGGGGAAAAGGGATTGTGTAATCACTAGAACCCTTTAGGGGATAGGTGTTTTAGTGGAGTTATTATATTAACTCGTTTAATTATAAAATTAGTCTAAATTCCTTTTGCAATTATAAATGTAGAAAATGGTTCTCCTCGATGCTACCTTCTTTGTTGACGATTGGTTAGATGGAGAGAAGCTCGGGCTAGACGGATCAAACTTCTCTATGTGGGTTGCGCGTATCCATGTTCTCCTAAGCGAGAATGACGTGGTCGACTATATACTCAACAAGATGGACTTGGAGCAGCCCAGTATCTTAGAGACCCCAGAACAGCGGGAAAACCGCTATTACCATCGTGAGATGTCCACCTTCATATCAATGACGATGCGTTTCGGGATGGTGGATGAGTTGTGGCCAGTCGTGGGTAATCTTGACCCTCATACGGTAATGGTACAGCTTAGGACACATTTCATGGAACAAGCACGCATATGGGAGCATGATCTGATGGGGGATTTCCTCTCCATTAAGATGGAAGAGAACTCTTCACTTGAAGACCACTTGGAGCGCATGCATGATGCGTACATGAGGCCTGCATACTTCCTGGATAGCTGGATGACGAGCTGTTTTGCAAATGGCGTTGTCATGCGGTCGTTGCCACCAAATGCTAGGTTTTGCATCATGAGAGGCGATACAGAAACACAGGATTTCCACAGGTTCATATCACATCTCGGGAATGTGAAGTTTGAACCCATTGCGGGTGAGGTCATCGATGACAAAGGTATATACTTGATATACAATTTTATAAATGTTATAATCTTGCAAACACATATTGCAGTGTTAAGTATATTTGATACTTGTTCTGTTTTGCTGAGAACAGGTCCTTCTGCATGAGAGTTGCTTGATGGAGAGGAGGTGACGTTGCGTGTTGATGGTGAGCATGATGATGATAGCCAACGACAGTCTCCCTCGACATTTATCATTTATTTATCAGTTTTGGATAGTTATTATAATTAATAGATTATGAACTTCTTTAGAGTGCATCACACTTCGTGAGACGGTTATTCATGAGTTTGTAACAAAAAGTTGTTCTACTTTTATGAATGATTTCTATTCGTGTTTATATCTTGTTCGATTATGTGTGAATTATCCTTGTTATGAAACTAATTGATAATGCATGAACATTTGTAAAATATTAAAATGCCTTGAAAATACCTAACTTAATGATATATTCATTTGGAATGAAACCATTGTTTAAATTCAAAGTTATGTTGATAATATGTGAAAGTCACTCGATTTCCTGTCACATATGAATCATGCCTAAGTTCGGCAAAATAACATAAATACCGTGTATTGCATGAATACTAAGTGTTTTGATGAATTATTGAAAGTGAATGCATATTCAATGTATTGTATTTCAACAAAATGGTAATTATACTTATATGATTGTTTAAAAATGTGTAAATAAGTTACCAAAGGAAACATGAGTATGAAACTATTTGATGTGATCAAAGTGTTTCATCAACAAAGGGTGTTAAAGATAAAAGAGAATCTAATTACTATGATTTGATCAATAGTAATGAAATTCAACTTTATAAGATTGGCATAAGAAATTGTGGAATGCAATGCATTTGAAACGTCAAATTGCAAAGCATCACAATATGATATTAGATATCAAAGTGGGTGAATAGATAGCACCAAATAAATCGTTGTAGTATAGATGTAAAGACCATTAGTTAGAAATAGTTAGCACTCAATTAGAATATTTAGTGAACCATCTAAATTCGCGAGATCGGCATCATATCTTGTATGGATCATCATGAAAGTTTCGGGGTTATTCGGTATAACCAAAACAATAGCGAATAAGTCCTTGTAGAGTATTCATTGGAAAAATGAATACGAAATCCATGGCTAGAACCAAAAGAAAGGCAAAATTAGTATTTCTTAAAGTTTTGGTACTTTTTTGAGAAAGTCTATGTTCTTGAATGTGAAGCTTATGGAAGATAGTGAAAACACAATGAGGATTTAAAACCCTGCATCAGAGTGTTGAGAAGTGCAATGGAAAGCGTTCCTGAATGATTCTCTTCACAAAGGAAAGAATCAATGATAATAATCATTGTGTTTTCCCCACTAGTGTTTTCACTACACAAAGTAGGATTCAAAATGTACTCCACATCTTGTATGGAGACATTTGTGAATCATTTGTCATGATTAACAGAATATGACATACCTACGATTATGAAGGAAATAATGGTAAACTAAAATTATGAGAAATCCTAAAGCAAAATTCACTTAAGATTAGAAATCAATTCATTGCTGAATCTTAACAAGTAAAAGGGTTACTTGAATTTTCCAAATGACTGCAAAGTCATGAAGGAAAAGGTGAATGACAAAGGCACGATTTGTCATAAATAAATTATTGGACAAATTCAAATAAATTTGATTCAAAAGTGCTGAAATTCTAGTGGATTTGATACTAGTAAAGTACTAGTATCTCAGAGTAAATCTCTCAGTTTGATAATTTATCAAATGATTTTGAAGTTGTTCAAAATAGTTAATTTGCATGAAATTGAGTGGGAGCTATGAAAGTCTTCCAAAAACAATATGTGAATGACATATTTTTGAGTGGGAGCAATATAAATCTCAAATTCAAATATGAAGGAACATATTTGAGTGGGAGCTTAAGGAGTGATTCTTAAGTGTGTATACGACACATTAAGAATGAAAGTGCAAGTACCGATAAATAATGATTTATAAGGAGTATAAGTTGATAATAAGTATATTATGATATTATATAGTATTCCTAAGAGGGATTCTGAAAAGAGTTTCGGAATATAAGTTAACTAAGGAACTGGTCCTTGATAATTCAAATTAGGAATAGCATTAAGTTTAACATCAATGGTTGAAAGAAAGAAAAGGATGATCATCATCCACTATGTTGAGACATAGGTTCTATCTTGGAAAACCATGATGATAATTTAACATAATATATGATCCAAGAAGGAACGTTTGAAATGTGATTAAGCATGAATCACGGAATGTTAAGCTAAGTTTGTCCATAGTGTCTAATAGAGAACTGTAGACATAATTCCAAATCTATAAACCAAAAAAATATCTTAAAAACATAAAGGGTTATGTTGTGAGAACATTGGAAACTCCTATATCGATAATACCGACTAAAGTCAAGTAGGAAGCGAGGTGAACAAAACATCGAAAGTTGCACAGGGTGCACTAGTGTTTCGATAATTACATTTATAATAAAAGATAAGGGTGCCATCTAAAATAATTGTAAACTATTATGGAGGGACTAGTTCGTCTTTAACGTAGAATGATGTGTCCCAGGGCACAATGCCCATGAGAAAGCCCATGAGGTTGATCTAAAGTCACTTAGACTCCTAGAAACCGGCCTTGTTCTGCGGCCATAATGACGATGCATACATAAAGATGTTATCATGTGATGATAAAGTATTAATGTCAATCAAGGTGACATTAGTAAGTTGCAAAGGATTTGGGACTATAAAGTACAGGCCCAAGAATCAACCTCTTCCATGAGCAAGCATGTTCAAGGTACCGGGATGTATGGTGCCAATGATTAAGTACAAATTGTTGGGTCCGCAGCATAGAAAACAAAAAATTTCCTATGGTGTGAACTACACGCCAAGATCTATCTACTAGGTACAAAGCAACAGGTGGACATACATCCAACGAGAACTTACCCTCGAAGACAACGAGTTTTGTTAACGAGTAGGAACTCGTGGTTGATGTAGTCGTACACTTGCCGATCTCAAGATCGTGAGGAAGTCCGAGCGCCGCAACTCAGCAGCGCATCCATACTCGCACACATGTTCAAGCCACCGGACAACCTCCACCTCCTCGCTCTAGCAATCCAGCAGGCAAGAACTCCTTCCGCATTTAAATGCCACCGGGAACATGTATCTCGCTAATCCGAGACCATGGGGAATAATTTAGAGGGAGAGAGATCCTTCACAAGGAGGTGTGAGGATGAAGGAGGAATGGGTGGCCTTTTATAGGAGGAGGGGTGCCCTCTCCATGGTCATGCATGGGGGTGACCCGAACCTCCCCATTCATGTGGTGGTAACCCTCCACATTAAAAATGCCTCTTCACATTCCCTTTAAAGTCTCCATTTTAAATGCATTAAATTTCTCCAAATTTAATGCTCTCATTTAATAAAACTCTTTTATTAAATTTATTCAGAATTTTGTTAATTACTTTAATTAACAAACATTCACATATAGCCCTTGCAATATTTCAATATCACATGCGTAACCTCTTCGCAATTTCACCGAAACAATTTCCTGCTTCTCATCAAACAATTCCTGCGCTTTGCAATTCTTTCTGTCTGAAACATATGTGCTCCAAAATGGTGTCCAAGAACTCTTATGTGCCACCCTACGGTTCGCGAATAATGCGTACATGATCGAGACCCTTCTCCTATCAATAATCAGCAGCGGGACCTGGAGATCCGTACTGACTCCTACACATTCAACGATGACTTCTCTGATCGTGAGAACCTTTAAAGCTTGTAACTAAACCCCTTTGTCTCTCGATATATTATATGTACGAGATTCGATCATCGGTATCTCCATACCTAGTTTGATCTCGCTATCGACATGCACTCTTTTCTCGCTCGTGATATAACATTCTAGTGATCACATCACTTGCTTGCAAGCTATCTTAATGTGATATCACCGAGAGGGCCCAGAGTATATCTATCTGTCATCGGGATTGACAGATTCCACTCTTGATCCATGCGTCTCAACATAACACCTTCGTAGTACTGAACCCATCTTTATAGTCACCCCTTGCGGGTGACGCTTGATGTTATCAAGATACTCTTCCTGTTAGCAATTAACATGATCTCATGGTCTAAGGATAAAGATTACTTCGTATGATGTTATAGCAATATAAACATAATGACTTGATCGTAATGCTATACTTCGGATGAATGTTCATCACATCATTCCACCAATGGTGTGACCTTGTTATTAACAACATCCAATGTCCATGATCAGGAAACCTTGATCATCTTGTTAATCAACAAGCTAGTCTATAAGAGAGGCATAACTAGGAATCCTTTTTGTTTATTAAACACACATGTATTGATGTTTCCTGATCAATACAATTCTAGCATGTAAAATAAACATCTATCATATATAAGGAATATATAATAACAACTTTATTATTGCCTCTCAGGGTATATTTCCTTCATATAGTTCATCACGAAGCTCTTGTAGCTAGGTGGCAGAGATTAGAGAACACCATGTATGCCTAAGTCAATGGGAATCGTTATTCCCAAGGACACAAGCTTATCGGTGTACCCAGACATTTTGATTACGTGCTCACTAACGGAGTTGTTTTCCTCCATCATGTAGCTAAAGAACTTTTCTGTAGCATTATAACTCTCTACAGCAATATGGGTATCAAAACTCATTTTCAATTCTCCCATGGTATCAAAGGCATTGCCGTTTTCGAAATGCTTTCGAAGTTCTGGCTCTAGCCCATACAGTATACCGCAATGAACTGTTAGGTCCTCCCGACGAGTCACATAGACATTCTTTTCCTCGTCAGGCATTAGGAGCTGGTGGGGCCTAGCAACAAGATCTAGCACATATTGCTTTTGTGCAGCAGTGAGGAGAATCCTCAAATTCATAGCCCGGTTGGTGAAGTTGCTACCATTCGCAGCAAGTTTCTATTTCTCCATGAACACATTGAAATTAAAAGAAGGTGGTGCCATCTACAACAGAATTTGTAAAGTTTATTTAGACTAAGTTTATGATAGATTGAGTTCACCTAATCCAAATTACTAATGAACTCCCACTCAAAAACGACATCCCTCGTGTCCTTTTGGTCATTACATGAACCAAATCCACTACACCAAGTCTGATCATCACATGAGTTGATGTAGCTTCAAAGGCGAGCATCTATATGGGCATCATATCAACTATATGACTCATGCTTAACCTTTCGGTCCGTGTTCCGAGGCCATGTCTGTACATGCTAGGCTCGCCAAGTAAGAACCTTAGTATTTGCGTGTGTAAAACTGTCTTACACCCGTTCCTATGAAAGCGTAGATTTGAGTGCACCCGATCATCACGTGATGTCTCGAAACACGATCCACAGAACGGTGCATACTTAAGGAAGAACACATTTTTATCTTGATATCTAAATGAGGGATAATCTTATAATGCTACCAAAAGCGCCAAACTAGCAATATAAGATGCAAACATCTAATGTGTAAAGTGAGATGATATGGTCCATGCATTTGATCTCTATCACTTGCATCGTGGTATGATCTCTATCATTCCTTTGTGTGTAAGGCCAAGGTCTATGGAACTTACACGTTGAGTGTGTTGTAAGAGTATCTATCATACATCTACTTACAACAATACCATATCAATACACGCCCAAAGAACGCATCTAAACTAGATGCCTCTAATTTATCAATTGCAAGTTTTACGTGGCTTAGGGCTTTCGGAGATAGAACCGTTCTCACCTACGAACATGAACCACAACAAGGATAACTAAGTTATTAGCAACTTGTTGTAAATCAGATATTGACTATAGTAGGAGAGACAGACACCCGCCAGCCACTTATGCAAAACAAGTTGCATGTGAGTCGTGGAACCGGTCTCATGTACGATGACATGTAAGGTTGGTCCGGGCCGCTTCATCCCATTGCCACCAATATCCAAAATACATAGAAGATGCAATAACATGATCATCATCGCCCACATATAAACATATGTGTACTACCCGTGCAAAGCACCCACGACAGATCGTGCTCGATACCACTGTTGGGTCCGCAGCATAGAAAACAAAAAAATTCCTACGGTGTGAACTACACGCCAAGATCTATCTACTAGGTACAAAGCAACGGGTGGACATACATCCAATGAGAACTTACCCTCGAAGACAACAAGTTTTGTTAACGAGTAGGAACTCGTGGTTGATGTAGTCGTACACTTGCCGATCTCAAGATCGTGAGGAAGTCCGAGCACCGCAACTCAGCAGCGCATCCGTACTCACACACACGTTCAAGCCACCGGACAACCTCCACCTCCTCGCTCCAGCGATCCAGCGGAAGCAGTAACTCCTTCTAGACGAAATGCCACCGGGAACATGTATCTCGCTAATCCGAGACCATTTGGGAATAATTCTAGAGAGGGAGAGAGATCCTTCACAAGGAGGTGTGAGGATGAAGGAGGGAATGGGTGGCCTTTTATAGGAGGAGGGGGGTGCCCCCTATCTCCATGGTCAAGCGCATGGGGTGACCTCAACCTCCCCATTCATGTGGTGGTAACCCTCCACATTAAAATGCCTCTTCACATTCCCCCCTTTAAAGTCTCCACTTTAAATGTATTAAATTTCTCCAAATTTAATGCTCTCTCATTTAATAAAACTCTTTATTAAATTTATTCAGAATTTTGTTAATTACTTTAATTAACAAACATTCACATATAGCCTTGCAATATTTCAATATCACATGCGTAACCTCTTCGCAATTTCACCAAACAATTTCCTGCTTCTATTGAAACAATTCCTCGCTTTGCAATTCTTTCGTCTCAAACATATGTGCTCCAAAATGGTGTCCAGAACTCTTAAGTGTGCCACCCTACGGTTCGCGAATAATGCGTATATGATCGAGACCCCATTCGATCAATAATCAGCGGACCGAGATCCGTATCGACTCCTACACATTCAACGATGACTTCGTGATCGTGAGAACCTTTAATGTTGTATCTAAATCCTTTGTCTCTTGATATATTACATGTCCGAGATTCGATCATCTATCTCCATACCTAGTTTAATCTCACTCGACATGCACTCTTTTCTCCTTCCCGTGATATAACATTCTAGTGATCACATCACTTGCTTGCAAGCTATCTTAATGTGATATCACCGAGAGGGCCCAGAGTATATCTATCCGTCATCGGGATTGACAAATTCCACTCTTGATCCATGAGCCTCAACATAACACCTTCATAGTACTGAACCCATCTTTATAGTCACCCTGTTATGGTGTGACGTTTGATGTTATCAAGATACTCTTCCGGTGTTAGCAATTAACATGATCTCATGGTCTAAGGATAAAGATTACTTCTTATGATGTTATAGCAATATAAACATAATGACTTGATCGTAATGCTATACTTCGGATGAATGTTCATCACATCATTCCACCAATGGTGTGACCTTGTTATTAACAACATCCAATGTCCATGATCAGGAAACCTTGATCATCTTGTTAATCAACAAGCTAGTCTATAAGAGAGGCATAACTAGGAACCCTTTTTGTTTATTAAACACACATGTATTGATGTTTCCTAATCAATACAATTCTAGCATGTAAAATAAACATCTATCATATATAAGGAATATATAATAACAACTTTATTATTGCCTCTCAGGGCATATTTCCTTCACAAATGCAGCTAGTTTATTCGTACTTTAGTGCAAGTGGGAGACTGTTGGAAATATGCCCTAGAGACAAATAGTAATAAGGATTTTATTATCATATTTCATAAAGATTATGATTAACTTTTATATCATGATATAACTGTATTGAAAGGAAACATAAATACACGTGTGATATATAAACAACCAGGGGTTCCCGGTGAAACTGTAGTCACTGATTCATTGGTCAACGGATGATCAAGATTTCCTGATCATGTGGCATTTATGCTAGTTGGAAATGGACTCAACTCATTCTGAGAATGAGATGATGAACTAATACCCAACCTAAACATCGTGACCCAATCATGTCACAAAGTTCAAGTTATGATGATTCGAATAGACCTAGTAGACTATTCCTTAGACCGTGAGGCTATATCAATCTCTGTCTCCCGAGGGTACTTTGATAGCATCAAAAGTCACTTGGTAAAATAATGATCATAAAGGTATGTTCAGGTATTCGGAGGAATAGTTGAGGCATTATACATCAAGAGTGGGATTTGTCCATCTGCGTGACGGGAAGATACTCGAGGGACCACTCAGAGAAGTTATATCCAATAGTTGCACAACATGTGATTTGATCACAGGGATATCACTTGTCGAAATGAGTCAATTAGCATTTATCGGTAACGAGATTGAACCCGACATGGTGATGTCATTGATCAGATCTTGGGCAATGAAAGTATCGAGAGACAAAAGGAATACGACACGACAGTCATGGTTCAAACAATGAAAGATTTCGTGGAATGCATAGGGGTCACATGGCCATCCAGGTCCCTTTGTTGATCATTGGTCTAGGAGTGTCCCGACCATGTCTGGAGTGTTCCCGAACCATGGGGTGATGGCTCAAAATATATCGAGCTCGTTGGGGAACCCCAAGAGGAAGGTATGATGAGCACAGAAGCAAGTTTTCCCTCAGTTATGAAACCAAGGTTATTGAACCAGTAGGAGCAAGGAAACACCTCCAAGGTGATCTCCCCCCTCCGGCAGGGTGCCGGGAAGAGCTTCAGATCCCTCCCGATCTAGGGATGGAGATGATGGCGGCTACAGACTCTTTCATGGATTTTTTGATCGGGTACTTAGGGTTTTCATCCCGAGGCGTCTTTATAGGCGAAGGGGTGATGGCTCAATGCACGACGCCCAGAAAAGTGTTGATGGCTCGTGGTTGATGTAGAGCTTGTTGGGAACCCCAAGAGGAAGGTATGACGAGCACGAAAGAAGTTTCCTCATTATGAAACCAAGGTTTAATCGAACCAAGGAGCAAGGAAACACCTCAAAGGTGTTACTAGCTAAGCTTTGGCAGGCGACTACGGTGCTAGTAGCAACGTGAGACCTGCATAACACAACCACGTAACTTTGTCCCCAACTTGCGGCGAGGTTTTCAATCTCACCGTGTTTTGGAAAACAAAGGATTAAACGATCGAATGGAAAGCAAGTAGCTTTAAAGTAAACACAAAGCGTAAAAGCTTTATAGATTGTATGTTAAAGACAAAGACCGGATCCATAGTTCACTAGAGGTGGCTCTCCTAGATAGCTAACACGTTGGGTGAACAAATTACAATGGGCAATTGACAAACACCGAGAAAGCAATACATGCATATACTAATCATCTTGACTCCTTTGAGACTTGATTGGGCATTACAACATAATACATAGATCGCCATCCAACCGTGATCTACGACTAATAATCCACCTTCAAAGTTATCATCAACCCTCCAAGATTAAGTTGCAAGCAACAGATTATTGCTTTTACTTAACTACGGTAAAGTAAACAATACGATTGTTCTATGAACAAAGGATTGTTGTTTTCCCTAGTAGCAACAGACATCTAGTACCTTAGAGATTTCCACTTCCCAGATTACCAGAGGCATGAACCCACTATCGAACATAAATACTAACTCTTGGAGTTGCTAGCATCTACTTGGCTAAGATAGCTACTAACAACGGAAAGCATGCAAGATCTCAAATAACAAAGACATGATAGAATCAATAATCAATCTGAAATAGCATCTCAATATCAATCGGATCCACGCAAACACAACATGCAGAATTACAAATAGATGATCTTGATCATGAACGGAGCTCACAAGATCTAAACATGAAAGCACAAAGGAGGAGAAACCAGCCATCTAGCTACTACATGGATCCGTAGTCCAAGGATGAACTACTCACGCATCACACCGGAGGCTTGCATGGTGATGAAGAAGGCCTCCAGGGTGAATTCCCCTCTCCGGCAGGGTGTCGGGAAGAGCTTGAGATCCCTCCCTATCTAGGGATAGAGATGACGGCGGCTGCAGACTCTTTCGTGGACTTTTGATCGGGTACTTCGGGTTTTCATCCCGAGGGTAATATATAGGCGGAAGGAGAGGCCGAGGGGGTGCCGAGAGCGGCCACACCACCCCCTGGCGCGGGCTGATGACCCACAAGTATAGGGGGTGTATCACAGTATTTTCGATAAGTAAGAGTGTCGAACCCAACGAGGAGCAGAAGGTGCTGGCTAGTGGTATGGATCAGGAATTCTCTGCAAATACTTAGCAAACGGATTTTTAGGGTTTTTTGATAAAGCAAGTAAACAAAGTACGAGTAAACAAAAGATAGTAGGAATAAATATAGCAAGTGGCCCAATCCTTTATGCAGCAAAGGACAAGCCGGTTGTTTTTCTATAGATGACCAAACATTCTCGAGGACACATGGGAAGACTGTCAAGTGCTTTCGCTTCATATAGTCGATTAATCTTCTCTAGCTTGCTAAGTGTTGTGTGGGTGAACCTGTGCTAATGTACCGTCCTATCCAAGACTTAATACATACTTGTGATTAAACCCCCTTGCAAACATCCGTAAGTACAAGAAAGTAATTAAGGTAAAACCTAACCACAGCTTTAAACTCTAAGACCCTTACGTCCCTTGTGCAATGGTTTCCTAACAGGGGTTCAGGTTTCTGTCACTCCGGCAGCCCCTACGATTAGTAGCCAAATACACAATGCATTACCCTAGGCCCATATAGGTGAAGTGTCATGTAGTCGATGTTCACATGACACCACTAGAAGAAGTACACCACAACTTAAATAACAATCTATTGAATCTTTCTCAACGCAACTCCACTACTAACAACAAGACTTCTCCCATGTCCTCAAGAACAAAACGAACTACTCACAAGACATCATATGGATCATGATCAGAGATGGAATAATGATGTATAACAATCTGAACATAAACAATAATTCAATGGTTCACTCAATAACATCAACTACAAAGAGTAATCAACACCGGGAAAGTTTCCCCTAAGAACTATGCAAGATTCAACACAATTGTTACAGCAATATGGAGATGGTGATGAGGGTGCTGATGGTGATGATGGTGGTGATGATTATGATGATCCCGATGAAGTATAGGTTGATGGTGGTGTTGATGGCAACGGTCTCCCCTCTCCGGGAAGGAATTCCCCCGGCAGAAATCTGTCTGCCGGAGAGATCTTTCTCTCAGTGTTTTCTCCCGCAGGCGGCTAATCTTTCTATGGTCGCCCCCGAGTCTTAGGGTTTCGGAGGAAGATATACGCCAGGGAGAGGGCGAGTGGGCCAGGTGGCCACACCACCTCGGCGCGCCTAGGCTCGCCACGCCATGGGGTGGTGTGGGCCCCAGGCCCACCTCCACTCCATCTTCCGCATCTTGAGTCTTCTGAAAAATAGAATTTTCCAGATATTTTCCCGGATTTTCTGATCTTTGCTAATTTTGCCTCCAAACAACACCTTTTCCATCGAATCCGACCGCAGCCGTCCATGCTCCAAAAGTCATCAACCATGCAAAAATAGATGAAATAACATAAGTATCACCTCTCAAT
The DNA here is from genome assembly GCA_023614405.1 of Avena insularis. Lineage (NCBI taxonomy): Eukaryota > Viridiplantae > Streptophyta > Magnoliopsida > Poales > Poaceae > Avena > Avena insularis. The sequence goes on from JAJUPC010000378.1 coordinate 28,456, forward strand.
AAATATATCAATGAATAATAGTGAATTAAGACATAGAATAGTGATGCAAAATGGACGATCAACTCCCCTGTTTAGACTTCGCTTGTCCCTGCCGAAACTGAGCTCAATAAACATGACCTCAAGTTTATGAAGTGAAGAGTCGATAAAAGAATACGAACAAGCAGCATCACATTCATAAAATACATAGATCATAATAGAAGACAACTCACTATTATACAACTCAACTTGCAATGAGTAAAGGAAACACAATAAAGATACATAGAGTAAATCATCATTGGTAATGGCAAACTTAGCTCTTGGTCGAAGAATAGTTGATAATTTGCTAGAGTTCACAAATAGCTGGCTTTTCAAAGAAGCTTTCAAAGTAGTAAACTTCAAGATAAGAGCAATTTGCAAAACAAGGAACATAAGAAACATGAATGCATAAATCATCATATGAATGAATGAAACACAATAACTCAAGATACTTGCTGAGATAGAAGGGAATAGGTTTACTGACTCAACTACAAAGTGAAAGAAAGGCCCTTCACAGAGGGAAGCAGGGATTGCAAGTCTCATAAAGAGCTCCCAAAAATTATGATACTTACTAGCTTTCAGCTCTCATTGCCCCTATCATAGGCATCTTTAGGTGATTAAGGTGAAAGTGACACAACTTAGAGGATATGCTTGACAAGTTATAAGTTGAAATCTCATGCCCCTTACTTATGAGTACCGATCCTCATGCTACTCAACTTCAGTCATGAGCAAGCTCTTGTCATTGTAAATACATGTGTATCATTGAGAACCGCCAACGGGGTACCCCTTTCACATGACACAGGAGCTATCCCATAATTAAAATGACAAGGCAAGTAGACAGTGAGCATCTCAGCGATCCTTTTATTTGCTATTTGCATAGGTTTTTATTGAGGATGCTTCATAGAATGCTCACTATAGTTATACTGCAAGTTTCCACCATGATTAGGCATGGCTTAGGCTAGCGGCCCAAAGTGCTTTCTAACACACATATAAACTCCAAGATCTTACAAGTTCCACTTTTATTTCACACCGCCGGGATCCATAAGCAAAAGAACATGATATCAACTAGGTACAAGTACCAATGAAGTGTTGAAAGCGGTCCCCATGATACATGGTTCGGCTAACTTCAACTCATAAATCGCAAGCATATACGCAACAAAGAAGGAGCCAATGGTTCAAGTTTATTAAATACAAGAAAGTAAAGTGTGCCATCAAGTTTGTGAGAGCTTTAATCACTAATTTTCATATAACAAGTTTAATTTGGGAGGTAGACAAAACAGGAATTTACTTGAAATAGCAATAATGCTAATAGGTAGGTATGGTGGACACAAATGACAAAGGTTTTGGTTTAAAGGAGGTGGATGCACGAGAAGAATACCCTCTCAGTACAGTTTTTTGGCTAGCAAGGCTAGGTAGCAAGTACAAGAGTTGAAGGCAACAAACAAACATACAAATGATAAATACAAACATGCAATCTTCCTTGGAAGCACAAAAGATCTTAACTAGAGAATACTAGACTTATGAGAAAATCAAGAAAGAAAGATGATGAAATAATTTTTCTTTAGAGTACCTTTATATTTTTCATTCAACTCTCAAAAATAGAGTTGCTACTGACTAAGCCAGGTTTGCCAAAACCAACTAAATTAACTCAATGATCCCAAAGTGCTACCAATACTAACAACAAGATCAATCATATAACCACGAATTGAAAAGTAACATAACCTAAGCAAAAGAGTGGATGATAGAACTTCTCATTAATATTCCATAACGGAAACTCACACCAAGGGATACAAATCTAACGAGAGAGGGGACACTTCCATAATGCAAACCATACTACACAATAACTCCTCTATTCATGATATGACTCTACTAATAAGGTAAAAAGATAGAAGATAGTGATATGATACCACGACACTCCCCCAAGCTTGGAACAAACCAAGGGGATGCCAAACCTGATGACGAATTACTCCTTTGGTGGTGGTGGTATCCTCTTGATGAGCTCCTTGATCAGTTTCCCCAAGTCCTCAATCTTGAAGGTGAGATTACGAATCAATTCCGAGTTATGCTCAATACGGCCCATAATCATCTCAGTTTGTGGATCCCAGCTCTTGTGATTCTTCTTCCATTCTTCCCACTTGGAGTCTTCTTTTCCTGCATGGTTATGAGCAAAGGTATGGAAGGTACTCTTGGTGTTCGGAGAAGGTGTCCTTGGTGCTAAACAGTGACGAGGAGCTTTCCCCCCAATCTGCATCTGTGCAGTCCTTCTGATCCTGGCAGGGTTCGCCACCACTCCAATTCTTGCAATGGTAGTGCCGGTGTGCTTTTCCTCCTCTTCACCTTCACTCTTGATCTCCTTCTCCTTCCTGGGGTCTTGGAGGTCTTCCTCCATAGGTTCCTTCCCTTTATCCTTGGCAGACACCATTGTGCTTCTAAACCTTCAAAGAGTATGTCCGGGTAGAAACAGATTGAAACAAAAACACGACGAAAACATGATATACGAACCTCGGGGATCCGGGGGGTTATATATTACGAAGTTTCGTATCAAAAGGAAGGTACTGGGAGAAAACGAGTCGGAGGCGGAGTCCGGGGTGGACTCACCACCTGGTGGCGCGGCCAGGGTGGGCTCCGCCACGTGGTGGTGTGGGCCACCCTCCCGTTCCGCCCTTTTTCGCTTCAGAAGCTTCTTATTGACTGAAAACTGCAAAAATATAGTTGGATTGTATTTTCGGAACTTTTCTTACTAGAACTTACCTAGTTGGAAACGACTCGCAGGTCTCTGAATTTGGTATTAAGTGGATCCTTCCGGAGTCATCACTTGAATATCATCGATATCTTCATCTTCATATACTTATTACTTGAGTCATAAAACCCTTCTCTTTCTTGTTATACCATTATCTCCACTTCTTGGAAATTTCTTTCACGCAAAACTTCACACAGTTCTTATTACCAACATTAGTATAAGTGAAGTGATAAAACCTTTTGAGTCCAACTTCAACTGAAAACCATCAAAACATAAGCTGCTGTAGCAACTCCTTCCGAAAACCCAAAAAAAAATCAAAAAGGAAATCGAATAAAGAAGCAAATGCAAGATTGGCAAAATCTGTCAAAACAGACCAGTAGGTAAAGATAAATTTTTTCGAAAATCTTCTGTTGCTCAAATGAAAAAGTGCAAAACTAACGAAAGTTAAATAACAACCTGGGGCAGAAGCAAAAAAAATTACAGCTCAATCCGATATACAAAGATCTCTCACGAATTTTTACGGTGAAGCACAAAAATCTGTTTCGGGACAGCAACTTCGCCAAATCTTACTTCTCTCCCATTGGAGGTTGATCTTGACACAAAAACCAAACAAAACAGATAAGGAGCGGTTACTACCGAAGTAATAACTTCCAAGACTCAAAGAAACAAAAACAAACTAAAAGCAAAAACAAATTGGGTTGTCTCCCATAAAGCTCTTTCTTTATAGCCATTAAGATGGGCAAGATAATTTTGAAGAAGCTCTCATAGGGATATGAATTGAAGTGAAAGAGAGAATTAAGAAGCAAAAACACATGCACATTTAAGTCTAACCCACTTCCTATGCAAGGGGATTTTGTAAACAAACAAGTTATTGGAACCACGGGCAACTTGCATAAGAAGGCAAAAGAAGTGCAACATAAAAACTTTCAGCATAAAACGGGGAAACTTGATATTATTGAGGTGCACAAGAACACTTTTCCCTCTCTCATAATAGCTTTCAGTATCATGCATAAACTTAACAATATAGCTATCACAAGGACTATCATAGCAATGATCACTTATTCTAACAGAAAACACAGGAATACTAGCTCTCATAACAGTACTATGCGAAACAATATTAGAGGTATCCTTACAAAGGATAGTGTGTCCCTCTTTTTCATATTTAGCAACAAAGTCTTTCACATTTGCTACAATAGGTTCATCAATCATTTGTTTATCAGGTTCAGCCTTACTCATACTTTCATTAACCATACTAGCTATCATAGAATGTTCCTTTACCTTAACTCGAAAGGCATTTTCTCAATATAAGGTTTAGGTAAAACATGACTAGCAAGATAAACTTCAGTATTTCTTGCAGGAACACTCTTAGCAATATCTTTATAAGGTTCATGATACTTATTCCACTTCTTTTTAGGAACTTCAATATAAGAAGCAAAGGCCTTAAAATAAGAAGCAATGGCTTGAGAGTCTAAACCATAAGCATTTTTAATATTTTGAAAGTCATCAGTTCCCATAAAAGATTCAATGCATTCATAATCATGATTTATACCTGACTTTCTACCTTTGTCATTCCCCCAAGCTTCAGCATTGTCTTGAATACTATCTAGAAGGTCCCATTTAACTTCTTCTTCCATACGAGTGAATGATCCAGCACAAGAAGCATCTAATAAATCCTTGTCATGTAGAGGAAGCCTTGCATAAAAGTTATTGATAATCATATTATTGGGGAGCTCATGAATGGGACATTTGAGCATTAGTAACTTCAATCTCCCCCAAGCTTGAGCTGTACTCTCTCCATCAAGAGGCCAAAAGTTGTATATTTGATTCCGATCTTTATGAATCTCACTAGGAAGATAAAACTTTGAATAAAAGAGAGGATGTTGGGGGGATACCCCCGGGTAGGGTCACTTCGGGGTATAAGGGCCGAGTTAGCCGAGGTTCGGCAAGGTCAAAGCGGATGCTGGCCGGGTCACCTCAAAGCAGGCAGGATCACGGAGTAACCCGAACCAGGGGGGTCACCTAACATTGTCTCATCCGACTTAAGGAGTAAGTCGGAAGTTCTTGTCTAACTTATATGCAGGAACAGGTGTGGCTGGATCTACTATGATCCAGGTCCTCGCTTAGCTTCTGGGAGAAGGAAGGAATCTCTCTGGTAAAAAAGAAGGTCCGGTACGCACTGCATGAGCGGAGAAAGCAAGGGCAGGACCACCGGGTCGTGGCCGACAAGGGTGACGACGCCCATGTCGGCTGACGCGGGCGCCGTAGAGGCTTACGTCGCTAAAGCATGTGTGACGCGGGGGAAAAGCACCCCGGTCGGGTTACCACTTTGGGAGGGGGCATATTCTTAGGAATATGCCTCCACGTATGCCCTAGGCAGGGACCGAACTTCCTCTATATAAGGGGGGCTAGGTTTCTGGTAGAAGGGGTTGGTTGAGCTCTAGTTGTTTTGGTGATTCCGTAGGACTAGTTGATCTGGGGTTCTAGGGAAAAATAGTAGGCAAGAGTAAGAGAGCTCCTTCTTCCTCCTCTCGCCAATACAGCTCAAGGAGCACTTGTAATCTTGCAGATATAGCAATACAAACTTCTGTGTGGAGAATCACCCACTATCCCTCCTGGATTCCCTAGCGTGTATTAGTCCCCACCTTTAGCATATCCATGGCATCCGCCGTGACACCACCACGCTTGGCGCCATCAGGCTGCTAAGCGGCTAGCAGGTGAAGATCCGGACGGAAACCTCATCGGCACCGCGAACGCGCTGCCTCCGGCTCGTTCCGCTTTGGAGCGCTGGATTTCGGCGACAACGCTGGCTGCTTCGCACGCCCACTTCACGCAACGGCCTCTTCGCCAAGCTCGGTGCGCATAAGGTCTACGCTATGGACATATCATGCCGTTAATCAGGCCGCGATGCGGGGAACCACCCTCACCGTGGCTCGGGCGGTATCGCCGCTCCCTGACCATGCGGAGGTGATGATGATCGCGCCAGTGCAGCGCAAGCAAGGACCAGCACCACCCGGAGGTAACACCTAAGGCACCGAGGAAAGGTAGAGGACCTCCACTAGAGAGGCCTGAGAACGCATCGAGAGAAGCTATGGATAGCTTGGCTAACCCGGTAGCAAAGAAGTGGTAGATCCGCTCAGTACGTGCCGAGCTAGAGGAAACTAGGCAAAAGATACTAGAGGGCGAAAGAAAATAGCCGTGGCTCAGCCGCTGAACATGATGCTGCGTGAGTACGCAAAGGCAAACAAAGTTGATACGGTAAAAGTAAAGGGAGAAATCTCATGTTTAGATGAAGAGAAGGTGATGATGGAGCGAAGGGTCGGAAAACTATCTGCGTGGGTTGCCAAGTATAGTACCGGGGAAGAACCTTAGAGCAGCAGATGCGGATGCGTCTGAAGTTAGAGGGTCTAACGGGTGAGGCCCACAAAGACAACAAGATAGGGTTAACGAGCTGGTTCGGATCGAATGTAGTAACGAAGAGCTGCCGAGAGCTAACCCGAGAGAGCCGGAGCTTCCAAAATCGCCCATTCGGCGATGGGTAACCCGGAGAAGTCCGCCGGAGCCGCATCATCGCCTCATGGTGGTCCAAGGAGAGAAGAGGTAGTAACCTCGCCAAACGGAACAAACAGATCGTTCCGCATTTAACCCGACGCGGCAAGGGAAAATAAAAAGAGATGCGAAAAGTGATGATCGAGAGTGTGAGCCGAGGTGAAGCTGGCCGAGGTAATCACGTAACAAGGCAATGCCGGTCAAGGAACATCGCCAACGGCAATGCCGGACAGCGCAATTCCGCAGGAGTGACAACCGCAGCAATGAATATACCAAGGCAAGAGCAAAGCGGTTGCCCGAGGTATGCAGCAAAAGGTGCGCAACGAGAGCAAAACCGATACAACGACGGTGATTCGAGATGGTGAACATGTGGTACCCTGCATCAGACTATCATGTGATAGGGTCAAGATTGGGAAGCAGGATTTAATATCGGATGACGCCAGTTAAAACCGGATCGCAGATAGGCCTGAACAGATCGAATGTCAAGGTCCTCCGGTCCAGCGTGCTTTGGACCCCGGATCATGAAGGAACCGCCGTACCAAACTTCCGGGCTACCCGAGGCACGAAGACATATGACGGCAGTACCAAGCCGAGGATTGGCCGATAAACTATGCTACGGCGGTGAAAATTGCAATCGGCAACTTGAGATGGGTCAGACGTTACGCATTTATGTTGAAGGCCCGGCCAAAGTATGGCTGAATAATTTACCACCCGGAAGCATCAACTGCTGGATAGATTTTGAAGAAATGTTTATCAGCAACTTCTCAAGTACATATCAGAGGCCGAATAGACCGCAGACCCTAGCAATGTGTAAGCAAAGACCTAACGAGACGGATCGTGAATTCTTGACCCGGTGGTGTACCGTGAGAAACTCGTGTGAGGGTGTCATAGAGTCACAGGCCATAGCGTGGTTTGTGCAAGGGTGCAGATATGGCAGCGAGCTGTGGATGAAGTCACAAAGGAAAATGCCAATTACGCTGGCAGAGATGATCCGGATTGCTGATTCGTATGCTTTGAGCGATCCGACTCAACTTAGGCTCGCGTCAAATGAGTCAAACGAGGAATACTATCAGAGGGATGGAGCTGGGTCATCCCGGAGGAACGATTACAGAGGAAAAAGGAGAGATGATAGACCGGATCATCGCTACGGTTCGCAACAAGTTGCAGCTGTGAATCAAGATCAACCCGGAGCAGGAGCAACCAATGCCAGAGAACGGAGGGCAATGGACTCCCGAAATGATGGCAAGAAAACATGGACTCAGAGCAAAAGAAACAAAGCAGGTGAAAAGAAAGACCGTCTGAGGTATACCTATGAGTCGATGTTGGACCAGCCGTGTAAGTTTCACACGCCAAATCCGAATAGCCCGGCGGGTCACATGACGAGGCAATGTGAGTGGATGCATAAGATAGAGCAAGGTGGTTCGGGGAATGCTCAGGCACCCCGGAATGAGCAACCTCGGCAGGAGTTACCTCGGCAGCAATTGCTCTCCGGGGCGAACATGCAGCAGCTAATGTTGCCTCCCCCTCTGCCGAGGTATGACAACAATGAGAGAAGGGATGCAGTGCATCAGGTGGAAAATCAGCAACAATCGGATCGAGGTACCGCGAAACAAGGGAAGGAATGAGTACAGGAACATCACCAGAGTTATTGTGTGTTCACGACGAGGAAACAGATAGAAAGAGCATGCAGCACCGACATATGGAGGTCAATGCGGTCGTGCCAAGAAGGACGAGGTACATGCCTTGGTCGGACCAGAAATCACCGAACATCAAAGATCATCCTAAACTTATGCCGAGTCCAGTTCAGATGCGCTAGTGCTAGATCCAACATTCATTGGACCGAACATCAATGTGAGGTTCTCCAAGGTTTTGATTGATAATGGCAGTAGCATTAACATCATGTATGCGGATACGATGCGCAAGTTGGGAATCTCGGAGAACATGCTCCAGGCTACGAGAACAACTTTCCATGGCATTGTACCAGGCATTTCTTGTGAGCCCATAGGCAAAAGTCCGGGTCGACGTGCTATTCGGCACAAGGGATAACTGCAGAACTGAAAATCTGGAGTTTGAAGTGGTGAACTTGGAAAGTGCATATCATGCGTTACTCGGAAGACCAACATTGAACAAATTCACGGCAAGCTGTCACATCAGTTATCTGAAGATGAAGTTGCCCGGGCCAAATGGAGTGATTACCATTGCCGGAGATTTCCAACGTTCCATTGAGTGTGCTTCAGCCGGGTCTAACCTAGCCGAGTCACTCGTGATTGCGCAAGAGAAAAGAAAAATCCAAGAGGTGGCGGCATTGGCTTAGTCCACAAGAATAATATATGCCGGGCGTTATAACCCGCATGGCAGCGTTTTATTTCGCCGCAAAGGACACCAAGAAGATTCCAGCTTGATAACATGTTCCCGAGCGCACCGTAACAATTGGTGCCGTTAATCGACAAATAGGAAAGCGAGCTCGTCAACTTCCTCCGTGAGAATCGGGATATTTTTGCTTGGTCTACACAGGACTTGGAAGGTGTTCCGAGGGAGTTGGCCGAGCACTCTTTGAACGTAAGGCTCGGAGCAAGGCCGGTGAAGCAGCCTCTCCGCCGCTTCGCCGAGGATAGGAGAAAAGTCATTGGAGACGAGATAGCTCGGTTACTAGCAGCAGGATTTATCATGGAGGTACTATATCCGGATTGGCTCTCTAATCCGGTGCTGGTAGAAAAGAAGAAGGACGATCCGAACGTGGTAGTGGTTTGGCATATGTTTATCGATTACACGAACCTGAACAAGGCGTGTCCAAAAGATCCATTTCCACTGCCGAGGATAGATCAGGTCATAGACTCGACCGCGGGATGCAAACTGTTGTCATTCATTGATGCATATTCTGGCTTCCACCAGATACCTCTGAACCCGGATGATCAAATAAAGACTGCGTTTATTACCCCGTACGGGGCTTACTGCTATCGCACTATGCCATTCGGTTTACGTAATGCAGGTGTAACGTACCAAAGATGTATGCAAAAATGTTTGCACGACCAAATAGGTCAAAACGTACAAGTATACGTGGATGATGTGGTTATCAAGACCAAGGAAAGCACAACGCTCCTTGACGACATAAGGCAAACATTCACGAACTTGAGAAGGTTCCGGATGAAGCTTAACCCGGAAAAATGTACCTTCGGTGTCCCGGCTGGAAAATTACTCGGATTTCTCGTCTCCAACCGAGGTATCGAAGTTAATCCAACTAAGATCCGAGCCATCGAACGAATGGAGCTGCCAAGTGTCTTAACGATGTCCAAAAGTTCACTGGATGCCTGGCATCGTTAAGTCGGTTTGTATGTCGGTTGGGAGAAAAGGCACTGTCTCTCTACCAACTCATGAAAAAGTCGGATAAATTCGTTTGGACGCCACAGGCCGATGAAGCCTTTTCCCACTTAAAAAAGATGTTGGCCACTGTGCCAGTGTTAGCCTCTCCACTATCAAAGGAGCCAGTGTTGCTCTACATAGCCGCAACCAACCGAGTTGTAAGTGCAGTAATTGTAGTGGAGTGCAATGAAGAGGGTAAGTCGGTGCAGAGGCCAGTATATTACCTGAGCGAGGTATTGTCCGCCTCAAAACAAAACTACCCGCACTTTCAAAAGGTGGCATACGGTGTCTATATGGTGGCAAAGAAGTTAAAGCATTACTTTGAGGAGCACCCCATCAAAGTAATATGTGAAGCTCCCATATCCGAGATAATGGGTAACAAGGATGCGAGTGGCAGAATTGCAAAATGGGCAATTGAGTTAGCCCCTTATGCGCCCCAAGACGACAGAAGAGAAGCGATCAAATCTCAGGCCGTGGCGGACTTTTTTGTGGATTGGGCCGAGGTACAATACGAACCACCGCCACCAGATCCAAATTACTGGAGGATGCACTTTGACAGGTCGAAAACCAAAACCGGACTAGGCACCGGGGTTGTGCTTACCTCGCCAAAGAAGGACCAGCTAAAGTACGTATTGCAGATCCATTTCGCGACATCGAACAATGTCGCTGAGTATGAGGCTCTTGTGCATGGGCTCAAAGTGGCAAAGGAGATTGGCATACGTCGGATAATATGCTTTGGCGACTCGGATCTGGTGGTGCGGCAGGTGTCCGGAGTGTGGAACGCCCTGGATCCAAACATGGCACTATACAAATTTCACGTGCAGAAGATATCTGGTTACTTTGAGGGGTGTGAATTTCACCATGTACCCCGAGTGGAAAACGAGGCTGCCGACATGTTGTCGAAGCTCGGATCAACCAGACAGGCAATTCCACCGGGTGTAGCATTGGAACACCTCAAAAAACCATCTATCGTGCCGCCCCGTGAACCGACTCGATCTATGTCCCGGAAAATACGAATCCGGAGTTGAGCCCATGGACATTGACACGGAGGTAGTACGCTAGACCCGGGATCGATCAAGAAACCCGGGACCGCCAAGAAACCCGGGACTACCTCGCTAGACCGGATCGCTCAGCGTGATCCGCTGAAGTTATGCCGTGGATCGATGGAAATTAATGAGGAGATGTTCCTCCACGAAGCGATACCAGCTTGGGCACCGCCTATATTCCCATTCCCGAAAGACTAACGTTACTCCGCCGAGGAGGTGTTAGCGAAAACTCAGAGGAGAGCAAAAGCATACACAATCATCAATTCCGAGATGTACAAACGGAGGTAACCAATGTCCTCCAACGATGCGTTGACCCTAAGAAGGGCTTGACATCCTCCGAGATATACACCAAGGAGAATGCGGCATCATGCCTCATCCCGAGCCTTGGTGGCAAAGGCATTCCTAGATGGATTCTACCGCCAAGTGCCTTGGAACAAACAGAAGATCCGGTGAGAAAATGCAATGGTTGTCAAAGGTACGCCACCAAGACACATATGCCTATAAATGAACTCAAGACCATACCAATTACGGGCCATTTGCGTATGGTGCTTGGATATGGTTGGCCCTGCTCAAACCGGCGAGAGGAAACATGACACATTTTGGTCATGGTGGACAAGTTTACAAAATGGATTGAAGTGAAACCTATAAGAAAATGTGATGGAGCTACTGTGACATTTCTCAAAGACATCATCTTGAGATACGGTTATCCACACGGATTATAACCGATAATGTAACAAATTTTATGGAAGGAGCATTTGGCGCTTCTGCCGAGATAAGAAGATCCGACTCGATGTCGCCTCGGTAGCCCACCCCGCATCGAACGGACAAGTGGAAAGATCCAACGGATTAGTATTATCCGGGATAAAACCCCGTCTCATTGAGCCGCTGCAAAGATTAGCGGGGTGCTGGATAGAAGAACTATCAGCGGTATTGTGGAGCTTAAGAACAACTCCGAATCGATCAACAGGCTATACGCCATTTTTTCTGGTATATGGGGCAGAAGCTGTATTACCAGCCGACATAGAGCATGATTCGCCTAGGGTCACCCAATACACGTAAGTGCGCAAGAAGTCTGACAAAATGATGTTGATCTCTGGAAGAAGCGAGAGAACTAGCACCGCCCGGATCCGCCATATATCAGAAAATCTCCGACGCTATCATAGCCGTAAAGTGTGCCCCGAGTCTTTCGGAAGGCGATCTGGTGCTCCGCTGGTACAACGTATCATCGGCATGCATAAATTATCCCCCCATGGGAAGGGTCATTCATTGTGAGCAAAGCATTGCACAATGATTCTTACTATCTCATAGATGCAAAGGCACAGGAAAAGAACAAGGCGGACAGGTCCGGAGAGGAATCCAAGCGACCGTGGAATGTAGCACTACTTCGTCCCTTCTACACTTAGCTAAGAAGTGTATGTATCCGAGTCGTCTCATATGTCGGTATGTATGTCGGCAATGAGCTTATCAGTGAAATAGCAACCGAGCAAAGAATCGGGACTGCCTTAATAACGTTTGTTGTTATTTCTTATGCGGTAGCTGGAATAAGTCGTTCTACTTAACCCGGATTAGTAATGTGTGAGCACCAAAAACCAACTCTTCGACTTGCTGCTGTCCAACAAGAATTGGCTTCATGGCAAGCAAGGGAACAAGTTTGGAATTGCGTAGCACATGAAAAACGACTAAGGAATCGAGTTTATTCGAGCTAACGCTTGTTTTTCGGACTAACCCTGTATTTATTTTCAAGTTATTATGCTGAATTATTTTGAGCCAAGCCTAAAAGTTTCTAAGTATTGTTAAAACAATTTTTAAAGCTCGGGTTCGTAAGTCATAAAACCGAATCAAGGTAGACACGGACCGAGCCAGAGAATTGGACGAACAAGAAAATGAAACTCGACCGCGCCAAGTTAATCCGCATAGAAATGTAGTAGCAAAATATCGCATATCCAGCATACAATTGCACCCGGCATACCGGGGATCTGATAAATTTTCAAGCTTTTTGGAACTAAGGAGCAGCAGGAGGAGGAAGTTCGGCGTCGTCGTCGCTGTCTTCAATATCTGAAGCATCATCTTCTCCGCCCTCATCCGACCCATCTTCAACATTCTCATTGTGCTCGTCCCCAGCGGATTCCAGGAAGCTCGGTCCTTCAACCCAGTCATGAATAGGAGAATATTCGACGAGGCTATAGGCGCAAGCCTGGCGCCGAGCTACACACTCCGGATCATTGGTCCATCTGGATCTGGTGCGCTGGCGTGTAAGGAGGCTGAGGTCGATCTTCTCGTACCATGTGAGAATATGGTGAAGGATGGTATCAGCTGCGGCACGACCAACGGACTCTCTCCAGAGGTCAAGCTGGGTCTCAATCTCCATTAACTTCTCAACGAGAGTCGCGATGGTCTCCGAGCTACTCTCTCCGGGATAGAACGTATTGAAAATGCAAACTGCAACGTCGAGGATATCCTTGCCATAATTCTTGATAGTTTCCACGTGAGCTGACAGGCTGACCAATAGGTCCTCCATGTCTAAAGGAATGCTCTCACCGTCAGGAACGACGGGAGTACCCCTCTCTTGGTGAAATTTGGCAACAACAGCGCTTGCAATAGAAGTACCCTCTGGAAAGTGGTCTGGAAACAAGGCAAAGGAAGAAGGTAAAGAAAAGACATATGAGGTAACCCGGAGAATTATGTCGAACAAGGGAAAGGAACTTACGAGAAATATGGCTATGGATCCGGGTTAACTCCTTGATGCAGGCATCGCGTCTTTTGTGAAGTTGCTCAAGCTGCTCAGCACCCAAGCCTGGAGGTCGGATTCTCCGAGTAGGTCCCGGTCCTTGGAGATCCGAGAGTAAGGCGCCACGCCTTCTGTGAAGTTCGCCAACCTTTGGAGCTCGGTTTGGTCTGGGCCTTCATCTTCTCCATCTCAGCCTTGAGCTTGGCAATCTCGCCGTCCTTAGTCCGGAGGAGAGCAAGCTCATCATCCTTTTCTTCAGCTCTTGATGCTGTCCCGCTTGTTCGAGAAAATGCAACATCATATCGTGCACGGGCACACTATCCTCAAGCGATGCTGAAATAGTATGTTGACCTACAGAGCCGAGGAGTGAATGTTTGCGAGCCAAGGAGAAGAAGAAATGGAAAACACTACGAGGTCGAACAAAAGAGGACATACCCTTGATTTCCTCCAAGTTCTTCCGCATGATCTTGTTCTCAGCCTCCACCCCACCGCAGAAACCGAATGAGGAGATTAGTCCGGAAGAAAGTGAAGAAAACGGAGGGTGCCGAGGGAGAAAATTACCCCTCTTTTCATGTTCGCACCAAGTGCAACATGTTTTATGGTAGCATCTTGTGAGTATCAAGCGTTGGAATTCAGCACTCCGGCGATTGGTGGTTACCTGAAAAAGTATGAAGTGTAAAATTAGCTTGGTGCATATTCAGTGTATAAGATCCGCCAAGTGGAACTTAACCCGGCTCTAGGTGTGTGCATATTCAGTGAGAAGATCCGCCAAGTGGAACTTAACCCGCTCTAGGTGTGCATATTCAGTGTATAAGATCCGGGCCAAGTGGAACTTAACCCGCTCTAGGTGTGTGCATATTCGAAGTGTACAAGATCCGCCAAGTGGAACTTAACCCGCTCTAGGTGTGTGCATATTCGAGTGTATAAGATCCGGCCAAGTAGAACTTAACCCGCTCTAGGTGTGTGCATATTCAAGTGTACAAGATCCGGGCCAAGTGGAACTTAACCTGGCTCTAGGTGTGTGCATATTTGAAGTGTATAAGATCCGCCAAGTGGAACTTAACCCGCTCTAGGTGTGTGCAGATTCAAGTTTACATGCAGCCACGTTAGTTTTCTAATGAGCATCCGCCGAAAGGACAAGCTACTCCATCGGAGGCTCGGGACTAATGGTTATTATCTACATGTAAAGGACAAATGACATACCTCCATCATTCGCCTCGAGGTTAATTGCCTTAGCGGCAGTATTCATCTCGAGCGGAAAATTCTCAGGGTCAACTTTTCTGGAGATCATCGCTAGGACTTAACTCCGCTTTGTTCCAGTTCATGACGAACTCAATAAGGCTCGAGGGTACCGTCACGGTGGGCATATGGGGTTCCACCAAGCCCTTAGCATTAGCTTCTTTCCTCTCAACTAGGGCAAGAGCTGGGCTTGTATGCAGAACCATCTGCTACGCATCAGTTGGCTCGGCAGGAACATCCTTCGCTGCTGGTGATTTCTTCGGAAGCATCGACGATAGGGTTCGCTGCCTGGCCTCAATGGATGCAGACTTGGTAGTATCCGGAGCCTTTTTGCCCTTAGCTTGCTGGGAAGAAGTAATCATGTGGATTTCCTTTAGAAGCTGCTAGAATAGTTCTCGCCGAGGCTGAGATGACTTGACGAGGCGTAAGAACTTGGCACCAAAGCTCTTGTAGCCGGACTTGAAGTCGTTGTTGGTTTCTTGGTGCCGGACAAAGTGCCGGCTCGCTGTCGGTACTAGAGCTCCCGGTGCCGGTGTTGTGATAGACTCGTGGTTGCTGGTTGCGGAGATGTCGGCGGTGGACGCCGTCACGCCGGACTGACCACTCCTCCGCCCGAGGTCGCGTTCCTCT
Source organism: Avena insularis (assembly GCA_023614405.1). Taxonomy (NCBI): domain Eukaryota; kingdom Viridiplantae; phylum Streptophyta; class Magnoliopsida; order Poales; family Poaceae; genus Avena; species Avena insularis. The sequence continues at coordinate 43,760 of JAJUPC010000378.1, forward strand.
CGATGAGGCATCTGGAACCGGAGCACCGCAGAACCCTTCGAATAGGGCTCACGGGCGTGACTCGCCGTCACGAGGAGGAGAAGGCCTGACCCAAGGGGTGAAGAGATGCTTGATCCGGCTCGAGGGACCTCCACCGAGGCCTGAAAAAGAGAATAATGTCAAGAGAAATTACCACGATGCAAGGAAAAGTGAGTTACGAATGAAAATGACTTACGATCCGAGGTTTCGCCTCCTTGGGTTTCCGGCCCTCCGTGCCGGGCTTTGCCCGCTTGGAGGCAGTCTTATCTCCGGCCTTCTTTTGCCTTTTTGTGGGCTAAGAAGGTTCGGAGGAAGAACTTGATGCGGCTCCGCGCTTCTTCTTCGACGCCACCGGAACCGGCTCGCCCGTAGCAAGTGGAGGATCCTCGTGGATATGCCCACCGGGGTTAGCTAATGCCGGAAAGGCAAAAGAAAGAGGTACAGCCTCAACAGGTTCAATCACGTCGACATCCGAGTCATCCTCATCATCGGGCCAATCTCTAAGAGAAGAGAATTTATCGCTGGGTCGTTTGGTAGCGTCGGTCATAGGGAGGAACATCTCCGTCCGCTCCTCCTCATCCGGGATTTCTCGGTCCGGCGCCCACTTAAGGGTCGGGTCCGTACCATCCTCGAGAGTTTGCTGAAGGAACAACTGAGAAAGGCACGAAGAATAGAGTCAAAGATACAACAAAAACCGACACATACTTGATCCGAAATAAGTTTGCCCCGTGAAGCTTACCACTGGAGGGAGCCTGTCACGACAGTAGTGCTCAATTCCCCATGTCCATTCGACAGAGAAATCCTTGTGGGTGGTGAAAAGAGCCTTAACCCGGCGAAAGATCTCCATGTTGCTCAACTCGAAGGAGGAGGTTCGGTTAGGGTCGCGGCCGAAACTCATGTGGCACAACTTGTGGGTGCGCTCGAGGGGAGAGATTCGCTGCACACGAACGTGATCATAGCATCCTCGCTATGCAATCCGAGTCTCTTCAGCTCGCGAACCTCTTGTTAACTTGGTTGGCCGAGCTGTAGGCTTCTTGGGGACCTCCTCCGTAAACTGTGTCGTAGACCCGAGCGTAGGGCAACAACCGAATCAAATCTTCAAGACCTCATTCCGGACGAGAAGAAGGTCCGCCCATCCTTTGCAGAGTCAAGCCCCAGAACCCGGGAAAGACGGAAAGTCTCCGGGGCGAGATGGAGGCAGCTCCGAATTGGGTGAGCTGCTTATCCTCAGACTCTACTTGGATATTGGGGATGACGTTGCGACGAAGGCCGAAGCACCGAATCCATAGCTCCTTCGTGGGCCATAGTCCGGTGTAGCCTTCGATCATAGAGGCAAAGGCGAAGAGAGAGGTGATAGCGTTGGCTGGGAGATGGTGCTCACCGGCAGACCAAATCCCCGTTGGAAGTGGGACAGGAACACAACGAACTCACCCGGATTGGGTGAGGGGGCCAGTTCGGCAGAGGGGAGACGAGCGGTGACGCCGGCAGGAATGCGCCTGGTCCGGTAGAGCCAATCGAGGTCATCTTGACAGACCCATGATCCAGCCCACGTGCCACGGTCTGCCGCACCGGCGTCCTCCTCCATCTCCTGCTCGGCGACGACGAGCTCCTCCTCCGTCATCTCGTATCCACTATCCTCGCTGGAGCTAGCGGCGGCGGAGATCTGAGGCCTGGATTGGCGCGTGGACCCGCAAAGAAGTCCTGCCAGATGGTGGCGTGCAGGCACGGGAAGGTGCGGCGGCGGCGCTGCTGCTAGAAGCACCGGCAGCGGCGCGGTCTATAGGAAGACGAAGGAGAAAGGCAAGCAGTGTAGGGCGCAGGTGGAAAACACTAAGGGGTGCGCCCCTCCACTACTTAACCACCCCCAGAGATGGATGGGTGGGATCGCGCTGCGCCGACGAGCCACACGGTGTGGCCGTGTATCACCTGCATCAGCCAATCGGAGAAAAGCCACACAGGAGGCCACAGAGTAGAAGCAATCCCATCACGCGACACGCTGATGCGGTAAACGAGGAGGCAAGCATGACGTGACCCACACACAGTGATAACTGACAATTACTGCGGTGGTTACTGTGCAAGCCCTTAAAATAAGACGAGGTAATGATTAGCCTCCACGTGGGTTGGCGTATGAGAGAAGGAAACGGGGCCCGGATCAGACCATGATAACCATGGGATCTGAGCCAAAGTGGTGACCCGGCCGGCAAGTGAAAACTTGAACGCATGGCGAACGTAAATCCATATAATCCGAGATAAGGAGCTAACCCGGAATTAAACGTCCGAGGCTCTAACATAAATGAACCTGACGTGGCCTTAGCGGTCAAGGCAGCTAAGACCGCACCAGCTTCGGGGACTAATGTTGGGGGGATACCCCCGGGTAGGGTCACTCCGGGGTAAAGGGCCGAGTTAGCCGAGGTTCGGCAAGGTCAAAGCGGATGCTGGCCGGGTCACCTCAAAGCAGGCCGGATCACGGAGTAACCCGGACCAGGGGAGTCGCCTAACATTGTCTCATCCGACTTAAGGAGTAAGTCGGAAGTGCTTGTCTAACTTATATGCAGGAATAGGTGTGGCCGGATCTACTATGATCCGGGTCCTCGCTTAGTTTATGGGAGAAGGAAGGAATCTCTCTGGTAAAAAAGAAGGTCCGATACGCACTGCATGAGCAGAGAAAGCAAGGGCAGGACCACCGGGTCGTGGCCGACAAGGGTGACGACGCCCATGTCGGCTGACGCGGGCGCTGCATAGGCTTACGTCGCTAAAGCATGTGTGACGCGGGGGAAAAGCACCCCGGTCGGGTTACCACTTTGGGAGGGGGCATATTCTTAGGAATATGCCTCCACGTATGCCCTAGGCAGGGACCGAACTTCCTCTATATAAGGGGGCTAGGTTTCTGGTAGAAGGGGTTGGTTGAGCTCTAGTTGTTTTGGTGATTCCGTAGGACTAGTTGATCTAGGGTTCTAGGGAAAAATAGTAGGCAAGAGTAAGAGAGCTTCTTCCTCCTCTCGCCAATACAGCTCAAGGAGCACTTGTAATCTTGCAGATATAGCAATACAAACTTCTGTGTGGAGAATCACTCCACTATCCCTCCCTGGATTCCCCTAGCGTGTATTAGTCCCCACCTTTAGCCTATCCATGGCATCTGCCGTGACACTGTTCATGACAGAGGCACTATTTCCTCCCATTCCAGAGCTTGACCATTCTTCAGCAGCTTATACCAGTCCTCAGCTCTTCCTTTCAGTGATAATGAGAATAGCTTCTTCTTAACTTGATCTGTAGTAATACCTGCACACTTGAACAACCCGCATAATTCGTGTATAAAGAGCAAATGATCACCGGATGGACAGCCCATCCCCAACATAGTAGTTATCCATAACATGATCAATAATTCTTGTAGGTATTTTGAAAACATCTTTCTCAGCAGGTGGTGGCTTATCTACTACCTTAGCAGTGGTAGTAGCATTACCAAATAAGAAACTCAGCGAATTATCCATAACGAAAATAAAGCAACTAAAGAAGTAAACAATACTCATAGTAGAAGTTTCCTTTACCAGTTCCACTCTCCAATAGCGCTTCACTCCCCGGCAACGGCGCCAGAAAATAGTCTTGATGACCCACAACTATAGGGGGTGTATCGCAGTATTTTCGATAAGTAAGAGTGTCGAACCCAACGAGGAGCGTATGTCGCTAGTGGTATGGATCAGGAATTCTTTGCAAATACTTGGCAAACAGATTTTTAGGGATTTTTGATAAAGCAAGTAAACAAAGTATGAGTAAATAAAAGACAGTAGGAATAAATATAGCAAGTGGCCCAATCCTTTATGCAGCAAAGGACAAGCCGGTTGTATTACTTAAGATGACCAAACGTTCTCGAGGACACATGGGAAGACTGTCAAGTGCTTTCGCTTCATATAGTTGATTAATCTTCTCTAGCTTGCTAAGTGTTGTGTGGGTGAATCTGTGCTAATGTACCGCCCCATCCAAGACTAATACATACTTGTAATTATACCCCTTGCAAACATCCGTAAGTACAAGAAAGTAATTAAGGTAGAGACCTAACCACAACTTTAAACTCTAAGACCCTTACGTCCCTTGTGCAATGGTTTCCTAACGGGGGTTCAAGTTTCCCCTATGAACTATGCAAGATTCAACGCAATTGTTACAGCAATATGGAGATGGTGATGAGGGTGCTGATGGTGATGATGGTGGTGATGATGATGATGATCCCGATGAAGTCCAGCTTGATGGTGGTGTTGATGGTGACGATCTCCCCTCTCCGGGAAGGAATTCTCTCTGGCTCACGGAGAGATCTTCTCTCTCGGTTTTTCCGCCTGCAGAGGCGCGCAAATCTTCGTGATCGCTCCCCGAGTCTTAGGGTTTCGGGAGGAAGATATACGCCAGAGGGGAGAGACTGGAGTGGGCCAGGGTGGCAACACCACTCCCTGGCGTGGCTTAGGCTTGCCCGCGCCATGGGGCGGTGTGGGCCCCCTGTGGCCCAACTCCACTCCATCTTCTGGCATCTTGAGTCTTCTGGAAAAATAGAATTTTCCGTATATTTTCCCGGATTTTCTGATCTTCGCGAATTTTGCCTCCAAACAACACCTTTTCCATCAGAATCCTGACTGTAGCGGTTCATGCTCTAAAATTCATCAACCATGCAAAAATAGATGAAATAACATAAGTATCACCTCTCAATACGAAATATATCAATGAATAATAGTGAATTAAAACATAGATAGTGATGCAAATGGACGACACGGGCTAGGCTGCCGCCGCAGCCTGTGGTGTGGTGGCTCTCGCCCTTCTCCGTCTCAGATTTTGAAACTTGATCCTTCCGAAAAATAGGCACTTTGGCTTTTGTCCCGTCCAATTCGAGAATATTCATTTTCGACTTTCCGGAACCAAAACGGCAGAAAAAAAGCACCGCAATCGTAGCTCTTGTTAATAGGTTAGTCCAAGAAATCATATGAAAAGTACTCCAAAGTTGGAACAAAACACAAGAAAGTGGATAAAACCAAGCATGGAACATCAAAAATTATAGATACATTTGCAATGTATCAAGGGGCAAGGTCGGTGGAGCACCAGGGGGCCCACACCCCCTGGTGGCATGCCCCCTAGGCCGTGCCGCCAACAGGTGTGGCTGTCCTGGTGCGCCACTTCGTCTCCCCTTCGGACTTCGTGTTGCTTCGGGTAAAATATTGACTTTGGCTTTTGTCCGGTCCAATTCCAAGAATATTTCCTTACTAGCTTTTCTGAAACAAAAAACAGCAGATAACAGGCAACTGGCACTGTGGCATCTTGTTCATAGGTTAGTTCCAGAAAATGTGTAAAAATATTCTAAAGTGTGGACAAAACATAAGAATGTAGATATAAAATAAGCATGGAACATCAAAAATTATAGATATGTTTACGACGTATCATGGGGTATCACGCTTAAGGGCTTGGTGATGCTTAGAGAGTGTTTATAGGATCGGTAGAATCACCAAAAAATAGAAAGAGTGAAAACTGGAAGGGTTTCGGTAAGTCCGGAGGATGTCCGGAGTGGAGGTGGAAGGTGTTCCATGGCCACGGAGATTGAATGATATGTGAATGAATGTTAAATATTGATTTAATCATTTATTCATAGTTTTTTAATAAAGAAAAAATCAATTAAAGGGTCAAAAGGCTTAATGGGCCAAATCCCGGAGGGGAAAGGGCCCAAGAGGGGGCCGCCTCCCTAGGAGGGGCCAAGGGGGTGACCGACGCCCCTAGTAGGCCAGCCCCCCACGTGGGGCCCATTGTAGGGTGGTCGATGACGCCTCCCCTACCTCCTCCCATGATTAGTCCCACCCCACGACTTTGAGGGAGGGAGTACCTCCCCTTCCCCCTATATATAGTGGGGTATTTTGACCAAATAAATACACACAATATTCAATAAAGGTTTCCTCACTTTTGGTGAGACCTCCAATTGATATTCTCTCTCTCCCGTGACCGTGGTCCCAAGTCCGGACTACGCGAACGAGAGACATCTTCACCGTGGAGCGTCGCCGCGCTACGGGATTCAGATCTAGGAGCTGTATTTCCCCAACTGTTGCTGGATCGAGGAAGCGGGAGTCATCGCCGGGAACCGGATGCATGTAACTCCCTATGAGGTGTCACACTTGAGGCACTAGAATTCGTTGGAGCCACATGAGCGCAAGGACTTCATCACGACCTTGAGGTCGGCTTCGGCTCGTCTACATCAACCACGTTCTCTCGAGTGTTAACAACGCTTTTTGGTCTTCAAGGGTAAGTTTGCGAAAAGCCCCTCCCGTTACTGCATTACTAATAGATAGGTCCTATCAACAAAGGGGTTCAAGGGCGTAGGGTAAAAATTTGTTGTTTTCATATGTGAATCCCTACATGAGTCACCCAATCGAGATCCCTCTTGATAGTATGGCTATCTATCCTAAACCCGGTGTTCCAACACTACAAGATACCGGTAAAATAGAAAACCTATCAAGATCATACCTTTGCCTTGAGCATTCCACTTGAGCTTGATGTAGACCATCGTGTCCTTCTTAAGATGGATTTCCTTTCTTGATTGCTCTTGCTTGATGAAGACTTGTGAAATGCCCCCCATACTCCATGGAGAAACCTCTTCTTTGAACTTGTCTTCATCACATCATGATCGTCGAGGATGGCAAGCTTCAAGCATGAGATCTTCTAGAGATGGTGCATCTTGAGCTTGCACTTCATTTCTTGATGATGTCTTGAAGATGGCCATAATAAACTCCATCTTGTTCTCCAAGACATACTTGATCTTGTTCTTCTTCTTCTTCAACAAGATTCCAATAGGTACAAAGCCCTTGGACATTGCTTCTTCTTTTTCAACCTTGAACCCAACACATGGTCCAAGTGATGCCAATGGACAGACCTACAAGTGAAACTCAATTTACACATTAGTCCATAGAGATTGTCATTAATTACTAAAACTGCATATGGGGCATACAAGCCCTTTTAGAGAGCCTCTCATTTCTAGTGTAGCCCAAAATCCTGAGAATCTCATTAATCCATCCAATGCCATGAGTCTTCGGTGCACAATCAATTGATGAAACTTTCATAGGTCATATTGCCTCTTAACCCACAAAAGAAACCATTGTGCACTACTCAATTGCAAACATGCCATTGTCCTTGGCTGGAAAATGAACTACACAAGGAAATCAAAATAGCAGCAAAATTTAAGTATATTCACTCAACTATCACTAAGATTCAGTTAACTGAACCCTAAATTGGAACCTGACGGTGATGATCACCAACCATGAGAAAATCAAAATTCTAGACTCAATTAAACAACCATTCATGCAAAAAACATTCATACACTAGCCATTGCACCGAAAAGGTAAACCTTTTTACCCTACATTGACGGAAATCAAAGATTTTGACATGGACTCGGCATTAATGGACAATATAACATGGACTCGAGAGAAATCAGGCATAAATCCCCACCTTTATCCTACTAAATGATGCGCCGATTCTCCTTAACTTATTTCCCATAAATTTTGGTCGCTAAAAACATCTAAATCGCCGACGATCATGCGCCCACCTTTAGATCACCAATGAGCACGCAACAAGAAGAAAATGACGACGTTGTGGGGAGAAATTGTTAGTACCATAATGGGGCGGGTCTTCGTGGTGCTCGCGGAAGTGCATGGCTGTCCAAATCCAGACGGAAACGCCGACGCCGCCAACAGCTCCAGCTCCATGGCCGAAACGCGTGATGTGTATGTTCTTGCCGAATAGGTAAGTAGGGAAAAGAGGAGGAGAACGGGGCCTTTCTCCAATTATACCATCCAGAGCGCGTGGGCATACATGTAAATTCTCGTCGTTTCCTGGATATGAGAACAAAGGACTTACATGTAAATTCTTGTCGTTTCCTGGATATGAGAACAAACCAATCTTCTTCAGACAGCGCTGACATGGCAGGTTTAGACCAAATTCATTTCGGGTTAGCAAGTTGTGGTACCTACATTGTCTGGTTTACAAGATGTGGGAAAAACAAATTCTGAGTATAAGATGTGGTACTAAAAGTATAATTATCTTGCTCCAGAACTCGTTTCTTTCCTACTTCCGCACCTTCAGAGTTCATAAATTCAGACGTCAGAGAAGAAAAGAAACAAGCACCATGCGCACATGAAGAGCCTCATCCCGCAACAAAATCATATGCAGCATCAGACATCATGTGCGCGTTTGGTAGCCGTTTCTCTCGGGCAGGCCCAATAAAAATGCATGTTGTTGTCCTCGTGAGTGTGTCCAGCGAAAAAATGATGAACAATCAGTGATGCCAAGTTGTTTGGTAGGTTGCATGGTGGTTGGTGAGGGTTGGTGGCATCCACAACAAGTTATTTGGTTGTGACGTCTTCCTACATGAGTTGTGAGAACCTGGCACGGAAAGAAAAAAAATCCTTCTCTCTCTGTAGTTCGCACTGGCCTGTCCTAGAGAAACGTTTGTCCTCCGGTCTGTCCCTGGGGTGCTCTAAGAATCATGCTAGTTGTTTTCCTCCACATTCTAGTATTTGACTGCGTACGAAAAAAGAGCATCTCTCTTCTCATGCGAGGTACTACATACAACCATGTTTTTTTTTGAGAAACACAGTACAAATGCAGACGCTCACGATGTACATACACTCACCCCTATGAACACACGCACGCACACCCTACCCCTATGAGCACCTCCGAGAGACTGAGCCGGCGGGTCTTGAGATTGACGAAGTCACCACAGGCGCCTCGCTATCGACGGGAACGTCGCCTCCCACTGAAGGAATATTCCGCTTTTATAAGACACCAAAGCATCAAACCTGGGGTTTGAACTCTGGTGGGCTGGGGGTACCACTGCCCTCCTAACCATCCAACCACGGGTTGGTTCTCCAACCATGGTTGTTAGTATCCGCTATGTATTGTAGTATCTTACAATTTTACGATACCACAATCGACAATCAATACGTATCATGATGGTATCTTAATCTAGTAGTATCTTACTCGTATCACGATATGTATCATAGTATCTTTAGTATCCCGATACAAAATCGGTGCCATACGATCCCACAGTTTAGTAAATATTAAGGATATAATAGCTTGGCAAGCTAAAAGGGTAAAATTATTTTGTATTCGCAAAGTGAACTAGGTACTTAAATAGTAAAACTTCTATTATTTTTTAGAATATTGTGTATAAAACAGGAGTTTATAGGTTGAAACAAAGCAGTCAACTGCCCATATTTATGTAATAGCTTTGAAGTATATATATGGTCCTAGTTTTTGTTTGTGGATGGCTCTATAAAATACATGAAAATACATGAAATATGCTTAAAATTATAATTAATAATTAAATTTAAATATTTTTGAGATATTTTTAAACATAATTCTTTCATTTTATTTAAAAACAAAAATCTTATAGTATCATGATACTACGATACGATACTGCTGACAAGAAAATGATACTAGTATCCCGATACTGAAAACCTTGCCTACAACTGTGCAACCGGCCAAACGCTCGCTCCCCAGGTGAGCATGTCACGTAGGATTGTACATTCGCAGCGTGTTAAGGTTTTTTTTCATCTAAAAAAAGTTTTTTTCTCTTTCATGTTGGATTCTAGTGTCCTTGCGAAAACGTGATGTAGTAGAAAAGAAGAAAAAACGCCTCGTGGCCCTCCAGGCCCACCCAAGGACAGCAACCCTATAATGGCCCAAGATACAAATGTCTAAGGCCTAATCACATTCACACTTCGCAAATCGCAATACCGCCGTCAACCTGTAAAACAAGGTAAAACACTCTAAAACAAAGCACTGTCACCACAGAGCCACATGTGGCCTGTAAATTACCCGCCGTCTCCTCTAGACTTTTGTTCAGTTTGCACAGCAGGAAATATTGCACAAGCACATCAGGAGAAAAAATTGCACAAGGAGGAGAGCTGGATGTAAAGTGTATTATTTCAGTCGAAGATGGAAGTTCAGTTAGCACAAGCAACTGGTAAGAAATTTTGCAAACTTGAATTTACAATGTAGTGTCACTTAGGACAATGAACAAATGAACACAAGCAAACACACACACTGGGAACAACGGCAAGAAAGAAGCTGAACCGCCTGGATAAACATGGCTGGTTCAGTTGACTCTGCTCTTGTGCACACCCATTTTATTCCGCTAAATTCTACAGTAGTACTAGTAAGTATACCAATAAATAAAAAAATACGTATTCAATTCGCACGCAGTAAGTATCATCATTCCTCAGCTGATGAGCCGGATTCGTTGAGAAGATGATGGAAGCAGCTTGGACGGCTGGCGGGCAGGGCGATTGATCAGACCATGTCGCTGATGAGCTGGACGTGGCTGGTCCGGTGCCTCTCCACGAACATCTTGGACGCCCCCGCCACCGTCTTCCTCCACGTCTGAGCAAGCAACCAAATCCAGCATTAGACGATGCAATCAATCGGAGTAGGCAAGAAACTGTGAACTCGATCGGGAGGTAGCTATTAGCTTACCCGCTCCAGCGCGGCGAGGAAGTGCGCGATGCCGGCCTCGTCGAGCCGCCCAGCACCACCGCCGCCGCCGCCCCGTCGCGCCCCGCCGCCCTTGCGCGCGGATGACGCCCCTGTCGAGGTGGGCAGCAGCAGCCCGGCCCTCCAGTCCGTCGACCCGCCGATGCTGCGCCGCCGCTTGGGCGCGGCGAGGTCCGTGCCCGTCGCGTCGGAGTCTCTGGCCGAGAGCCCGGACGCGACGCGCCGGGACGAGCGCTTGCGACGCAGCGCGAGGCTGCGGCGGGGCGGGGTGAGCTGCGGCTTCTTGGCTTCGTCGTCCGGGTCGGCGAACTTGCGGAGGAGCTGGTCCGAGGAGGCCTTGGCCACGTGCTGCACCGACACCGCGGTCCCGGCGCCGCCGCCGCCGCTCTGCGATTGCCGCGCCGGTGTCGTCGCCATTGGACCGAGCGGGTTAGAGGGGATTGAATGGCACAGTAGCCGTTGGGAGACAGGAGGCTCAGGACCGATCGAGTGGAGTGGGGAGTGGGAGACCGGGAGGAGGAGGAATGGGGCGGGGGATTTAAGCGCGGGGAAGGCGAGGCGGGGAGAGCGGAATATAGCCGTTGCGGAGCGCGGGTAGGTGGGATCCCATCCTGGTCTGGTGTGGTCGTGGTCGGCACCTGGCCTCACTGCTTGCCTGGCTGGCCGCATGGGAGTGAGCGCTTTAACCCGGATTTCATCGTGTGGTCGCCGTGACGGCGTGGGGAATTTAGTCTGTGTTTGGGACAGCTCCACTTCACCAATCTAATAGTGGATCAGGTGAAGCAATCCTAAACACATAAACTCCACCGATTAGGTGAAGTGAAGCTACCCTGTCTCCTAGTACAATTTTCTGAAGCGAGCCATCAAGCGAGCCATCAGGTGCTTCACCGGATCCACTTCACCTAGAGTTGAAAATAATTTACCCACCGTTGCCCTCTGTTAGTCATCTTCTAATCGAACCGATCAGATCCTTCTGAAAAGGACCCCCTGCCTCGCTCATCTCAATCGACCAAGCCAGCAGCTCTCTCTCTCCCCCGATGGAAATAGGGCACGCCGCCACCTCCTTGGCGTGTTGACTCGTCCCTGAGAAGCCGCTCAGCGCCCAGGCTGCCTCCCTCTCGCCTCTTCCCGTGCCGCTGTACGCCCTTGTCCCCTCCTTCCTTCTCCGCCACTCGATCTTCTCGATCTTCTCCGCCACCTCACTCTTCTCCCTCCGCCTGGCTGCTCTCTCCGGTCTTCTCACAAGGAGGTCGCCGAAGCCCCTATAAAATTCGTACTGCAGGACAATTTTGTTAGATTGATTTCTCATCAGGACAAATTTTGCTAGATTGATTTCTCACAAGGTCACCGGAGCCCCTGTTAAATCCCACCAGGTGCTTCTCACAGCCGAAGGAGCCATCAGGTATACCTAGATTGATTTCTTCTTTGCCTTCCTATGATTGTTGTACTACTGATCTCATCCGTAGTTTTTTCTATCTGCAAATTGAAACAGTGGTTTGTGAGTTTATGGATATTGGTCTGTAGATTATGAATATCTCGCATTGTACTATGTAGATTATACACTAGATGGTGTATTGGATATAGTCTGTACGTGCAGATTAGACACTAGATGGTGTAGATTAGACACTAGATGGTGCATTGGATATAGTCTGTACGTGCAGATTAGACACTAGAGGTATAGATTAGACACTAGATAGTGTATTGGATATAGTCTGTACGTACAGATTAGACACTACATGGTGTAGATTAGACACTAGATGCTGTATCGAACAATAGCAAGTTATTGGACAGTACCAAGATATTGAACAGTAGTTTTGGTACTGTTTTTTCTTGATTCACAATCTGGTACTATGAGATTCCACTAGCAAGTAAGATACAACTTCAGTTAAATGTTGAATACATGATTGAACAGTATATGCATAATCTGGTACTGTTTTTATATGGTGCATATATGGTGTTTGGATATTCTGTTAATATATAGATGAGATGAGTTGGAAAATAACAAATGAAAAATAATGTTTTTTGAAGAATGGCTGCCATTGCTTGGACTGATGACCATACTAGTATAGTCACTGAGTTATTTTCCGAGGAAGTTGGTCGTGGGAATCGATCGAGCACCCACTTGAACAACCTTGGATATGAGGAAGTAGCCAGGAGATTTAATGATAAGACGGGTATCCAGTTAAAGAAATCACAACTCAAGAACAAATGAGACAAGCTCAAGAAGGAGTATAACATATGAAAAAGTTTGCTTAAACAAACAGGTGCTGGATGGGACCATACAAAGGGAACCTTCGAACAAGACAAAGAGTGGTGGAAGAAAGCCAGAATTGTAAGTGTCTCTTTTATAATGTTCATTGCAATAATGTTTTCAATTTATTATTCATCATAATAATCGTTTGATTTTTTAACAGGACATTCCAGGTTGTGGTAGGTTTCAAAAGCAAGGTATTCGCAATGAAGAACATCTAAAGGTTATGTTTGAAGATATCAATAACGATGGGAGTGATCATTGGTGTCCAACATCCGGAGATTTGCCCAAACCAACCTCTGAAGAAGATCTTGATGGAGAGGATAGTATTGACATTGATGAGATAGATGAGTCTCCTGGAAATTCGAAAGGAAAAAGACCAGCAAAGATCATAGGCGACAAGTCGAAGAAGATGAAGACATCTCAAGTGATGCAGGATGAAATTAAAAAACTTGGTATTTTGGCTGAGAAGACTCAAGCATCATTAGAGTCTTACGCCAAGAAAGATGACACATGCACTGTGAAATCTGTGATGGACTTGGTTGTTGAGTGTGGTGGGGTTATCGGTAGTGATGAGCATTTCATTGCCACAGAGTTGTTCGTTAAAAAGGAGCAAAGGGAGATGTTCCTCCATATGCCAGGGCCACAAGATCGTCTTAATTGGCTTAAGCGAAAATATGTGGCCAAGTATGGTAGCTCTGGCCCTATTTGAGTGTGTGCGGTTTATGTGATGATGGTTTTATTGGTGTTGGATAAATTATCTTTGTAATATTGTTTGATCAAAATATGGTTGAGAACTTATTTATATATTCCATACTGTCCTACTAGTGTGTTCTTTTTTCTATACTTGTTGTCCATTTTTGTTCTCCATATATGTGTTGAATGTCTTTTATCTTCATGTAAATTAAATTTACTTTTCATTCTAATGCTTTATCTATATGTGTACAGATGTCATCGGATAGTGATAGCGATGGTGTAGATGATGACGAGCGAGAGCTAGTTATTCATCAGCACGCTCAAGCTTTGAATGTTATATATATTGGTGTGGGAAATATTGCTGCCCTCTACTGTGATACATATTTGGACAAGGCAAACCCAAGGACTTCTATTCTCAGTGGAATGGGCTGGTTGAGAGAGACTTTGTCAACTCCGGGAGAGACCTATAGGATGTTGCGTGTAAACAACCATACCTTCTTCGACCTTCACGATTTGTTGGTGAGCAAGTACAACCTAACCACATCCACTGATTTGAGTAGTCATGAGGCACTTGCAATTTTTCTATGGATTGTTGGAGGATGTGAGTCAAATCGAAAAACACAAAATAGGTTCAAGCACTCCGGTGAGACCATAAGTCGGAAGTTTGGTGAGGTTCTTCAATGTGTTGTTAAGATGTCCACTCATTATTTGAAGCCAAAGGACCCAAACTTCCGCGTTGTCCATAAGAGGATTAGAAATGATAGACGAGCTTATCCACATCTCAAAGATTGCATTGGTGCACTGGATGGTACCCACATCCGTGCTTCAATCACTGGTGAAAAATCAATAAGATACATTGGGAGGACAGGCATTCCATCTCAAAACGTGTTGGCGATTTGTGATTTTGATATGCGCTTTATATACGCATCCATTGGACAGCCAGGTGCCATGCATGATATAAGTGTGTTATATCATGCCATGCGAGTAGACAATACTATCTTTCCGCATCCTCCGAAAGGTAAATTTATTGCACCAAACTATGTTGATTTATTGCTCTAAATTTTTTATAATGTCATAACTAGTTTTCTATCTGGGTTGCAGGAAAGTATTATCTGGTTGATGCCGGTTATCCTAATCGGCCAGGATACCTTGCTCCATACAAGGGTGAAAGGTATCATGTCCCTGATTTCAACAGAGGTGTGGAACCAATTACTCCAACAGAAAAGTTCAATAAGGTTCACTCGTCGGTGCGGAATGTGATTGAGAGATGCTTTGGCGTGCTAAAAATGAAGTGGCGGATCTTGCTAAAGATGCCTAGCTATTCGATGGAGAAGCAAAAAATGATTATAGCAGCTTGCATGGTACTTCACAACTACGTGCGCGAGCATCAAAGTGGAGATCGGCATTTTCAAAGGTGCGACCGAGACCCGGATTATGTGCCAACTATTCCATCAAGGTATCGAAAATACGCAATTTCTCAAAGTGCGTCCGATGGATCGACGTTAGAAGAGAATGAGACAACAATGGATGTCTTCCGCAACAGGCTAGCGAGGGATATTGCTACTTCATGGTGATATATCATGTCTCTTTTTCAATTTAGGAGAATGACTTTCGAATTTTCTTGTTTTTTTGTATCATCAACTCAACTTATGTCGTATTTTGTGTGGAGAATTGATGTTATGATTATCACGTACATTCAGATTAAATTTATTGAAGCGAGTCTTTGTTTTGCCGATCACGTCTAGGAGACATAGTCCAATTAACGTGTAGCAGACTAGGCAAAATCACGTGTAGAACATCATGTATAAAAAACAATAATGTGTATGTAAATCACCTATACTTGAAAGAAAGTTATAATATATGTTAGGATCGTTGCTATTATATTTGATAGGCAAAAAAAAATCCCACTAATCTGGATCTGAAGCTAATTATTCTCCCAAACATATTTTACTACTCCAGAGTCCCTAAACTGAAGTGGAGTTTAGACTTGGAGTGAAGTGAAGTGGAGCGGAGCTATCCCAAACACAGCCTTACTTCGCCCGTGAGCGAAACGGCAGAGAATCTCATCGATCTGTCGTCAGGATTCATGATTCAGGCCGTTATAGGGGCTAGATCTGCTGGCGACTGCGATGACACGATAAATGTGTACAGTGACGCACGGCGCTCGTGAGATGTGGTCGTGTAGCGCAGATGCTCTCTGACGCAGAGCAACTCTCTTTCCTGTGCATCCAACCGAGTAACTCTCTTTCTTTCCTGTGCATCCGACTACAAACGTTGCGCGTACATGGCGTCCTGTGCAGCACCCAGGCTCGAGCAGTGCTGTGCAGTAGCAAGCAGACCGAACTTCTCCCGAGATTCGCGCCAGGTATCATCATCCCTTCGCTGCCCCATGCTGCTTGCACAGTCGAGGAGGCATGATCTGCCAGCACAAAGTGACCAACACCGGAACCCAAATTTTTACACGGCTCGCAAACGACAGCACTGAGACCAGACAAGTAGTGACACGCTTAAGCATTTGAGTAACAGTCTAACAGTCACAGAGACAAGAGACAGAGGAGCCTACAAACCTCCATCGACGGAATCTAGGTACACCGGAACCTTCCTATCTTTTAAACATCTATAGAAAATCACATTGCTAAGTCCTACAGAATTATGCAAAATAAAACATCCACATAGGGTAGAAACTTACCCCTGCAAATTTTCATAAAAACAAGTTCCGAACGATTTGCAAAAAATACAAGATCATAAATGGACGTGCTTAATTAATAAGACTCAAAATTTGAAACTCGGTTATGCTGAATCATTCTGTGAACGAATAGCGAGTTCGGTTGTACCCAGGTTCTGAAAATGCCGACTTACATAGTGCACATGCATATAGCCGTCGCCTCTACTACATCCAGGGCGTAACATAGCTGAATAAGGAGTTCTGAGCAGGTCGAGTTGTGTGAAACTCGATAAGAAAAATGTCGATGCGTGTACAATGTCCGCAGCAAGCAAGAGCAGAAAAAAAAGGCATGCAACAGAGTGTGTTTCCAAAAAAAAAATCCCCTTGTTAAACACATCCATTCACAAGTACTACATAATGTAGAAGAAATGGAACACGAGTAGTACTCTCTATCTCAAAATAATATCAAAACGCAATTTGCCCAAAGATATGGCTAGAAATAACAGCACGAAAAATGCAATAATCCATGGCTTTCACTAGAAATATGGAGTACGATTATTCAAGACATTCAGCTGGAAGCGACAACATAGGATACAATGATCCAGCACCGTCAACGACAGTCGACGAGAAGTATATACAGTTTGGAAAGATGAAGAGCTACCCTAAGATTAAACTTCTAAGGTTTCGCAGCCCCAAAGAACAAACCAACAATCGAAGTGAAGATTGATCCGATCACCCACAAGACCAGAATGAACACGATGATACCAGCCAGAATGGTGAGGACAGGTGGGCCATCTGGAGGACTCGAGCTGTCGCCGGCGCTGCTCTGTTTCGGACTGTTGGTGCTAGGAGAATCTGTCTCTGATGCAAACAGAGCCTTCTTCAGGCGCTCTGTCGGAGACCTTGTCGCGCTACCAAACCACAAGGAATTGCTCGCCAAAGGGCCAGGATGCCTGCAGTGCAAAACAGTGAGAGTGATACACAGATAGAGGTCCATGCCGATTCAACTAAGATGAGCAGGTAAGTTGCTGGCCCTATTCCTATAGTCTAATCTGGGCTCTCTACACAAGCACGCCATATTTGTATCTGCCATACTCTTGCACATGAAAATGGAGAATTAATGTTTTCTCTTCTTTCCTAGTTAATAGTCATCCCAACTTTGTAAAGCTACAGATCCACACAGTTATCCCAATTTTGCACAAGACCAGCGGGCAAGTTGCAGGGCTTATTCTACGCGGAGGCATTGTATGCGCATATGGGCTCTCTTGATGACAATGTCAGTCACGGCTCAAATATTTGTAAATGGCATGCGGTCGCACATGAAAATGGACAACTGAAGCTTCAAGCAGACAGGTGGTTCTTTCAGTTACCACAATTTTACTAGGCAACAGATCCACAGAGTGGAAATCTGGACTGGTGCATTAGATAAGCCGAAACAACCATACGTGTACCTGCAATTGGTCCCCTGATTGACACCAATACATCACGAAGCTTAGTTATATCACTTACAAATTATGTACTTCTAAGAGTGCTGTACAGGATAGCAGTGAATCGGGCAAAATGGAGAGCACATGTCATTGGTTCATTCAGTTCATTCCAGCGCCATTATGAATCTACAGCCTACAGGTACAGATCACGCAAATTGTTGGTGGAATCTGGGTCCCGGCACGGCCGAGCCCTCACATGATTTAAGAAGGCGGAGACCAGGAGCATAACTAATCAAGATGAACGAATTCGGTCACCCTCCCGGTTAGGCTAAGAAGGGAGGGGAAGAGAACCTGAGGAGGGTGTGCTGTACGCACCTGGTTCCACGGAGGACGACGCGGGCAGCTCGGCGGTGGACGACGGAGGCTGAGAAGGCCGCGGGCGAAAGCCGGCGAGTAGGGGACCGAAGAGCGGGGAGAAACGGAAGGGCCGTGGCGACGTTGGGGGAGAGTGCGGCCATGGCGGAGAGACGGCGAGAGGAAGGAGGGGGGCAGCCACGGGGTCCGGCACAGAGCAGAAATGCTGGTCCGCCAAGGTTTTGGATGGATCTGGTGCTATATGGTTTTGTCACTTTGCTGTGACGACATGTAGCCACAAACAGGGGTTTTCAGATTAGGATACAGTAGCTTTTCTTAAATAATAAATAAATAAAAATTATATACCTCTGTTCCAAGGCTTAAGGCATATAATTTTTTCCAAAAGTCAAACCAACTAAAGTTTGACCAAGTTTTTAGAGAAAAATATTAATATTTATACTACTTAATTTATACCTTTTCATACATCATGAA
The DNA here is from genome assembly GCA_023614405.1 of Avena insularis. Classification (NCBI taxonomy): domain Eukaryota; kingdom Viridiplantae; phylum Streptophyta; class Magnoliopsida; order Poales; family Poaceae; genus Avena; species Avena insularis. Next base: position 62,169 of record JAJUPC010000378.1, read on the forward strand.
ACATATTTTCACATCATATCTATATAATATAATAGTTCTCGATAGTTTTTTCTAAAAGTTTGGTCAAACTTTACGTGGCTTGACTTTTCAAAAAAGTTATATGCCTTAAGCCTTGGGATGGAGGGAGTATACGATTCTGGCAACCGAACAATTTCATTTTATGGCCATGACTTGGCTAGTAAGGTCATCTCCCCTCGTAACCCCCATACGTGCTCCGGCGTAACCGTTTTTTGCCCGTATGGGGGGCACCAGCGCGATGTTGCTAAATGGGAAGACACCGGCTCCCATAACAAAATTTAAAAATTTTAAATTTAGGAAAAATTTAGAGAAACAGGTCAAACTTCAACGAACAGTTTAAACTTAACAAAAATTTACAAAAAAGACAAAAAAACGCCATGTAATGGCGGCCACGGTCGATCCCGAGCCGGCGGTATATCTAATGGCGGCCATGGCCGATCCCGAGCCGAGCACGCCAGGCGGCCTGCTGGCGATCGCGCGGGATGCACGGCGGCATCACCAACGGCGGGTTATTGCCGTTGGCGATGTGCTCCAAGACCCAGGAGAGGGTTCGTCCCAGAGCGCTCCACCACCGCTTCCGGCCTTCGCTGTTGTAGTTGGCCGGCGGTGGGCCAATGCCATCATAGGCCTCGATGCGTTCCTCGCGCTGCCGCACGAAGAACGCCGCCCACGACTGGAGGTTGTCGGGATCCCACTGGGGGTCGTTGCGCTCCTCGTCGGTGAGCATCCCCCAGTAGTGCTCGTAGATGGCGGCCATGCGGACCACGCCGATGGGGATGGCGGCACAGCGAAGCCGCCGCGGCTCACCGCCCACCCCGTCAGGAGCCGAAAAGCCGACGGGACGGGGTAGCCGGCGCTCCACAGCTCCTGCGCCTCGTCGACGTGGAGCTAGAGGCGGCCAAACCCGTCGGCCGCCGCACAGTCGTAGCCGTTGTAGCGCGCCATCGCACAGAGAGAGGGAGAAGAGGACGACGTTTGGGGAGGAGATAGTGGAGCTTGCCGTCGAGGTAATGCGCGTGTGGCGGCAATGTAAAGCGCTGTGGATTTTATACTGGGAAGGAGGAGGAGGCGAGCGGTGGGCATTAACGCCGTCCTGCCCCTTGAATGGGACGCGTCGGCTGCACGCCGCTGCTTCGAAGGTTGTGGGTGGCGGCAGCGCCATTACTCGGCGCCGATGGCGAGGAAGAACGGCTCTACGCGCTGCCACGCTGGCCAGCTGGCAGCGGTTTGGCGCGCCCCGCCTAATCTTCCCGCCACCCGCCGCCACACGCGTCATCCGCCCTTCGCCGCCTCAGATATTGGGTTTGGCCAGGGCCGCCGGGTAATAATCGGCCACGCCGGCGCCAAAAAAAAAAATAGGGCGCGCGGCTGGGCTCGAAATTTCGCGCCGGCGCCCCCCAAAACGCTATGGGGGGCCTTTGAGGCCCCCGAGTGGAGATGCACTAAGAGCATCTCCTCCACTCGGGTTCCCAGTAGGGCAATTTCAGGATGTTTTTTTATCCACACGCCGAAAATTGGCACAATCACTTCCCAGGACGCCGGTTTCGTCCGGATTTGGCCCAAATTCGTCCGGAGATCTCAGGTTGTTCCAGGGGACCAGGAACGCGCTGGGAACGTCGGACGAAGCAAATCGGCGGGAAGAAAGATCTGGCACGTGGACCCGCCCAGTCAGCAACTAGAGGCCGGTCGTCGTCATCCTTCCGCCTCGGCTCCCGTGACGGACCGTCGGGCAATAACTGTCTGTCTCGTCAACCACGCGTCGGCGTAATGGCGCGCCACCGCCGCCTCGGCTTTCCACCGTTTCCCCTTTTCCCACAACGCTGTTACACCCCTCCCGCCTTCGCCGCTTGTCTCGGCCTATAAAACACGGCCACATCGCCGGTTCGCAGCATACTGCCCCTCCACCCCACACCACGAACTCCGACGGAAAGAAGCACTTGGCAAAGACGATGGCGGAGAGGTTCCCCGACGATCCCGCGGCAGCGAACGGCTTTGGCCGGTGGATGCTCCAGCCCTGGCAAGCGAGGATTCTCCACGACACCGGGTACATGGCGCCGTCGGACTTCCGTTGCCCGCCCGGCTGGAAGCTCAGCGCCGGTGGCATACCGGTGTCGCCGCTGCCAGAGGACGACCAGATGGTGGAGGAAATTGATGGCTCAATGCACGGCGCCCAGAAAAGTGCTGGTGCGTGGTTGATGTAGAGCTCGTTGGGAACCCCAAGAGGAAGGTATAATGAGCATAGCAGCAAGTTTCCCTCAGTTATGAAACCAAGGTTTAATCGAACCAGTAGGAGCAAGCAAACACCCCAAAGGTGTTACTAGCTGAGCTTTGGCAGGGCGCACTACCGGTGCTAGTAGCAACGTGGAGACCTGCACAACACAACCACAGAACTTTGTCCCCAACTTGCGATGAGGTTGTCAATCTCACCATGTTTTGCGGAAAACAAAGGATTAAACATATCGAATGGAAAGAAGTAAAAGTTTGCAGAAAGTAAACACAAAGAAGTAAACAGTTTGTAGATTGAATGTAAAATACAAGGATCGGGATCCATAGTTCACTAGAGGTGACTCTCCTTAAGATAGATAACATGCTGGGTGAACAAATTACAGCAGGGTAATTGACAAACATCTAGAAAGCAATACATGCATATACTAATCATCTTGACTCCTTTGAGACTTGATTGGGCATTACAACATTATACATAGACCGCCATCCAACTGCATCTATGACTAATAATCCACCTTCAGGTTATCATCTGAACCCCCTCTAATTAAGTTGCAAGCAACAGATTATTGCTTTACGAACTGCGTATAAAGTAAACAATACGATTGTTCTATGAACAAAGGATTGTTGTTTTCCCCTAGTAGCAACAACACATCTAGTACCTTAGAGATTTCTGTCACTTCCCCAGATTATCAGAGGCATGAACCCACTATCGAGCATAAATACTAACTCTTGGAGTTGCTAGCATCTACTTGGCCAAGATAGCTACTAGCAACGGAAAGCATGCAAGATCACAAATAACAAAGACATGATAGAATCAATAATCAATCTGAAATAGCATCTCAATATCCATCGGATCCCCGCAAACACAACATGTAGAATTACAAATAGATGATCTTGATCATGAACGGAGCTCACAAGATCTAGAGATGAAAGCACAAAGGAGGAGAACCAGCCATCTAGCTACTACATGGATCCGTAGTCTAAGGTGAAGGAAATATGCCCTGAGAGGCAATAATAAAGTTATTATTATGTATTCCTTGTATATGATAGATGTTTATTTTGCATGTTATAATTGTATTGATAGGAAACATCAATACATGTGTGTTTAATAAACAAAAAAGAGTTCCTAGTTATGCCTCTCTTATAGACTAGCTTGTTGATTAACAAGATGATCAAGGTTTCCTGATCATGGACATTGGATGTTGTTAATAACAAGGTCACAGCATTTGTGAAATGATGTGATGAACATTCATCCGAAGTATAGCATTACGATCAAGTCATTATGTTTATATTGCTATAACATCATACGAAGTAATCTTTATCCTTAGACCATGAGATCATGTTAATTGCTAACACCGGAAGAGTATCTTGATAACATCAAACGTCACACCGTAACAGGGTGACTATAAAGATGGGTTCAGTACTATGAAGGTGTTATGTTGAGGCTCATGGATCAAGAATGGAATTTGTCAATCCAGATGACGGATAGATATACTCTGGACCCTCTCGGTGATATCACATTAGGATAGCTTGCAAGCAAGTGATGTGATCACTAGAATGTTATATCACGGGAACGAGAAAAGAGTGCATGTCGAAAACGAGATCAAACTAGGTATGGAGATACCGATGATCGAATCTCGGACATGTAATATATCGAGAGACAAAGGGATTTAGTTACAAGCGTTAAAGGTTCTCACGATCATAGGAGTCATCGTTGAATGTGTAGGAGTCAGTACGGATCTCCAGGTCCCGCTGCTGATTATTGATCGGAGAAGGGTCTCGATCATGTCTGTATTATTCGCGAACCATGGGGTGGCACACTTAAGAGTTACCGGACACCATTTTGGAGCATATATGTTTCATACGAAACAATTGCAAAGCGCAGGAATTATTTCAATAGAAACCGGAAATTGTTTCGGGTGAAATTGCAAAAGGTAGTTCTGCATGTGATATTAAAATATTGCAAGGGGCTATATGTGAAAGTTTGTTAATTAAAGAAATTAACAAAATTCTGAATAAATTTAATAAAAAGAGTTTTATTAAATGAGAGAGCATTAGATTTGGAGAAATTTAATGCATTTAAAGTGGAGACTTTAAAAGGGAATGTGAAGAGGCATTTTAATGTGAAGGGGTTACCACCACATGAATGGGGGACGTGAGGGGTCACCCCCCATGCGCCGTCCATGGAGAGAGGGGGCACCCCCTCCTCCTCCTATAAAAGGCCACCCATTCCCTCCTTCATCCTCACACCTCCTTGTGAAGGATCTCTCTCCCCCTCTAGAATTATTCCCACATGGTCTTGGATTAGCGAGATACATGTTCCCGGTGGCATTTCGTCTGGAAGGAGTTGCTGCTTCCGCTGGATCGCTGCAGCGAGGAGGTGGAGGTTGTCCGGTGGCTTGAACGTGTGTGCGAGTGCGGATGCGCTGCTGAGTTGCGGCGCTCGGACTTCCTCACGATCTTGAGATCGGCAAGTGTATGACTACATCAACCACGAGTTCCTACTCGTTAACAAAGCTCGTTGTCTTCGAGGGTAAGTTCTCCATGGATGTATGTCCACCCGTTGCTCTGTATCTAGTAGATAGATCTTGGCGTGTAGTTCTCATCGTAGAAACTTTTTGTTTTCTATGTTGCGGACCCAACAGTGGTATCAGAGCCTGATCTATGCGTAGGTGCTTTGCACGGGTAGTACACATATGTTTATATGTGGGCGATGATGATCATGTTATTGCATCTTCTATGTACTTTGGATATTGGTGGCATAGTGGGATGAAGCCCGACCAACCTTACATGTCATCGTACATGAGACCGGTTCCACGATCGACATGCAACTTGTTTTGCATAAGTGGCGGGTGTCTGTCTCTCCTACTATAGTCAATATCTGATTTACAACGAGTTGCTAATAACTTGGTTATCCTCGTTGTGGTTCATGTTCGTAGGTAAGACCGGTTCTATCTCCGAAAGCCCTAAGCCATGTAAAACTTGCAATTGATAAATTAGAGGCATCTAGTTTAGATCGTTGCTGGGCTAGTGTTTTGATATGGTATTGTTGTAAGTAGATGTATAATAGATACTCTTACAACTCACTTAACGTGTAAGTTCCATATACCTTGGCCTTACACACAAAGGAATGATAGAGATCATACCACGATGCAAATGATAGAGATCAAATGCATGGACCATATCACCTCACTTCACACATTAGATGTTAGCATCTTATATTGCTAGTTTGGCGCTTTTGGTAGCATTATAAGATGATCCCTCATTTAGATATCAAGATAAAATGTGTTCTTCCTTAAGTATGCACCATTTTGTGGATCGTGTTTTGAGGCATCACGTGATGATCGGGTGTTCTCAACTCTACGCTTTCATACAACGGGTGTAAGACAGTTTTGCACACGCAAATACTAAGGTTCTTACTTGACGAGCCTAGCATGTACAGACATGGCCTCAGAACACGGACCGAAAGGTTAAGCATGAGTCATATAGTTGATATGATGCCCATATAGATGCTCGCCTTTGAAGCTACACTGACTCACGTGATGATCGGACTTGGTGTAGTGGATTTGGTTCATGTAATCACCAAAAGGACACGAGGGATGTCGTTTTTGAGTGGGAGTTCATTAGTAATTTGGATTAGGTGAACTCAATCTATCATAAACTTAGTATAAATATACTTTACAAATTCTGTTGTAGATGGCACCACCTGCTTTTAATTTCAATGTGTTCATGGAGAAAGAGAAACTTGCTGCGAATGGTAGCAACTTTACCAACTGGGCTATGAATTTGAGGATTCTCCTCACTGCTGCACAAAAGCAATATGTGCTAGATGCGCCGCTAGGCCCCCCACCAGCTCCTGATGCCCCTGACGAGGAAAAGAACGTCTATATAACTCGTCAGGAGGACCACAACTTAGTTCATTGCGGCATACTATATGGGCTAGAGCCAGAACTTCAAAAACGTTTCGAAAATGGCAATGCCTTTGATACCATGGGAGAATTGAAAATGATTTTCGATACCCATGCTGCCGTAGAGAGTTATAATGCTACAGAAAAGTTCTTTAGCTGTATGATGGAGGAAAACAGCTCCGTTAGTAAGCACGTACTCAAAATGTCTAGGTACGCCGATAAGCTTGTGTCCTTGGGAATAACGATTCCCATTGACTTAGGCATACATCGTGTTATCCAATCTCTGCCACCTAGCTACAAGAGCTTTATGATGAACTATAATATGCAGGGCATGAAGAAGTCTCTTCCCGAGCTTCTGTCAATGCTTAAGACTGCAGAAGTGGAGATTAGGAAAGAACATCAAGTGTTGATGATCAATAGGACCACCGATTTCAAGAAGGACAAGAAAGGCAAGCACAAGGGAAAGAAGGGTGGCAAGTCTATTGCCGCGCCTGAAAAGAAACCCCGAGCTGGCCCTAAGTCCGATAATCGAAAGTGCTACTATTGCAAGGATCGCCATTGGAAGTCAATCGCCCCAAGTATTTGGCGGACAAGAAGGCCGACAAGGCAAACAAAGGTATATGTGATATACATGTTATTGATGTCTACTTGACTAGTACTCGCAGTAGCACCTGGGTATTTGATACGGGATCGGTTGCTAATATATGTAACTCGGTTCAGGGGCTGCGGAACAAGCGACAACTAGCAAGGGATGAGGTCACGATGCGGGTCGGCAATGGATCAAGAGTTGATGTGATCGCCGTCGAAACGCTGCCTCTCCATATGTTGTCGGGATTAGTTATAAACCTAAATAATTGATTTTTGGTGCCTGCACTGAGCATGAACATTGTATCCGGATTGTGTTTGATGCAAAGTGGTTATTCATTTAAGTCTGAAAACAATGGTTGTTCGATTTATATGAATAATATCTTTTATGGTCATGCACTTGTGTTGAATGGTTTATTTCTATTGGATCTCGATAGTAGTATTACGCATATTCATAATGTTGATGCTAAAAGTATTAAACTTGATAATGATATATCTACATATACGTGGCACTACCGTCTAGGTCATATTGGCGTTAAACGCATGAAGAAACTCCATTCTGATGGACTTTTGGAATCACTTGATTTTGAATCATTTGATACATGTGAGCCATGCCTTATGGGCAAGATGACTAGAACGCTGTTTTCCGGTTCAATGGAACGGGCGATAGATTTATTGGAAATCATACATACTGATGTGTGTGGACCAATGAGTGTGTCGGCGCGAGGTGGATATCGTTATTTTGTTACTTTCACGGATGATTTGAGTAGATATGGGTATATCTATTTGATGAAACACAAATATGAAACTTTTGAAAAGTTCAAAGAATTTTAGAATGAAGTGGAAAATCATCGTAACAGAATGATCAAATTTCTGCGGTCCGACCGTGGAGGAGAGTATCTTAGTTACGAGTTTAGCACACATATGAAAGACTGTGGAATAGTTTCACAACTCACGCCAGCCAGAACACCACAACGTAATGGTGTGTCAAAACGCCGTAATCGTACTTTATTGGATATGGTTCGATCTATGATGTCTCTGACTAACTTGCCACTGTCATTTTGGGGTTATGCACTGGAAACAGCTGCATTCACTTTAAATAGGGCACCATCTAAATCCGTTGAAAAGACACCGTATGAATTATGGTTTGGAAACAAACCTAAGCTATCATTTCTTAAAGTTTGGGGATGCGATGTTTATGTGAAGAAACTTCAACCGAATAAACTCGAACCCAAAGCGGAAAAATGCGTCTTCATAGGATACCCTAAGGAAACAATTGGGTATACCTTCTATCACAGATCCGAGGGCAAGGTCTTTGTGTTAAGAATGGATCCTTTCTTGAGAAGGAGTTTCTCGCGAAAGGTGTGAGTAGTCGGAAGGTAGAACTCGAAGAGGTTATTGAACCTTCTCTTCATGAAATGGCGAGTAGCGCAGCTCCAGAAGTTGTTTCGGAGTTGACTTCACCTAATGAAGAGAGAGCTAATGATATTGATCATGAAACTCCGAAAGAGGACACTACCGAACCTCGCAGGTCAAGCAGGACACGTGCAGCTCCTGAACTGTACGGCAATCCTGTTATGAATTTCATGATTGATGAAATAGATGACCCTGCGATGTATGAAGAAGCGATGATGAGCCCTGATTCCAACAAATGGCTAGAAGCCATGAAATCCGAGATGGAATCCATGTACGAAAACCAGGTTTGGACCTTGGTGGACTTACCTCACGATCGAAAGGCCGTTGAGAATAAATGGATTTTCAAAAGAAAAACTGATGCTGATGGTAATGTAACCATCTATAAGGCTCGACTTGTTGCAAAGGGGTTTCGAAAAATTCAAGGAGTTGACTACGATGAGACATTCTCTCCCGTAGCGATGCTTAAGTCGGTTAGGATTATGTTAGCAATTGCTGCATATTTCGATTATGAAATATGGCAGATGGATGTCAAAACTGCGTTCCTCAATGGTAATATTGAAGAAGAGTTGTATATGATACAACCTAAGGGTTTTGTCGATCCTAAGGATGCTAATAAGGTGTGCAAACTTCAGCGATCCATCTATGGACTCAAGCAAGCATCACGAAGTTGGAATCTCTGCTTTGATGAGGTGATCAAAGAGTTTGGATTTGTCCAAACTTATGGAGAGGCTTGTATTTACAAGAAAGTGAGTGGGAGCAATGTGGCATTTCTGATATTATATGTGGATGACATATTATTGATTGGAAATGATTTAGATCTTTTAAACAGTGTTAAAAGTTATCTAAACAGCAATTTTTTGATGAAGGACCTTGGTGAAGCTTCATATATATTAGGCATTAAAATCTATAGAGATAGATCAAGACGCCTAATTGGGCTATAGCAGAGTACATACCTTGATAAGATATTAAAGAAGTTTAATATGGACGGAAGTAAGAAGGGGTACTTACCTATGTTGCAAGGCAAGACATTGAGTAAGACTTAAAGTCCGGCTACGGCGGAAGAAAGAGAGATAATGGATAAGATCCCATATGCCTTAGCCATAGGCTCTATAATGTATGCCATGCTATGTACAAGACCGGATGTGGCACATGCTATTAGTTTGACTAGTAGGTACCAATCTGATCCAGGTTCGGAACACTGGATAGCGGTCAAGAATATCCTTAAGTACTTGAGAAGAACTAAGGATATGTTTCTTGTATACGGAGGTGAAGAAGAGCTAGTCGCTAAGTGTTATGTTGATGCTAGCTTTGACACTGATCCGGATGACTCTAAGTCTCAATCCGGATACATATTTCTCTTGAACGGAGCAACAGTTAGTTGGAGGAGCTCCAAACAACCTGTGGTGGCTGGATCAACGACGGAGGCAGAATATGTTGTCGCTTGTAAGCGCAGGAAGCGGTTTGGATGAAGGAGTTCATAATGGAACTAGGTGTGGTTCCTAGTGCGTTGGACCCAATGGTGATCTATTGTGACAATAATGGAGCCATAGCCAATGCCAAGGAACCAAGGTCTCACAAGAATTCCAAGCATATTAAGCGCCGGTTTCACTCCATCCGCGAGCATGTCAAGGATGGAGATATAAAGATTTAGAAGTGCACACGGACCTGAATGTAGCAGATCCGTTGACTAAAGTACTCCCTAGGGCAAAACATGATCAACACCAGAACTCCATGGGTTTTAGATTTATCACTATATAAACTAGATTATTGTCTCTAGTGCAAGTGGGAGACTGAAGGAAATATGCCCTGAGAGGAAATAATAAAGTTGTTATTATGTATTCCTTGTATATGATAGATGTTTATTTTGCATGCTATAATTGTATTGATAGGAAACATCAATACATGTGTTTAATAAACAAAAAGGGTTCCTAGTTATGCCTCTCTTATAGACTAGCTTGTTGATTAACAAGATGATCAAGGTTTCCTGATCATGGACATTGGATGTTGTTAATAACAAGGTCACAGCATTTTTGAAATGATGTGATGAACATTCATCCGAAGTATAGCATTACGATCAAGTCATTATGTTTATATTTCTATAACATCATACGAAGTAATCTTTATCTTTAGACCATGAGATCATGTTAATTGCTAACACCGGAAGAGTATCTTGATAACATCAAACGTCACACCGTAACAGGGTGACTATAAAGATGGGTTCAGTACTACGAAGGTGTTATGTTGAGGCTCATGGATCAAGAGTGGAATTTGTCAATCCAGATGACGGATAGATATACTCTAGGCCCTCTCGGTGATATCACATTAGGATAGCTTGCAAGCAAGTGATGTGATCACTAGAATGTTATATCACGGGAACGAGAAAAGAGTGCATGTCAGAGACGATATCAAACTAGGTATGGAGATACCGATGATCGAATCTCGGACATGTAATATATCGAGAGACAAAGGGATTTAGTTACAAGCGTTAAAGGTTCCCACGATCACAGGAGTCATCGTTGAATGTGTAGGAGTCAGTACGGATCTCCGTGTCCCGGCCTGATTATTGATCGGAGAAGGGTCTCGATCATGTCTGCATTATTTGTGAACCGTAGGGTGGCACACTTAAGAGTTATCGGACACCATTTTGGAGCATATATGTTTCATACGAAAGAATTGCAAAGCGCGGGAATTGTTTCAATAGAAACCGGAAATTGTTTCGAGTGAAATTGCAGAAGGTAGTTCTGCATGTGATATTGAAATATTGCAAGGGGCTATATGTGAATGTTTGTTAATTAAATTAATTAACAAAATTCTGAATAAATTTAATAAAAAGAGTTTTATTAAATGAGAGAGCATTAAATTTGGAGAAATTTAATGCATTTAAAGTGGAGACTTTAAAAGGGAATGTGAAGAGGCATTTTAATGTGGAGGGGTTACCACCACATGAATGGGGAGGTGAGGGTCACCCCCATGCGCCGCCATGGAGAGAGGGGCACCTCCTCCTCCTATAAAAGGCCACCCATTCCCTCCTTCATCCTCACACCTCCTTGTGAAGGATCTCTCTCCCCCTCTAGAATTATTCCCCATGGTCCCGGATTAGCGAGATACATGTTCCCGGTGGCATTTAAATGCTGAAGGAGTTGCGCTCACTGGATCGCTGGAGCAAGGAGGTGGAGGTTGTCCGTGGCTTGAGCGTGTGTGCGAAAGGAAAAGTGATGCGCTGCTGAGTTGCGGCGCTCGGACTTTCTCACGATCTTGAGATCGGCAAGTGTACGACTACATCAACCACGAGTTCCTACTCGTTAACAAAGCTCGTTGTCTTCGAGGGTAAGTTCTCCATGGATGTATGTCCACCCATTGCTCTGTATCTAGTAGATAGATCTTGGCGTGTAGTTCTCATCGTAGGAATTTTTTTGTTTTCTATGTTGCGGACCCAACACAAGGATGAACTACTCACGCATCACACCGGAGGCTTGCATGGTGACGAAGAAGGCCTCCAGGGTGTTCCCCACTCCGGCAGGGTGCCGGGAAGAGCTTCAGATCCCTCCCGATCTAGGGATGGAGATGATTGCGGCTACAGACTCTTTCATGGATTTTTGATCGGGTTCTTAGGGTTTTTGTCCTGAGGGCATCTTATAGTCGGAAGGGGAGGCCCAGGGGGCGCCAGGGCTGGCCTCACCACCCCCTGGCGCGGGCCAGACTGGGTCGCGTGGCCAGGTGGTGTGGTGGCCCCCTGGCCCCTCTCCGTCTCGTACTCTGGCATCTAATGACTTCCGGAAAAATAGGCACTTTGGCTTTTGTCCCGTCCAATTCCGAAAATTTTCATTTTGTGACTTTCCTGGAACCAAAAACAGCAGAAAACAGGCAGCTGGCACTGTGGCTCTTGTTAATAGGTTAGTCCAAGAAATCATATGAAAAGTACTCCAAAGTGTGGACAAAACACAATAAAGTAGATAGAACCAAGCATGGAACATAAAAAATTATAGATACATTTGCAATGTATCAACATCCCCAAGCTTAACTCCTGCTCTTCCTCGAGTAGGTAAGTGATAAAAAGAAAGAATAAATTTTGAGGTGACATGCACCATCAAAGACTTGATCAAAGTATTTGTAAAACATTCAAAGCTGGGATCATAGTACTTCAATCATAACATGAAAGACAAAGTTCTAGCAATAAGCAAAGAAACTATGATGCATTATGAAAAGGCACAAACAAAAGATTCATGAATAACAATGCTTTGCAAGACGTTTGTTTGTTTCACATAAAGAAAACATAGCATAAAAGTATTTAGCTTGTCCCTCAATAGAGTAGCAAATATAAATGCATAGGACACCTTCAAAGTTCATAAGTGTGACTAGATACAATAGTTTAAAACAAGCAATATCAAGTTATGCATCAATCAACTACTCTTGGGACAATGCACATAGAACTAAGAATGTCCACTATGCTCTCAAGGTAGGTGCATAAAGGTAGAAGGTGAAGACTCAATATAATGGTGGAAGAAAGGCCTTTGTAAAAGGAAGTAGGGATTCAAGTCTCATAAAGAGCTTCCAAAAATTATGGTACTTATAGCTTTCAGCTCTCATTGCCCCTATCATAAGCATCTTGAAGTGATTAAGGTTAAAGTGAATAAACTATGGTGTACATGCTTGACGAAGTATAAGTCAGAAATCTCATGTCCCTTGTATACGAGGGTCGCTCCTCATGCTACTCAAGTTTAGTCACTGGTAAGTTCTTGCCATCGTAAGTACATGTGTATCATAGAGAACCGCCAACAGGGTACCCCTTGCCCGATGATACGGAAGAATCCCCATATCAAAATGACAAGGCAAGTAGACAACGAGCATCTCAGAAATCTTCTTATTTACCATGGGAATATGGTGCTTTTTTCTCTCTTTCCTCTTTTCATAGTATCTTTTTTTTTCTCTTTTCTCTTTTTCTCAATATAGGACTCTTTTTTTATAAGAAGAATGCTTCATAGACAGCTCATTATGGTTACACTGCAGGTTTCCACCATGTTAGCATGGACTAGACCAGCAGCCCAGGCATTTCTCTAACACATATACATAACTCCATGGACTTACAAGCTCCCCTTTCATTTCACACCAACGACATCTATATACAAAAGAGCATGATATCAACTAGGTACAAGTACCAAGTGCAATGTTGAAAGCGTTCCCCATGAAAGCATGGTTCTGCTAATTCCCGACAAATAAGTGCAAGCATATACAACATAGAAGACATAATGGTTCAAGTTTATTAAGGGCAAGTAAAGTAAAGTGTGCCATCAAGTTCGTGAGAGCTTTAATCACTAGTTTTCTCATAACAAGTTTAATTTGGAAGGTAAACAAAAGCATGAATATACTTGGAATAGCATAAGCTAGTAGGTAGGTATGGTGGACTCTTTGGAATAACTTGGTTTAGGGAGTTGGATGCATGAGTGGAACTCATACTTTGTTGTGGAGGCTAGCAAAAGACTGGTAGCGACAAACTAAGAGAGCAATAATGGCCATAATAATGCAGAGCGACAAAACATCATTGATCAAAGCATAAAGTGATACTACAAGTTGAAAACTAGAGGATAATAAAGGCTATGGTGACTTGAGATAGTCATAACATGGTGTGAGCATGCGCCAAGTCAACCCAAATAAAGCATCAAAGGAGAATACCACTATACTATGCTTTAATATGCTAAAACAACGCATGATTCATCCAAGGCACATTAAGCAATCTCAATTTTTTATAACAAGTCATGCTACAGCAAATAATACTAAGCATAAAGCCAAAACAATATCAAGCATGGCATGACAAATCATAGGCCACAGTCAAAAACGAGCTCTTTTTACCACATAAGCATGAACTTTCCTACTCTTTTCCAAACCAAACCAAACTATTTGAACACCAATGTATGAAAGAGGGGGTCCAACCAATTTATTCATAAAACTAAGCAAACCAAAGCAAACTAAAAACCAAAACGAAAACGAAAAAGAAGACGCTCCAAGAACAACACAACTGTGCATGAAACAATAAAAATGAAATGTTTGGAAGAAACCTGGGATTTTTATTGATGAAGAAGGGGATGCCTTGGGCATCCCCAAGCTTTGACGCTTGTACTTCTTGGAGATTTCTTGGGGTGACACGCGTGGCATCCTCAAGCTTGAGCTTTAGTCCATCCTTCATCTCATTACTCATTCCTTCCATACACCTGAAATTTTTCCTTCATACAAAACTTCACACAATCTTTATTAGCAACATTAGTGCACTCAAGATAAATAAGTCTTAAGGTTCAGTATAACACCAAATAAACTTCCATTAGAACACTATCTACTGTAGCACTTCCCTCAAAAAGCTCAATTCCCCAAAATAACTCAAGAAGGAACCAACAAGAAGCAAATGTAGAAAATGGGAGAAATCTGTCAAAACAGACCAGCAGGTAAAGACGAGTTTTTTCGAAGACCTTCTGTTGCTAAAATCAAAAGTTTTGAACTAACGAAAGTTAGATAACAACCTGGGGCAGAAGAAAATTCACGCCTCAAAAAGACGTTCAGAGATTTTACACGATTTTTTATGGTGAAGCACATAAATCTGTTTTGGGACAACAACTTTCCCAATCATTACTTCTCTCTCATTAGAGGTTACTCTTGGCACAAAAAGCAAATAAAAAGGATAAGGAGAGGTTATTACTGAAGTAATAACTTCCAAGACTCATCTAAAACTTTTAGGTTATCTCCCAATAAGTACTTTTCTTTAACACCTTTAAGTTAGGCATAAGAAGCAAGAAAGAATCAAGTGTTCTCAAATGAATAAGCATTAAAACCAAATTTTGTTTTCATAGGAGAAGCAAAAGAAACCTTTTCTATCCATTTAGGGAAGTGTTCTATACCTTTCTTGAGTGAGAGTTGATATTTAATGGTGCCTTCTTTCATATCAATAATGGCACCAACAGTTCTAAGAAAAGGTCTTCCCAAAGTAATAGGACAAGAAGCATTGCATTCAACATCCAAAACATAGAAATCAACGGGGACATAGGCATTGATAACCATAATAAGAACATCATTCAGACTCCCCATGAGTTTCTTTTTAGCATTATCATCAAGTGGGACATTCAAATAACAATCTTCAAGTGGAGGCAAATCAAGCATATCATAAATCCTTCTAGGCATAATAGAAACACTACTATCAAGATCACATAAAGCTTTGAAATCAAAGTCATTCACTTTCATATTAATGATGGGTTCCCAACCATCTTCTTGTTTAATAGGAATAGAATCTTTATGTTCATCTTTTCTTCTTTAATCTTTATGAGAGCATCAGTAATGTGTTTTGTAAAAGCCATATTCATAGCACTAGCATTAGGACTTTTAGCAAGCTTTTGTAGGAACTTAATAACTTCAGAGATATTGCAACCATCAAGATCAAAATCAAATTTATCATCTAATGTAGTAGAACTATTACTAGCCTCAACACTAGTGGTGGTAATAGTAGAAACACTAATGTTTCTAGCAATTTCATCTTCTCTTTCCCACTTAGCATGTAATTCAGCTAATAGTCTAACATTTTCATCAATTCTTACTTGTATAGCATTGGTAGCTACAAAGGGATTCTCATTAGTTTCAGGTTTAGCAGCCATTTTATTCAAAGTAGATTGAGCTTCAGCCAAAGATGCTATATTTCTTTCAGCATTAGAGAGTTTTTCCTCAATAGTTTTATTGAAAGCAGTTTGCTTACTAATAAAATCTTTAAGCGTAACTTCAAGTTCAGAGGGTGTACTCCTATTATTGTTGTAAGAATTTCCATAAGCATTACCATTGTTGGGAGGATATGGCTTATAATTGTTGTTACCAAAGTTACTCCTATATGCATTATTGCCAAAATTGTTGTTTCTTATGAAGTTCACATCAATTTGCTCTTCTTGAGCAACCAAAGAGGCTAAAGGAACATTATTTGGATCAATATGGGCTTTCCCATTAACAAGCATAGACATAATAATATCAATCTTATCACTCAAGGAGGAGGTTTCCTCAGAATTTACCTTCCTACCTTGTGGAGCTCTCTCAGTATGCTATTCATAATAATTAACCATCATATTGTCTAGAAGTTTCGTTGCAACACCCAAAGTAATGGTCATAAAGGTACCTCCAGCAGCAGAGTCCAATAGGTTCCTTGAAGAATAGTTCAATCCGGCATAAAAAGTTTGGATGGTCATCCAAGCAGTCAGTCCATGAGTGGGACAATTCTTTACCAAAGATTTCATTCTTTCCCAAGCTTGAGCAACATGTTCATTATCAAGTTGTTTAAACTTCATTATTTCACTTCTCATAGATATAATCTTAGCAGGAGGATAGTATTTTCCAATGAAAGCATCTTTGCATTTAGTCCAAGAATCAATACTATTCCTAGTTAAGGAATTCAACCATTCTTTAGCTTTTCCTCTCAAAGAGAAAGGAAACAATTTCAGCTTAATAATATCACCATCTATATCCCTATGCTTTTGCATCTCACAAAGTTCAACAAAGTTATTTAGATGGGAAGCAACATCTTCATTACCAATACCAGAAAATTGCTCTCTCATAACAAGATTGAGAAAAGCAGGTTTTATCTCAAAGAAAGTATCTTTAGGCACAGGTGGAGCAATAGGTGTGCTCATAAAAATCATTATTGTTGGTGCTAGTGAAGTCACACAACTTAGTGTTTTCAAGAGTAGTCATTTTTTGGGTTTTCAAATAAGAAAGCAAACTAGTAAAAGTAATTTTTTTTGTGTGTTTTTGAATAACAAAACAAGCAAATAAAGCAAAAAGAAAACTAATCAAAACAAAAATAACAAAGTAATGAGATTGGTTATGAGGGACTCCCCTTGTGAAGATGTCCTTGACTCCTCGACATGGCGCCAAAAAAATGCTTGATGGCTCAATGCACGACGCCCAGAAAAGTGTTGGTGCGTGGTTGATGTAGAGCTCGTTGGGAACCCCAAGAGGAAGGTATGATGAGCACAGCAACAAGTTTCCCTAAGTTATGAAACCAAGGTTTAATCGAACCAGTAGGAGCAAGGAAACACCCCAAAGGTGTTACTAGCTGAGCTTTGGCAAGGCGCACTACCGGTGCTAGTAGCAACGTGGAGACCTGCACAACACAACCACAGAACTTTGTCCCCAACTTGCGATGAGGTTGTCAATCTCACCGTGTTTTGCGGAAAACAAAGGATTAAACATATCGAATGGAAAGAAGTAAAAGTTTGCAAGAAGTAAACAATTTGTAGATTGAATGTAAAAGACAAGGACCGGGATCCATAGTTCACTAGAGGTGGCTCTCCTTAAGATAGATAACATGCTGGGTGAACAAATTACAACAGGGCAATTGACAAACATTGAGAAAGCAATACATGCATAAACTAATCATCTTGACTCCTTTGAGACTTGATTGGGCACTACAACATTATACATAGACTGCCATCCAAATGCATCTAAGACTAATAATCCACCTTCAGGTTATCATCAAACCCCTCCAATTAAGTTGCAAACAGCAGTTATTGCTTTCTGAACTGCGTGTAAAGTAAACAATATGATTGTTCTATGAACAAAGGATTGTTGTTTTCTCCTAGTAGCAACAAAGACATCTAGTACCTTAGAAATTTCATCACTTCCCAGATTACGAGGCATGAACCCACTATCGAGCATAAATACTAACTCTTGGAGTTGCTAGCATCTACTTGGCCAAGATAGCTACTAACAATGGAAAGCATGCAAGATCACAAATAACAAAGACATGATAGAATCAATAATCAATCTTAAATAGCATCTCAATATCCATCGGATCCCCGCAAACACAACATGCAGAATTACAAATAGATGATCCTGACCATGAACGGAGCTCACAAGATCTAGACATGAAATCACAAAGGAGGAGAACCAGCCATCTAGCTACTACATGGATCCGTAGTCCAAGGATGAACTACTCATGCATCACACCGGAGGCTTGCATGGTGATGAAGAAGGCCTCCAGGGTGAATTCCCCACTCCGGCAGGGTGCCGGGAAGAGCTTCAGATCCCTCCTGATCTAGGGATGGAGATGACAGCGGCTATAGACTCTTTCGTGGATTTTTGATCGGGTTCTTAGGGTTTTTGTCCTGAGGGCATCTTATAGTCGGAAGGGGAGGCCGAGGGGGTGCCAAGGCTGGCCTCACCACCCCCTGGCGCAGGCCAGGCTGGGCCGTGCGGCCAGGTGGTGTGGTGGCCCCCTGGCCCCTCTCCGTCTCGTACTCTGGCATCTGATGACTTCCGGAAAAATAGGCACTTTGGCTTTTGTCCCGTCCAATTCCGAGAATTTTCATTTTCTGACTTTCCTGGAACCAAAAACAGCAGAAAATAGGCAGCTGGCACTATGGCTCTTGTTAATAGGTTAGTCCAAGAAATCATATGAAAAGTACTCCAAAATGTGAACAAAACACAAGAAAGTGGATAAAACCAAGCATGGAACATAAAAAATTATAGATACATTTGCAATGTATCAGAGATCCAGGCCGCCATCGCGGCGATACCGGATCCCGAGCTCGCCGAGGACCCTGGCAACCTCGTGCACTAGGAGCAGTTCTTCGCCGAGCACCGGCTCGCCAAACTCGCCGCCCACCAGGGACCTCCAGGCTCGCCGCCGAAGTGGAACAACATGGCGAGCTGTCGCTGATGGTGGAGCGCGCCTGGATGGACGCTCAACGCCGTCCTCGAGCACATCCACGCCGACAACAACCCACAGCTGGGCTTCCCGCGTTTGCTGGAACCCGCGGCGCGGGCCAGGAACCAGCCTCCGACGAACTGGCTGCCCAGGAGGATGGGCATCCTCACCTCCTCCTTCTCCACCGCCTCACGCTTATGCGGTGCCGGCGCCTCATGCGATCGCCGTGCAGTATGGCGAGGTTTACCGCCCGTCAAACGGGAGGTCAAAACGCCGGTGTTCTTGCCGCTGAGGACGCGCTCGCGGGGAATCGTCATCGATGAGCCCCACGCGACGCCGCCGCCAACCGGCCGGCTTTGCCTGCGCCAGCCGAAGCCGGAGCCCGCAGACTAGGGTATGGCTATCGACGAGGACTCCTTCACCATTAAAATGGTGCTTGAGCGTTCTCTAGACGCCGCGCCACCGCCGCCGATGCCGGAGCCGAACATCCTCGCCTGGTCTAGGGCGGACTCGGAGCAGGAGGAGGCACGCCGCGTTAGCGCCGGCAGAGGAGGCCGAGCGCCAGACGTAACACGCCGCGAACCCGCCTACCAGGGCCGCGCCTCGTCGTCTCGACAATGACACAGCCCTTCGTGGAGGTACGGTGACGCATGCCAGGGCAGCTCGCGCCCTCCGCAGACACCGAGTGACGACATCGGCGACGACAATGACAAGGCGGACCCAAACTACACCATCTTCTACCGCAACTTCGGCACATGAGGCGGCATCAGCATCGGCGAACAGCATTAGCATCGGTCTCGGCCTTTTTTAGTTTTTTAAGCCTAGATGATGTAATATTATGAATCTGCTCGCTATTAATGAAATTCGCCTATATTTGCCAAAGTTTACCGAGTTTCCTTCAATTTTGCCAAACCCGGAAACTCGGCTAGGAAACGGACCGTTCCCATGCCGAAAACTCGGTTCGTCCGGCACTATTTAGCTCCGGACGGCGAACGAGTGGAGATGATCTAAAATGATCATGAGATCATATTCCTGGTTAGGAAATGCATTTAGCATCCTGAAGATTTTGCTTACCTCGAGATGCACAAAGCATCAGATAGCATGGCTCTTTTTCTCCAACCGGGTTTCATCCCTTTTCATTTCTCAGCGGAAATAACAGGTCGAAGTAAGAATTATTATAATTTTTTAAGGAGAGAGGGTAGGGAACAACAAGAAAGTTGGAGCACTACTAGGAAACCCACTATGAACATTCGTCGTCAAATGGGACGAAAACCTGGTACCATTGTGGAGTTCAAAACTAAACATTCGAACATCATAATTTCAACTAGGAGAAGTAACAACAAAACAAACTAGACTCTCTCGACTTAACTCATTTCAGTTCAAAACGGGAACATGAAAGAAGTGAGCCTAGCTCACTTGGTTAAGGAATGTACAACCCGGTCACCCAGGTTCAAGTCCTTACGGACGCACATTTGAATTCGTATTATTTAAAAAAATCATTGCATGGTTTCCACATTCCATTGAGTAATAAGTTCATAGCCGTGACACAACATATCACATTCCATTGAGATAACATGTCACCATGAAGGGTGTGTCAATAAGGAATATTAAAATCCACATCAACCATTTGCTTGATACTGCACTCTTGTTTCTGACATAAATCAAAGAGCATAGGGTATCTTTCATAAAAAGGAGGTCCATCATCCATAGTGTCGAGGATATAACCCCGGGTATCCTAGAGTTGGGATATAAGTGATTCAGTAAAAGGCATATTGATACATTGTAAATGTATCTATATTTTTTTATGCTCCACGCTTGGTTTTATCCACTTTCTTGTGTTTTGTCCACACTTTGGAGTACTTTTCATATGATTTCTTGGACTAACCTATTAACAAGAGCCACAGCAGTGCCACCTGTTTCTGCTGTTTTTGGTTCCAGGAAAGTCAGAAAATGAATATTCTCGGAATTGGACGGGACAAAAGCCAAAGTGCCTATTTTTCCAGAAGACTCTAGGAGCCAGAATACGAGACGGAGGAGGGCCAGGGGCTGGCCACACCCCCCAGGCATGGGCTGGGCCTGGCTGCGCCATGGCATGGTGTGGTGGCCCAAGCACCCCCTCGGTCTCCCTCTTCGCCTATAAGAAGCCTTCTGATCTAAAAACTCCAGGGGGTTCGACGTTTTTCCAGAAGAAGTTTCGCAGCGCCGCCACCACCGAAGGGGAGATTCGGGGGACAGAAGTCTCTGTTCCGGCACCCTACCGGGACGGGGAAGTGCCCCCGGAGCCATCTCCATCGATCTCCACCATCATCTCCATCGACCATCCATGTTTCCCCCATCTATGAGTGAATAATCCCCCATTGTAGGCTATGTAGATGGTAGGTATTGGATGAGATCGTTCATGTAATGGCATCAGATTGTTAGGGCATGGTGCCTAGTATCTTTTATTAGTGCTTTATGACTTTGTTGTGACTTGTTGTGCTTAATGCTTGTCACTAGGGCCCGAGTGCCATGATTTCAGATCTGAACATGTTATTGATTCATTATGATAGTATTGTTTTTGGTCTTATCTGCAAGTTGTATACACACGTTGTTGTCCGGAACCTATGGCCCCTAAGTGACAGAAATCGGGATAACCGGAAGGGAATGGCTTTGATGTGAGGATCACATGTGTTCACGGAGTGTTAATGCTTTGCTCCGGTGCTCTATTAAAAGGAGCACCTTAATTGCCAGTAGTTCCCTAGATGCCCCGCTGCAAACGGGCTCGCAGGACAAAAGATGTTGTGCAAGTTCTCATTGCGAGCATGTATGACTATATATGGAACACATGCCTAGGATTGTCTAGTACTGGGATGCTTTATCTTATTTATCTGCAATTGCCCTATGTTATGATTGTTATGTGAATTGTCTTGTCCATGCAACACCCGTCCATCCATCCCTATGCCTACCTTTTCGAATCCCATTATTCGCTTTTGTTACTCATCTTTGCTTTACTACCGCATTTATTTTGCTATTCCTACTACAAAACTGCTCTACTGATAAAGCGCCATGAGCAAGATTGTTTCCAGGTGCAGCTGAATTGACAACTCAGTTGTTAAGGCTTATAAATATTCTTTGGCTCCCCTTGTGTCGAATCAATAAATTGGGTTTCACTTCCCTCGAAAATACTGCGATACACCCCCTATACTTGTGGGTCATCAAGACTATTTTCTGGCGCCGTTGCCGGGGAGCATAGCTTTATTTATCGAGTTCACCTGGATTCACTATTGTGGAAGCTAAGTTTATTTTTGCCTTGTTTGCTTGTTTATTTATCAAAAATACAAAAAAAATTAGTTCCTACTCTAGTTGTTATTTTCGTTGGTCTGTTATTGTCTTGCCTTATCATGCTTGTTGTCAATGGTTGGTTTCTTTGAAAATGAAGCTTATTGGCAAGGTGGGTTCACGGAAGATCAAAAATATTATTATAAGGAACACCGCTTGTCACAAAAAGGGAAACACTTATGGGAACAAATTGATAGATTGTATACCATTGCTAGAAACGTGTGCTCTACTTATAATGTTACTTATTGCTGTGATGAATCTCGTTGCAGAAAGAGGTATACACACCTCCCTTTTCAATGTGAGTATAATGATAATGATACCATATCTTCCTATGCTAAAGGAATTTATGACTTTTATGATGCGGAACAAATTGAAGAATTTATTGCTTGGAAGGGTGCTTTTGAGCTTGCTAGTTTGTTTGAAAATATTGATGATTCACCTTATAAGTATGAGGTTTATGGTATACTTAAATATTGCTTTTATAATTACAAGGATGAAAATATCCATATCCTTGAATATTTTAATAGATGCTTTCCACAAATGGAAGAGACTAATGCCTTGCAGGACCCTATGGAAGAGACTAATGCCTTGCAGGATCCTATGGAAGAAGAAATTGATGAACCTGAAATCTCATTAGATGAAAAAGAGGAGGAGAGTGATGAACAAAAGGAGGAAGAATGGATTAGCTACCCATGCCTACCTTCTAATGAGAGTAACTCTTTATCCCTTACATTATTTGATTGTCCCCCATGCTTACTAAAGGAGGATGAATGTTATGTTCCTGAGGATTCTTTTGAAGATGTTTATAATAAAGCTCTAGTGCTTGTAGATCATGAAAAGCGTGCTTTATGTGATAGTTATATTGTTGAGTTTATTCATGAGGCTACTGAAAATTATTATGAGGAAAATATGGTTGTGGAAGTTTTCATGGTATTGAAACGCCTCTCTATGTGTTGAAAGTTTTGAAATTACTCTTGTTTTATCTTCCTATGCTTGTCACTTTGTTCTTTGTGAATTTATTTGCATACACAATTCCTATACATAGGAAGTGGGTTAGACTTAAATGTGTTTTGAATTTGCTTGTTGATGCTCTCTTTTACTTCAACTCATATTTCTTATGAGAGCATCCTCTCAAACTTTTATGCCTGAATATGATAATATGTCTACTATTCTTGGGAGACCTTTTCTTAAATACCGCAGGAGCTGTTATTAATTGTAATCACGGGAAGGTGACCTTCAATGTCAATGACAAGGAACATACTATATATTTCCCCAAGAAGATTGATAGACTTATGGTTTTGAATTCAATTGAACATGTTGAGGGCATTCAAGTTGGAAAAATATATTATCCCATACCAAGAGAAAATTTTGAAACTATTATGATTGGGACCATTGCTATCAAGGTTGAGGTAACATAATCATTAGTGGAATACAAAGTTTTGTATCATATGAAATTGTTTTGGTAACAAGACCTGATCAACCTTGTTAACAAAAGGATTTCATTGAACAAAACAATGTTTTCACCATGATTATCTCCGCTTACTTCTATTTTATCCATTTTCAGCTTTTGCTTTTGCCTAACTTAAAGGCGTTAAAGAGAAGTACTTATTGGGAGATAACCCAAACGTTATAGATGAGTCTTGGAAGTTATTACTTCAGTAATAACCACTCCTTATCCTTTTTATTTGCTTTTTTTGTGCCAAGAATAACCTCTAATGAGAGAGAAGTAATGATTGGGAAAGTTGCTGTCCCGAAACAGATTTCTGTGCTTCACCGTAAAAATTCGTGAAAAATCTCTGAACGTCTTTTTTAGGCGTGAATTTTTGTGCTTCTGCTCCAGGTTGTTATCGAACTTTCGTTAGTTAAACACTTTTTGATTTGAGCAACAGAAGGTCTTCAAAAAAAATCGTATTTACATGCTGGTCTGTTTTGACAGATTTCTGCCATTTTCTGTATTTGCTTCTTATTGGTTCTTTTTTGAGTTCTTTTGAGGAATTGAGCTTTTTAGGAAGTGCTACAGTAGCTAGTGTTCTAATTGAAGTTTATTTGGTGTTAGAACTGAACCTTAAGACTTATTTATCTTGAGTGCACTAATGTTGCTAATAAAAATTGTGTGAAGTTTTGTATGAGGAAAAATTTCAGGTGTATGAAAGGAATGAGTAATGAGATGAAGGATGGACTAAAGCTCAAGCTTGGGGATGCCACACATGTCACCCCAAGAAATATCCAAGAAGTAAAAGCGTCAAAGCTTGGGGATGCCCAAGGCATCTCCTTCATTAATAAAAATCCTGTGTTTCTTCCAAACACTTCATTTTATTGTTTCATGCATAGTTGTGTTGTTCTTGGAGCGTCTTCTTTTCTTTTTCGTTTTAATTTTGGTTTTAGTTTGCGTGGTTTGCTTAGTTTGCTGAATAAATTGGTTGGACCTCCTCTTTAATGCATTGGTGTTCAAATAGTTTGGTTTGGTTTGGAAAAGAGTAGGAAAGCTCATGCTTAAGTGGTAAAGAGAGCTTGTTTTTGACTGTGGCCTATGCTTTGTCATGCCATGCTTGATATTGTTTTGGCTTTATGCTTAGTATTCTTTGCGGTAGTATGACTTGTTATAAACAATTGAGATTACTTAATGTGCCTTGGATGAATCATGCATTGTTTTAGCATATTAAAGCATAGTATAGTGGTATTCTCCTTTGATGCTTTATTTGGGTTGACTTGGCGCATGCTCACACCATGTTATGACTATCTCAAGTCACCTTAAGCCTTTATGATCCTTTAGTTTCAACTTGTAGTATCACTTTATGCTTTGATCAATGATGTTTTATTCTCTGCATGATTATGGCCATTATTGCTCTCTCGTTTGTCGCTCCCTTACTATTGCTAGCCTTCACTTACTTGGTATGTTTTACTCAAGTTTCCAACTCCCTTAAATCAATTATTGCCAAAGTGTCCACCATACCTACCTATTAGCATCATGTGCTACTTCCGTGCATATTCAATATGCCTTGTTTTCTTCCGAATAAAATGTTTGCTTGTTATGAGAAAGTTAGTTAGTAAAGCTCTCACGAACTTGATGGCACACTTTATTTCCTGCATTTAATAAGCCTGAACCATTGCGTCCTTCTTTGTTGCGTATATGCTTGCGCTTTATAAGTTGAAGTTAGCAGAACCATGTATCATGGGGAACGCTTTCAACATTACCTTTGTACTTAGTACCTCGTTGATATCATGTTCTTTTGCTTATGGATCCGTGATTGTGAAATAAAGTGGAACTTGTAAGATCATGGAGTTTGTATGTATGTTAGAAAGCACTGGTCGCTAGCCTAAGCCATGCCTAATCATGGTGGAAGCTTTGACATAACCATAATGAGCATTCTATGAAGCATCCTCAATAACAATCTATGCACATAGTAAATAAAAAGATCGCTGAGATGCTCATTGTCTGCTTGCCTTGTCATTTTGATTATGGGATAGCTCCTGTATCATGTGCAAGGGGTACCCCGTGGGCGTTTCTCTATGATACGTATATACTTGCAAGGACAAGAGCTTAATCGTGACTGAAGAAGAGTAGCATGAGGACCGGACTTCAGAAGTAAGGGGCATGAGGCTTTGATTTATAACTTGTCAAGCATATCCACTTAGTTGTGTCACTTTAACCTTAACCACCTAAAGATGCTTATGATAGGGGCAATGAGAGCTCAAAGCTAACGAGTATCATACTTTCAGCATTTGGAAGCCTTTCAAACTTTTCAAAACCTTTTCATTTCCTTGTTGAGTCTCCACACATTCTATGAGCACTTTCTTGAGAGCATAGTGGCCATTCTTAGTTCAACGTGCATTGTCCCAATACTTGTTGATTGATTCATACCTTGTTATTGCTTTTTTTAAACTATTTGTATCTAGTCACTCTTGTAAACTTTGAAGGTGTCATATGCATTTATGTTTTCTACTCTATGAGGGACAAGCTGAATGCCACTATCTATGTTTTCTTTATGTGAAACAAACAAATGTCTTGCAAGGCATTGTTATTCATGAATCTTTTGTTTGTGTCTTTTCATGTTGCATCATAGTCTCTTTGTCTTATTGCTAGAACTTTGTCTTTCATGTTATAATTGAAGTACTATGATCCCAGCTTTGAATGTTTTACAAATATTTTGATCAAGTCTTTGATGGTGCATGTCACCTCAAAATTATTCTTTCTTTTATCACTTACCTACTCGAGGGCGAGCGAAGTTAAGCTTGGGGATGTTGATACATTGCAAATGTATCTATAGTTTTGATGCTCCATGCTTGGTTTTATCCACTTTCTTGTGTTTTGTCCACACTTTGGAGTACTTTTCATATGATTTCTTGGACTAACCTATTAACAAGAGCCGATGTCAATTTGTCACATTTTTCTGCTGTTTTTGGTTCCGGGAAAGTCGAAAATGAATATTCTCGAATTGGGCCGGGACAAAAGCCAAAGTGCCTATTTTCGAAGACTCAGAGCGGAATCTGAGGCGGAGGAGGGCCAGGGGCTGGCCACACCCACCCCAGGCACGGGCTGAGCCTGGCCGTGCCAGGGCATGGTGTGGTGGCCCCAGGCACCCCCTCGGTCTCCCTCTTCGCCTATAAGAAGCCTTGATCTAAAACTCCGGGGTCGATGTTTTTCGTAGAAGTTCTGCAACACCGCCACCACGAAGGGAGATTCGGGGACGAAGTCTGTTCGGCACCGCCAGGAAGTGCCCGAGCCATCTCCATCGATCTCCATCATCATTCCATCGACCATCCATGTTTCCCCCATCTATGAGTGAGTAATCCCCCGCTGTAGGCTATGGAGATGGTAGGGATTGGATGAGATCGTTCATGTAATGGAATCAGATTGTTAGGGCATGGTGCCTAGTATCTTTTATTAGTGCTTTATGACTTTGTTATGACTTGTTGTGCTTAATGCTTGTCACTAGGGCCCGAGTGCCATGATTTGAGCTAAACATGTTATTGGTTCATTATGATAGTATTGTTTTGGTATTATCTGCAAGTTGTATACACGTTGTTGTCCGAACCTATGGCCCAGTGTAAATCGGGATAATCGGAAGAGAATGGCTTTGATGTGAGGATCACATGTGTTCATGGAGTGTTAATGCTTTGCTCCGGTGCTATATTAAAAGGAGCACCTTAATTGCCAGTAGTTCCCTAGAGGCCCTTGCCAAGCATTGGCGGGACAAAAGATGTTGTAAGTTCTCATTGCGAGCACGTGTGACTATATATGGAACACATGCCTAGGATTGTCTAGTACTTGGATGCTTTATCTTATTTATCTGCAATTGCCCTATGTTACGATTGTTATGTGAATTGTCTTGTCCATGCAACACCGTCCATCCATCCCTATGCCTACCGCACTCGAATCCCACTTATTTTTGTTACTCTTGTCTTTGCTTTACTACCAAGTTACTTTGCTATTCCTACTACAAAATTGTTACTCTTGATAAAGCTGTGAGCAAGATTGTTTCAGTGGATTGAATTGACAACTCAGTTGTTAAGGCTTATAAATATTCTTTGGCTCCCCTTTTGTCGAATCAATAAATTGGGTTTCACTTCCCTCGAAAATACTGCGATACACCCCCTATACTTGTGGGTCATCACATATGTAGAGAAAAGACATAAAAAAGTAGTAGAGAAAGAATTAGATAAGAAGACAAAAGAAACTCACTTGGGACGACATTGGAGAAAGTCAACCCGGGATAGCCCCTCCTAGGCCGACATTGCTCGTGCATGGGCCGAAATACCCCAAGCCGGCATCATTTAAACCTGGCTGGGCCAAATCTGGCCCAAGGCCAGACCAGCCCTAGCCGGGATCTCCTCCTTCCGCCGACGTCACTCAATCCCGACTGGGTCGCCACGCGCCTAGCCGACCCACTTCGCCTCACCCCGTCATCACCACCTGCTCAACCGGGCTTCCTCGCCATATCTCCCGGTGGGCCGACATCTACCTCACCCCGGCACAGCCCACCCCGGGCAATCTCTGACCCCGGATGGGATCGCTGGTAGTCGCGCCTAGGCCGATGTATCCCCAACCCGGCGTCGCTGGATCCCAGTCAGGCCTCCTTTCCCCAGCTGGTCAACCTCTCTCTGTCCGACTATTCTCGAGCTTCTGGCCCCCGCCATGACCTCTTAGGCCGACATCAGCCATCCCAGCTACCCTCTTCGACTCTCCCAGGTGCTTCCTCGACTCTTCCTCGACTACCTCCAGCTACCTCGACACCCTGGCTTCTCCTGCACTGCTACGTCGACTAAGCCATCCTCTACATCATCCTCGTTATCCTCTACCTCGACCAAGCAGCCTCCAAGTCCTTCTTCACCTTATGCCGGTCTTGGGATGCCCCTGGCTAAGACCGGCACATGCAACATCGACAAGTACAAGATTCCTCCTTATCCTCAGGAGAGGAGAAGATCGATGACTAGAAGATGCCAAGGACAAGCGTTAGAAGACAAAGCCAAGGACATACAAGACATGACCAGGCCCATGCCTTGTCAGTTGACAAGATCCTAGTAGTCACGTCATGAATAGTGTATAGTATAGCTCATGTGGGGTATCATTGTCCCCTAAGTTTCCCTTTATAAGGAGCAACAGGGGGATCATTCTCTGACACCCCTTGAGGGCTCATTTCCCACCTCACTCCACGAGCTCTCTTCTTCTCTAGCCCTCGGGCACATAGAGAAGGTCCATTAGAGGCATAGTTGACACAGCTCAAGGAGCACCATTGTAGCTTCGTGATTACCGTGATATTGAGATAGACATGCAGGAGTACGAGTATTATGTCAATAAGAGAGCCTCAAACCTAGGTACATCGTGTGTGTTTGCAGTGTTCTTCTGTGTACAGTCTTCACCGTATCATCCCTCTCCGGATCCTCCAGTGTCCATCGGCCCCAACATAAGCCTACCACAGACATCTACTGTGACACCACCACAACAGTTAGCGCCTACCGTGGGGCCAACAGCCGTGCTGGCTGGAATTTCATCCGGACGGGACCATCTTCATCAACATCTCCGTCTTCATCAATATAGCGACTTCATCTTCTTCATCCCCAACGTACAATATCCAACAAGTCCCAGGGCTAGCATGCAAGCCTCCCCATTTACATATGTTGGCCTCAACATCTTCACCGACCATACTCACGTAAGTGTCTGAAATATCTACACGCACATGAGATAACCTCTAATGTGACTCGAGCTATCACCCTTTATCACTTGTTTGAGTTGTTCACCGGAAAGAGATGTCTCAACCGGGGCTAAGCGACTAATTAGACATAGAATCTCCCATAGGCGGGAAGAGTATCTAGGGGCTCAATCGGTTCTTAGCTTGCATCCCCATACATAGAGTTGTTGCTTGATTAGCGTTAAGTATATATAGAGTATGTCTTCTAGTATATCAAGCTGCTCTATGTCTATAGAAATGTCTTTGTAATATGAACTGCTAAGTTTGATCATCTATTATATGTTATATGGACTAACTATGTCATTTTGAAATGTCATTCTTTGGGAAAAATATTCTTCAAGTTATCATACCATCATATCATATCCCAATTTACCGTTTATGTCGGTTTGCCAATATATCACAGCTTCATCATATCATATCTCAATTTGCAGTTTATGTCGATTAGCCAATATATCACGACATCATCATAAAGTATCTCGGATCCTTTGGTCATGTCCGGTTTGCCAACATATCATGCCCTCATCATAAAGTATGTCAATTTCTTATTTATATCGGTTTTGCCAATGTATCATGGCCCCATCATAAAAGTATGTAAAATCACCGGCGTGGTGATTTTTGACACATAAGTCAGATTTTGACATGTATGTCAGATTTTAAGCATGTATGTAGGATTTGGACATGTATGTAAGATTTGGACATGTATGTAAGATTTGGACATGTATGTCGGATTTGGATATATATGTTAGATTTTGACATGTTTGTCTGATGGCTCTAAAAATAGCCATCTTTAATCAGGAGTCATAATGAAGGTTTGAGGATGTGCACATGAACAAGTAATTAGGAGCCATTGCTAGGCATCTTGACCAGCCATAACGACCAGCAATGGGTAGATGCCCTATACATGAATCCATCCGTACCATGTGGTGGTGGCTCGTCTCGTCAAACCCTAAAACTTTCATTGAAGACGCCTATATATTTGAGACCTCGGCCGCCATGAAAGGTAGTCATTCTTAGATTGTATCACAACACCACCAAAGGAGATCCACACCATAGTTCATCTCTTCCATCTTTCACCCCCTCCATTAGCCTAGCCATTACTTTGTACTTGAGATCTCGTTGTGATTCGGTGACCATTGTAAAAATATTTGATTTCACTCTAAGTATTCGCTAATATTTTCTATCCTTTATCTTATTGTTATGAGTGATAGTCCTCGCTTTGTGGGTTGGGGAGAAACCTACATGACAATTATATGCATCTAATCTATGGGAGCATTGTGTATTGTTTAAAAGAGATTTGTATCTTTTATTTCTCTCTCTCTCTTGTCTCGATCTTTGGACTTGTATGTACCCAAGACCCCGAAAGATCTATAAAGTCTTGAGGTTAGATACTTGGCTACGGTGATCCCATGGGAAGACCGGTGTGAAAGGGCTATATGGTCTTTACTTAGCAAACCATTGAGGCACAACAACATCATCACTTAAGGTTTTGATCTGTGTTTACAATTAATAACGTTTATAGCCCCGGTGCTTAGTGGGTACTTGGTTGGATCAAAATAATTGCTATGCCTC
The DNA here is from genome assembly GCA_023614405.1 of Avena insularis. Lineage (NCBI taxonomy): Eukaryota > Viridiplantae > Streptophyta > Magnoliopsida > Poales > Poaceae > Avena > Avena insularis. The sequence goes on from JAJUPC010000378.1 coordinate 93,065, forward strand.
TTGCCTCTCTTGGGCTCTTGATTGATTTGACTTGAAAGCCAAGATAAATGGGATATGATAGAACTTTTTAGAAAGACTTTAAACGTAATCATAAAAGCAATGTCATGCGTTTTTCCTAACAACTAGCTCACATAAAATGAATCTTTGCATTGCTTTTTTGTTTTTATTATTCTACATTTTCTTTTGATTTTTTGAAAGTGGGTAATTGAATTGGTGGCATGGAGATTCATATCAAATGATGAAATCTTTCAACTTTTATTAGTAGATATTGCATAGCACCCTATTTGGGTACCTTAAAATTATTTTTTCTAAAGTTTAGGACCAATAATATAGAGCATAGATGTAGTTGAAATTTGAATTAAATTCGGAAAATCAATCAAAACTTGTTTAAATAGGGAAAAGTAGTCATAAATCGATAAAAATCTTCATCTCAAGGGATTACGGCATCGGATGAGTTCTACTATTTTCTAAAATTGGTGTGGTTCTATTTTGCCTTGTATTTTGTATAGTTTCTTCACAAAATAAGCCCTATTTAGCATTAATAAAATGGAAAGTCAACTTTTTGTGACAACAAGTTTGAAACTCCAATGACCACTTTTATTTTCCATGCGAGGATGCACCTAATGTGGAAACTTGGGGCACATTATCATGATTAGAGCCATGTAAATGGTGATTTGGCGTCCGAAAAGTACGCTTTGTGGCCAATATGACCGTTGTGCTAGTTAAGTATCAGGCGCACTCTATCAATGCACCTTCATAGCTCGACAACAACAACACGCTACCTCTACCTAGTTAATGGTTTTACATGCTACTACATCTCACATCTCAATGTTCTACTCCCTACTTTTGCCCTAGAGTTAATGGTTGATTGACCTTGCTTCTTGGGGTGGACGATCGACACCTGGAAGGATCTATGGCATGTCCCTGTTGTTGCGTGTTTTCACTCTTAAAGACTGTCCTCTCATTTCATGCTCTAGAGTGGCACCATTGTCATGTCAAATTGTATCATTTGTAGAATTACCTGTAATGCACACCTATTTCCGGGATCGCCTTCTTCCCGCTATGATTTAATTTGGTTAATTGCTTACTATGCTTTAATAAAACCCCTCCCATCACAATCTATCTCATAAAGCATTGTATGCCTCCCATCCCATTGAAACCCCTCCTGAAAAGACCTCTAGACTTGGATTTGGCTAACACTTTCGGTGGTGGTTGTCATCGTCGATGATGTTAGTGACAACCACTCACTGAGTGGAGTCCCATGGCGGAATCACCACCACAGAGGAGGAGGATGGCGACATGCACAATGACAATGCCGAGTGTGGCGTCCCTACTTGGCAGACAGGCATGTCGCCTCTATGACGAACAACAAGGTCATCGAGGCCTCTGGGCATTAGGCGTGGGAGGCTAGGCATGAGGAAGGAGGCGGGGCAGCGAGGCCAAGATGGAGGTGGAGGAGGCACGCTCAATGGTGTATGATGATGGTGAGAGGAGGAGGCGATGGTGGCTACTCGACAACGACAACGACGGGGGTTCCGCCACTCGTTACCGTAGTGGGTTATGTTTTAACCCTCATCCTCCCAGACGCATTTGCGACGATGGCCGGGCAAGGATCTGAAGAAGCACTGCAACGATGACATGGCGATGCCATCAGAAGAAGAATTATGGTAAATTAGTACTCCTCCGTTTCTAAATATAAGGTGTATAGTTTTTAGCACGAAAATTAAAGAAACACTTGGAGCCTAAGATACACTAGTTTTGGGCGAGATTACACCTCGCTGGTGGTATGATAAAATGAGGAGCTTGCGGAGATAAGGAAATGAATAAAATCCTCAACATATTGTCAAACAAGTGTTTCAATGCAATCGCCTTATATTTTAGATTTTTCTCAAAAAACTACTCGACTTATATTAAAAACGGATGGAGTATAACTTAGTACATGTAGTTTTTTAATATTAGCATTACTACCTACTATTGTGGTGAATTATATACTATATGTGCAGGTAATAGACATGCATAGAAACAATTTGAGATCTACCGGTAAGAGGCTCATGGATATATCAGTAGATGAGCTGAAGGCAAACATAAAACGCAATCTGCAAACCAATCACGTGAGATTACTGGAGAGATGCCTGCCACGTCCGTGATCCGGCCTCTCCCGCAAGCGAACCAATCACATCGCTCCGTTTTTCTAACCCGCGGATCGCCCCACTTCTTTGCCAGTTCCACAAATCCTACCCGCTCATCTGCAATCGGACGCACAAACCCGCACCTCCATTTCCATCAGCGCGCCCACCGCTGGGATAAATACCCTTACACCCTCGCATCTTCCTCACACACACAAGACAAAATTCCCCAATCCCAACCAATCCATCTTCAGCTCCTCTCCTCCGGAAGCAATGTCGGGCCGCGGCAAAGGGAGGCAAAGGGGGCTCGGCAAAGGGCGGCGCGAAAGCGCCACTCACTGCAAGGAATCCCTGCGCGACAACATCAGGGCATCACCAAGCCCCGCCATCCGGCGTCTCGCTCGCCGTGGCGGCGTGAAGCGCATCTCCGGCCTCATCTCACAGGGAGACCAGGGGCGTGCTCAAGATCTTCCTCGAGAACGTCATCCCGCGACGCCAAGTCACCCCTACACCGAAGCACGCCCGCCGCAGAGACCGTTACCGCCATGGACGTCGTCTATGCGCTCAAGCGCCAGGGCCGCACCCTCTGCAGCTTCAGGAGGCTGAGCCTCTGACCCCGTCGAGCGTTCCCATCTGGATCTGGTAGTCGTGTGCTTAGGGTTGTTAGGTTTCCTTGGTTGAGGTAGCTGGACTGCCAACCTGTGATGGAATCTGTTGTGTATGGTTAGAATATGAATGGATTTGGTGTTGTTCCATACTTTGATTCGTGTTGCTGGATGTGATTGGTCTGGTTCTGATATAGATGAAGCAGAATGAGTTAGAAATGCCTGCATGTTTGTGTTACTCCAAGAGAACTGTTTCTGCCTAAATGACGTTTTTGTGGTGCATGGTTGGAATATATAGACCATTGCTTAGAATTGTTATCTGAACTCTGGTCCCAATTTTCCAACTGCGCTACACTGGCAATAGTATCACCAGTCCTGAAGATTGGCTTAGACTGCACCAGTGTCTAAATGGTTTGCTACTATGGCAGGTTAATCAGAGTTGCTGTATCTCACTAGCATGATGCTTTTTCTGTTATTGTTGCAACGTTTAGAAAATAACTTGCAAATTCAATGAAACTGGGTGGATCCATGTGGTTTTATGAAAAGAACACATGCAATGACTCTAGTGGATCCCATGTGATTTATTAAATAACACACATCTGATGACTCTAGATGTGGTTTATGAAAAGACCACAAATGCAATGAACTCTGAGGGATCCATGTGGTTTATGGCTAACTTACATACTGATGACTCTGGTGGATCCATGTGGTTTTATGAAAAGAACACACATGCAATGAACTCTAGTGATCCATATGGTTTTAGGAAAGCCTTTTACATTCAATGACCTTTGGTGGATCCATGTGGTTTTATGAAATGAACTTCCATGCAATGACTCTAGATGGATCCATATGTGGTTTATAAAAATGCCTTGGTCGGTAACAATGGTGGATCCGTGGTTTATAAAGAACTCACATGCAATGACTCAATGGATCCATGTGGTTTATGAAAATAACACAAATAAATGACTCTGGTTGTGGTTTATGAAAAGAACTTTCGTCTGATCAACTCTAGTGGATCCATGTGGTTTATGAAAAGAACACACATCTCAGTGACTCTGGTATAATTGGTTTGGGAAGAACACGTACAATGACTCTAGTGGATCCATATGGTTTTATAAAAGTACACACATTGATGACATTGGTGGATCCATGTGGTTCTCATTTCTAGTGGATCCATGCTTTATGAGGAAATAGAACACAAATACAATGAACTTTTAGAGGGGATCCATGTGGTTTATGAAAAGAACACACCAATGACACTAGTGGATCATGTGGTCTATGAAAAGAACACATACAGCATCTGTTTGTAGTTTGTGAAAGTAACACTGTCTGTTAACCTTTAGATGGATCCATGTGGTTTTGAAAGAACACAAATGCAATGACTCTAGTTATTGTTTATGAAAAAGAACACAAATGAATACACTTGCAGTGGATCCATGTGAAAAGAACACATCTGTTGACTCTGGTGGTGGTTTTGTGAAAGAACACTGCGTGTTCTGATGACTCTGAGTGGTAGTTTATGAAAGAACACACATGCAATGACTATTTACATTGGATCAATGTGGTTTATTAAAAGAACACACAACCAGTGACACTGGAGGATCCATATGGTTTATGAAAAAAACACATACTGATAAACTCTAGTGGATACATGTAGTTTGAAAAACAACACATCATTAAGCTACAGTGGATCCCATGTGGTTTGAAAAAACTTTTATCATGAGCTGATTCCTGAGTGGTGGTTTATGAGAAGAACACACATACAATGACTATAGTGGATGCATATGCAGATTTACAAAAGAACACACATTCAAACATACTTGTGGATCCATGTGGTTTATGCAAAGACACACATCTGATGAATTTAGTGGATTCATGTGGTTTATGAAAGAACACACGTACAATGAACTCTAAAGTGGATCCCATGTGGTTTTATGAAAAGAACACACATCTTTGTGGTAGAATTCACTGCATGTGTTCTTCTTTTCCAGCATGATGCACACTAATACACTCACACATCCAATGAAGAACACAAATCTGATAAATCTCCTTTGTGGTTTATAGAAAGAACACACATGTAATGACTCTAGTTGTGGTTTGTGAAAAGACCAAAAATGCAATGAATACTAGGGATCCATGTGGTTTATGAAAATAGAAACACATCACAATGACTCTAAGAGTGGATCATGTGGTTAATGAAAAAGAACTGCATGTCTGATGAACTCCATTGAATCCATTTGGTTTCGAGGAAAAAACACAAATTTAATGACACTTTAATTGGATCCATGTGGTTTATGAAAAGAACACACGGCCAATGACTCTAGTGGTCATGTGATTTATTAAACTAACACACTGCAATGACTCTAGATGTGGTTGTAGAAAAGTCCACAAATACAGTGAACTCTGAGAGGATCACTTATGGTTTGCAATAACACACATCTGATGACTCTAGTGGATCCGTATGGTTTATGAAAAGAACACACATACAATTAACTCTAGTGGATCCATGTGGTTTATAGAAAAGAACACACGTTCAATGGCACTGGAGTGGATCCATGTGGTTTATGAAAATAACACACATACAGCCCAATCTAGTGGATCCATGAAGTTATTAAAATAACACATCTGATGATGACTCCTAGATGTGGTTATGAAAAGACACACTGCATAATGAAACTCTGGTGGATCAAGTGGTTTAGAAAAGAACACGTATGTGTGACTATGAGTAGTGGTTTAGGAGAAAACACACGTACAATGACTCTAGTGGATCCATATGTGGTTTTATAAAAAAGTACACACATTCAATGACACTGGTGGATCCATGGTTTATGAAAAGAACACACATAGGCGGCCTCTGGATTAATGCATGTGGTTTATGAAAATAACACACATGCAATGAACTCTAATTGGATCCATGTTCTTTGTAAATGAATTTACAAATGAAATGAACTTCGAGTGGATCCATATGTGGTTTATGAAAAGAACACACATGCATTGACAATGGTGGATCCATGTAGTTTTATAAGAAAAGAACACACATCCAATGACTCTAGTTTTGTTTGTAAAGAAGAACACGCTTTAATAACTTTCTAGTGGATCCCATGTGGTTTTGAAAAAGACATTTACATTCAATAACACCTCCCCGGATCCATGTGGTTTACGAAAACAACAATCTGATGACACAAATGGATCCCATGTGGTTTTATGAAATAACACACATGCAATGAACCTAAAATGGATCCATGGTTATGAAAAGAAACACGTACAATGACTCTATCGTAGTTTATGAAAAATTTACAAATGCAATAGACTCTGGTGGATCCATGTGGTTTATGAAAATATAACACATGCGATGACTCTAAAATGGATCCATGTGGTTTATGAAAAGAACACACATTAAATGACACTGGTGGATCCATGTGGTTCATGAGAACACTGTCTGATGAATATAGTCGATCCATGAGGTTTATGAAAAGAGTATTTACACATGCTATGGTATCACTTCCATGTGTTCTTTCCTAAAACTACGAATGATATACTTACCTAAATACCACACATCAATGAAAAGAACACAAATGCAATGACTCTAGGCATGCTGTGAAAATAACACACAATGATTCTAGTTGGCGGTTTATACGAAACACAAATGCAATGAACTCTCTTTGGATCCATATGGATTTATTAAATAACACACATGCTGTTATTATGCTTCAAGTGGATCCATGTTGTTCTTAGAAAGAACACATGCTGTCACATCCCAAATTTTAGATTTGGTCTTGCATATCATTCATTGCATCGATCATATCTTACCATGCATTACCGCCGAGTAGAGGATCGATTTAAACGCTATTTGCAAAACCCGTTTCTCCTTCGAGTTTCTGGGAGGCTTGAAAGGGCTTGCTACAACCACCTGTAGGTTCGAGCTTTCGTCAAACTTCGACTGAAGGTTGTTCCCCTCGATCACGAACCCGTGAAAGCGCGAAAATCGCTCCAATCGGAGTTCGTATGCAAAAGACTTCGGACGTTTTAGTAAACCCGGAAAACGGTCGAAAATCCGGACCGATTTCCGAGTTGTAGTCCATCACGGACCGTTTCCGCTTCAGTTTTTTTTTTTTTTTTTGCGTGAGAGAGCAATAAAAAGGACCCACCTGCCTTGGGATCCGTGCCCGACACCTATCGCCACGCTGATAACACCGCCATCTGCGCCGCGGCAACTCCGCCGTCGCCGCCCGCCGCTTGGCCGCCGTTACGCCCTTCGCCGCCGCTCTTCCAGCAGGTTCGCACGGGTTCTGTTGCGCTTCGCCGCCCTCTTTCCGTTCCGTGCTCGCGTCTCCATCCGTCGCTGCCAAGCTGCGCCCGCAGATCGCCAGACGCTGCATCGCGCTTATTATTCCGAGCCGTAGTTGACCGTGTGTGTACTTGCAGGAGTTTCCACGCCACGGATCCGATCGTTGCCGCCGTCCGGAGCTTCGCCGAGTTCGTTTCGCCGTCCGTTTCGGTAAGACAGGAGCCGTCGGATCTCAGATCAGCGGCTTAGATCGTTCGTTGACTGGTCAGCACTCAGGCGTTGACTAGTCGTAGGTTCTAGACGTTGACCGGTCGGGGCCTTGATCGGTGCTCGGTCATCAGTTACGCTTGAGGTCAATTTCGTTAATCCTATTAGTTGGCAGATTTGTAGAATCTTGTAAATTGCGTAGAAATTAAACCGCGGCCAAAATTTGCAAATAAAATATACACGTTCAGTGAGTCGTGTAGAATCTCGCTGTAGCTTTGGTTCAGATTTTACTGTCAGGTTTAGTACAGTTTAATAAAACTAGTTAGTGGCCTTTTCGGAGTAATAAATTGTAGTAAAAGTTTCGTAGCTCAAAAATCGCGTATGATATGTCCCTGAACTTCGTATGAACGAGGGAATCTCATCGTGAAATAAAAGATAGGCTTACAGTAAAAACTTCTGCAGTATTTGTCTAATGGCCTTCTGCAGTGTTTTAATTACTCGGGATGTTTTGTAACTCCTTTTTGAGTAATTCCAATTGGTACTGTTTCTTATCAGTGATGCCTATGCGGTAGAATTTTTCCAAGGTTTTACAAACAGTATACTACCGGTAGTGAATTATTTAAGTTCTAGCTCTAGTAGTGATCACCACTTTTGGTTAATAGTTTCCCTTGCGCCAAATCTATTTTCCATGCATGTATTCGGTAGTAATATGAATTAGTACTATGTGGTGCAGCTTTAGCACCAATTGGCTTGTTCTTGCATTCATGCATCATCTTTGTTGCATATGTTTGTGAATTGTTTGTTTATGAATGCAATTGTGTCGTGTAGATTGTGTGGAGTGCAACCCTTGCTCGTGTGTGGATTGTTCTTCCGACCGCTACAATCAAGGCAAGTAGATGCTACTTTGTTCATGATATCGTCCTACTATTTTCAATGCATTGTCGTGTATTTTGTAGATGCATGTGTAGGATGATACTATCGCTATGCTATGTCCTATTATGTGGTAGGGCTTTCCTTGTAGATGAACCACCGTTGGTAGATGTGCTTAGCCATGCTATGTTGAACGAGGGCTGGGTTACATCATTGATACTTGTTTTCTCAAAGTATTGGTTTGTGAAAACTAAAACAACTTAATCAATGAATCCACAGGTGTGATGGTATTGATAATTTTTGGTGGTTTCATTATGGAAAGGCACCCAGGTATCAAGAGAGAATGTTTGGCTTCTTTATTGTGTAGCTTCGTGTACAACCATGTGCCAATAATGGAATGGGCGGTTGGTTGGACTTAGTAGGTTAATGTAACTCGAACCAGCGTATCCGGAGATGTAGAATTTTGGTAGGTTGGACGATTAAGCGTCCGGGATTGAGGAGCTACTTCGAACAGTCTCTTCTTGGTCTTCTCCCTATCATCACCCAAAATGAGAGTGATGAGTCTGAGTGGGCTAAGTCACATGGGTAAAGTGTACTAACCTCTGCAGTGTATAATCTAATCGATTAAGCCGTGTCCCGGTTATGGACATCTGAGTTGCTAGATATTGATTCCATGACATGTTTCTCGCTCATTCTAATTTCATAATTGTTTTAATCTTGTTGGGTTAACTTAATTGGGATCTTTTCAAAGAAAATTCAAAACTGTTTATGAAAGTAGGACAAATGTATTTGCAAATGCAAGCCAGACACAGCTCCACTTGCCAGATATGCATGTAGATGTTAGTATTATTGTCTCCATTTACTAGCTCTACTTGCCATACATTCCATGTATTGACCCTTGAGGCTGTTGCGTTTTATCTTTGCGCAGTTATTCCGATTCTGATTGATCGTTATAGGCCACGGTACTCCACTCGGCACTTGTTCACTTGTGGGCAATTTGAAGAATGGAGGATTTATCTCGTTTATGTTGCTACCTGAATAATTTGAGCTAGCTTTGTGCTAAGCTTTTATTGTAATAATGGTACTCTAGATCTTCGTTATCTATGATACACGGATATTTTGCTATGTTATCTATCTTACTCTATTGTGGGCCAATGAACCGATCCAGGGATTGGCATGTCACATAGAGGCCACGGTCTTATCAGAACCGGGGTGTCACACATATGTGGTATGTGAAAAGAACACACATGCAATGACTCTGGTTGTTGTTAGTAAAAAGAACACACATGCAATAACACTGGTGGATCCATAGGTGGATTGTGAAAAGAGCACACATGCAATGACACTGGTGGATCCATATGTGGTATGTGAAAACAACACACATGCAATGACTCCAATTGTTGTTAGTAAAAAGAACACACATGCAAGGACAATGGTGGATCCATGTCTGGTCTCTGAAGAGAGCACACATTTCAATGACACTTGTGGATCCATATGTGGTATGTGAAAAGAACATTCATGCAATAACTCCAGTTGTTGTTAGTAAAAAGAACACACATGCAATGACACTGGTGGATCCATAGGTGGATTGTGAAAAGAGCACACATGCAATGATACTGGTGGATCCATATGTGGTATGTGAAAAGAACACACATGCAATGACTCCAGTTGTTGTTAGGAAAAAGAACACACATGTAATGAAACTGGTGGATCCATGTGTGGTCTCTGAAGAGAACACACATTTTAATGACACTGGTGGATCCATATGTGGTATGTGAAAAGAACAGTCATGAAATGACTACAATTGTTATTAGTAAAAAGAACACACATGCAATGACACTGGTGGATCCATAGGTGGATTGTGAAAAGAGCACACATGCAATGACATAGGTCGATCCATATGTGGTATGTGAAAAGAACACACATGCAATGACTCCAATTTTTGTTAGTAAAAAGAACACACATGCAATGACACTGGTGGATCCATGTGTGGTGTCTGAAGAGAACACACATTTCAATGACACTTGTGGATCCATATGTGGTATGTGAAAAGAACATTCATGCAATGACTCCATTTGTTGTTAGTAAAAAGAACACACATGCAATGCCACTGGTGGATCCATAGGTGGATTGTGAAAAGAGCACACATGCAATGATACTGGTGGATCCATATGTGGTATGTGAAAAGAACACACATGCAATGACTCCAGTTGTTGTTAGTAAAAAGAACACACATGTAATGAAACTGGTGGATCCATGTGTGGTCTCTGAAGAGAACACACATTTTAATGACACTGGTGGATCCATATGTGGTATGTGAAAAGAACAGTCATGAAATGACTCCAGTTGTTATTAGTAAAAAGAACACACATGCAATGACACTGGTGGATCCATAGGTGGATTGTGAAAAGAGAACACATGCAATGACACAGGTCGATCCATATGTGGTATGTGAAAAAAACACACATGCAATGACTCCAATTTTTGTTAGTAAAAAGAACACACATGCAATGACACTGGTGGATCCATGTGTGGTCTCTAAAGAGAACACACATTTTAATGACACTTGTGGATCCATATGTGGTATGTGAAAAGAACATTCATGCAATGACTCCAGTTGTTGTTAGTAAAAAGAACACACATGCAATGACACTGGTGGATCCATAGGTGGATTGTGAAAATAACACACATGCAATGACACTGGTGGATCCATATGTGGTATGTGAAAAGAACACACATTTCAATGACTCTGGTTGTTGTTAGTAAAAAGAGCACAAATGCAATGACTCTAGTGGATCCATATGTGGTATGTGAAAAGAACACACATGCAATGACTCCAGTTGTTGTTAGTAAAAAGAACACACATGTAATGACACTGGTGGATCCATAGGTGGATTGTGAAAAGAGCACACATGCAATGACATAGGTCGATCCATATGTGGTATGTGAAAAGAACACACATGCAATGACTCCAATTTTTGTTAGTAAAAAGAACACACATGCAATGACACTGGTGGATCCATGTGTGGTGTCTGAAGAGAACACACATTTCAATGACACTTGTGGATCCATATGTGGTATGTGAAAAGAACATTCATGCAATGACTCCATTTGTTGTTAGTAAAAAGAACACACATGCAATGCCACTGGTGGATCCATAGGTGGATTGTGAAAAGAGCACACATGCAATGATACTGGTGGATCCATATGTGGTATGTGAAAAGAACACACATGCAATGACTCCAGTTGTTGTTAGTAAAAAGAACACACATGTAATGAAACTGGTGGATCCATGTGTGGTCTCTGAAGAGAACACACATTTTAATGACACTGGTGGATCCATATGTGGTATGTGAAAAGAACAGTCATGAAATGACTCCGGTTATTAGTAAAAAGAACACACATGCAATGACACTGGTGGATCCATAGGTGGATTGTGAAAAGAGAACACATGCAATGACACAGGTCGATCCATATGTGGTATGTGAAAAAAACACACATGCAATGACTCCAATTTTTGTTAGTAAAAAGAACACACATGCAATGACACTGGTGGATCCATGTGTGGTCTCTAAAGAGAACACACATTTTAATGACACTTGTGGATCCATATGTGGTATGTGAAAAGAACATTCATGCAATGACTCCAGTTGTTATTAGTAAAAAGAACACACATGCAATGACACTGGTGGATCCATAGGTGGATTGTGAAAATAACACACATGCAATGACACTGGTGGATCCATATGTGGTATGTGAAAAGAACACACATTTCAATGACTCTGGTTGTTGTTAGTAAAAAGAGCACAAATGCAATGACTCTAGTGGATCCATATGTGGTATGTGAAAAGAACACACATGCAATGACTCCAGTTGTTGTTAGTAAAAAGAACACACATGTAATTACACTGGTGGATCCATGTGTGGTCTCTGAAGAGAACACACATTTCAATGACACTGGTGATCCATATGTGGTATGTGAAAAGAACAGTCATGAAATGACTCCAGTCGTTATTAGTAAGAGGAACACACATGCAATGACAATGGTGGATCCATAGGTGGATTGTGAAAAGATCACACATGCAATGACACTGGTGGATCCATATGTGGTATGTGAAAAGAACACACATGCAATGACTCTAATTTTTGTTAGTAAAAAGAACAGACATGCAATGACACTGGTGGATCCATGTGTGGTCTCTGAAGATAACACACACTTCAATGACACTAGTGGATCCATAGGTGGATTGTGAAAAGAACAGTCATGAAATGACTCTGGTTGTTGTTAGTAAAAAGAACACACATGCAATGACACTGGTGGATCCATAGGTGGATTGTGAAAATAACAAAAATTCAATTACACTGTTGTATCCATATGTGGTATGTGAAAAGAACACACATGCAATGACTCCAATTGTTGTTAGTAAAAAGAACAAACATGGAATGACACTGGTGGATCCATGTGTGGTCTCTGAAGATAACACACATTTCAATGACACTAGTGGATCCATAGGTGGATTGTGAAAAGAACATTCATGAAATGACTCTGGTTGTTGTTAGTAAAAAGAACACACATGCAATGACACTGGTGGATCCATAGGTGGATTGTGAAAAGAACACACATGCAATGACACTGGTGGATCCATATGTGGTACGTGAAAAGAACACACATTTCAATGACGCTGGTTGTTGTTAGTAAAAAGAGCACAAATGCAATGACTCTAGTGGATCCATATGTGGTATGTGAAAAGAACACACATGCAATGACTCCAGTTGTTGTTAATAAAAAGAACACACATGTAATTACACTGGTGGATCCATGTGTGGTCTCTGAAGAGAACACACATTTCAATGACACTGGTGGATCCATATGTGGTATGTGAAAAGAACAGTCATGAAATGACTCCAGTTGTTGTTAGTAAAAAGAACCCACATGCAATGACACTGGTGGATCCATATGTGGATTGTGAAAAGAGCACACATGCAATGACACTGGTGGATCCATATGTGGTATGTGAAAAGAACACACATGCAATGACTCCAATTGTTGCTATTAAAAAGAGCACACATGCAATGACACTGGTGGATCCATGTGTGGTCTCTGAAGAGAACACACATTTCAATGACACTGGTGGATCCATAGGTGGATTGTGAAAATAACATTCATGAAATGACTCTGGTTGTTGTTAGTAAAAAGAACACACATGCAATGACACTGGTGGATCCATAGGTGGATTGTGAAAAGAACACACATGCAATGACACTGGTGGATCCATATGTGGTATGTGAAAAGAACACACATGCAATGACTCCGGTTGTTGTTAGTAAAAAGAACACACATGCAATAACACTGGTGGATCCATAGGTGGATTGTGAAAAGAGCACACATGCAATGACACTGGTGGATCCATATGTGGTATGTGACAAGAACACACATGTAATTACTCCAATTGTTGTTAGTAAAAAGAACACACATGCAATGACACTGGTGGATCCATGTGTGGTCTCTGAAGAGATCACACATTTCAATGACACCGGTGGATCCATATGTGGTATGTGAAAAGAACACACATTTCAATGACTCTGGTTGTTGTTAGTAAATAGAACACACATGCAATGAGACTGGTGGATCCATAGGTGGATTGTGAAAAGAGCACACATGCAATGACACTGGTGGATCCATATGTGGTATGTGAAAATAAAACACATGCAATGACTCCAGTTGTTGTTAGTAAAAAGAACACACATGTAATGTCACATCCCAAGATTTTCCAAATCTTGTAATGTGAAAAATAAATAAACAAAATAAATTTTTGTTGAAAATCAGGGTGAAAAGAAACTTTTGTTTTTAAAAGGAGACTTGAAATCCCATCTTGAACAAACTTTGGCTAAAGTTTGAATTCAACAAAAATCCAAATCAAGGGAAATGCATTCCTCAATGAATGTATCTGGAAATTTAAACATTTGGAAAATAAATCCAAATCCTAAAACCCTAGTGGAAGGAAATCATTTCCAAAAGTATCTCCAAATCTATGGATTTGATCCATACCAAAGTTGATCAACAAATTTTCCCAAAGGATCAAGAAAGTCCTTAGAGATTGGTTTCACCTAGTTGGAGCCATAGACAAAACCTTGTGAATATAATGAGTTAAGGAAATTGAATTTCCAAAGCCAATAAAGCCCTTACCAAAAACCCATACCAATTGGTGAACAAGTAATCCTAAAGGGATTTATAAAGATAAACATTTATCAAAGGAAAATAAATTGTTTTGGAAACACTGTTTTAGATCTTTTAATAAAAGACTTTGGTTTCAAATGAAAAGATAAGCCAAATTAATTTTGGCCAAACTTTTGAAATAAAATATTTTGTTTTGATAAAGTGAGTAAAGGTTTATTTAAATAAAATAAAGGATTTAAATATCCAATTTTATTTAAGTAAAGGCTTTTCCCATTTTAAATGAACACCAAGTATTTTATTACTACTTTGAAATCTTTTATTAAAAGGTTTTGTTTTGATTAAAATGAGTAAAGAATTATTTAAATAAAATAATAAGGATTTAAATATCCAATTTTATTTAAGTAAAGGCTTTCCCATTTTAATTAAACACCAAAACTTATTTATTTATTTAAATAAGTTTCCAAGTATTCTGTTATTTTTCAAATAAAACCTTCTGGTTTGGTTTTGAAAATAATTGGATTTCAAATGGAAATTTTATCAACTAAATCAAACCCTATTTTATTAAACTAAAGATCCATTTTATTTAATTATTAAATGGATCCTAAAATAAATAAAAAAATATTATTTTATTTTGGATTTGGATTATGTTGAAAAACAGAACCAAATTCAAAATACCAAGTTGAGTGTTAGTTTGAATTGTTTGAATTGTTTGGTTGTTTGAAAAATTGAATGAAAATTCAAAACAGAAAAAGAATTAGAAAAAGAATAAAACAAACAGACAGAAAAAAAAAATAGAGTTGGACCGACCCAGCCCATTCTGGCCCAACAGCCCAGTCCAGCCCACTCAACCGCAGCGAACCGTTTTACACCGCGAAAGAAACCCACAAGGCGAATGACAGATGGACCCCGCTCCCTTTCCTCCTCAGCGACAAGACGCCCCACACCACATCATCGTCTCATCCCTTCCTTCCCCTCGTGGACCAGTTCCTCCTAAATCGCCCGTCATTGCCTAAACCTGGTAAATTGCGTGAATGCACGAGTTATTATCAACATCAATGACGCCCATATACACCATTCCTACTCTCTCATTTCCCCAAGTAGCACTCCCTACGCCCTAGGTGCAAGAATCGCCGCCGAACACTCTCGCTCGACGAGCCCCTCCTCAATTCCGCCATATCATTCCTCCTCTTGACCTATCGACCACGCACATACTCCACCTCCCGGCGCTTCGTCTGTCTCCCATTCGACCGCAGGCGCCCGGATCGTCGGCAGGCGAGCTCAAGCAGCGCCACCGTCGGCCTCGACTCGGCAAGCTTCCTCGGTGAAGCAGACTTTCGCCCTCTTTCTGTTGCTCCCTTGTTTGTTTGCCGCGTCTGAAAGCTAACCTAGTAATCCGTTTGCTTCCTCGTGGCCGTAGCACCGCCAACGACGACAACCAGAAACCGCCGCCCGACACTCGACGAAATCACGGCTGAACCGGTCGCCTCCACGACAAGCATAAGCGAGTTGAGAATCAGCGTCACTTCACGAACTCGGTGAGCATCCCCTTTTCCTCTCCTGCTTCCTGTAGCATCGCCTCCGTCGTCGACCGACCGCTCCGCCGCCACTAGCCGCCGCCAGCAATACTGCGTTTTTAATAATTTTATTAGCCGATAGGAACCGTTGGATACAGATCTGCTGGCTAGGATAGAGTCACTTATCGAAGGGTATGGAAGCATCTGCGTCGTAGGATTTGCTTTTAGATCCAAAGGCCACGATCCCACGTAGCTGATCCCGGGCGTGGCGGCGAAGCCGAATAGAATTACGCCGCGTGTCGCCTGATAGGTTTAAAACAGAATTTGAAAACAGAATTTCTTGCAAACTTCAAACCCATGTATCTTTTGATCCACACGTCCAAATTTTACAAATTTGATGTCGTTGGAATCAGCAAGAAAAGCTCTAACCAACCCTGCCCTTAGTTTAGCATATAGTAACTGTTAGCTTGTTTAACTTTGCAGAAACTTTTGATTGCTTGTTTAGATTAGAAAAATCATTTAAAAATGATTTGTAGGTTAAAACCTTTGCAAAATGGTTTGTTGTGACCTTGCTGACCCTAGGAACCAACCCATGGAGTTAAAAATGATTTTGGAAAAGTTTAGAATGGATTGATTAGTTTAGTCCATTTCTAGCTAATTAAGAACCATTGTTTTGTTTATGAAAATGCTTTCATAAAGAAAACCTTGGAAAAATGTTTTGGACCAAACCTACTGACCCAAAACACCAAGTTTTGCAATAGCAACTCATTTGGTGAAAAACATAAAAGTTTTGCCTTGAATAGAAATATTTTCCACCACATAAATTGATGAATGGATTCTAAAATGGTTTTTGAGCAAAACCCTCTAACCAATGACTTTGCCATTTTGGTAAATGACCAATTTGGAACTTACAAAGTTTAGAAGCTTAGTGGAGACCATCCTTACAATAGAACCAACCTTTGCATGCTTATGCATGACTTAGATTCCATTGCTTTGTGAGTGTGAAATTGTTTGTTTGACTTTGTTTGGAATGTTAGTTGATTTTGTGTTTGCTTGATTGACTTGTAGTGAAGTTAGAGAAGTGTGAGACTAGCAAGATCAAGGAGTGAACCATCATTCCCTACCCAAAAAGGCAAGTTACACTATCATACAAAAGTCCTACTATTTTCATTATACTTAGTGGATTTTGAAAACATGCATGAAAACAATTTTATACTTATGCTATGCTAAATCCTAATAGGATTCCCCTACCTTACTTAGTGAAAACCTTGTAGTTGTACATGCTTAGCCATGCTATATTTTGAAAAGAGATACATGTTGAGATTTTACAAAGGTTGAGAAAAGACTTGTGTTTTATATAATAAAACAAGGACTCAATGAACCACCTAGGTGGAGGATACTTTAATTTTGGAGAAGGTGGCAACAAAAGGAACCATTCTATGGCAATCTCTTTGTGTTGTGCTCCAAAAGAAAACCCACCTAGGAAACTTAGAGATTGAACATGCTTCTCCAATTGTGGCTTTCGTGTGCAACCACATGCTATTATGGCTCTGGCTTAGTCAATTACATTAGGAAGACCCATACATTGTCTTTAGTTACCAGACATGGGGATCTGGAATGCTTCATGGGAGCTAAAGACAAGCTAGCAATGGTGTATGGGAGGACCTTTTGGAAAGACTTCGTCATATTCTCAATCTGCCAGTATTCCATCTTGGTGAGTACTAATCCAGCGGCCACTGGTGGCAACAAGATGAGAGTGTGACATGTGGGTAAAGTGTACAACTTCTGCAGAAGATATTAAAATCTAAGTACTTAGCCGTGTCCCCGGTTATGGACAATACTGAGCAACTAAGGCCTGAAGCTATGGAAGATCTCGACATTCTAATTTCTAAAAGAAAACTTTTAAAACTTGATGCACTTGGAGTTACCAAGGAACTCAAGAGATTTTGACAAAACTTGATGCACTTGGAGTTACCAAGAAGCTCAAGAGATTTTGACAAAACTTGATGCACTTGGAGTTACCAAGGAACTCAAGAGATTTTGACAAAACTTGATGCACTTGGAGTTACCAAGAAGCTCAAGAGATTTTGACAAAACTTGATGCACTTGGAGTTACTAAGGTGCTCAAGAGATTTTTGACAAGGACTTGAACACTTGGGTTTTTACCAAGGAGTTCAAGAGTGTTTTTGAAAGGAGATTTGACAAAGGACCAAAACCATTTTGAAAAGATAGGATAAAATATTGCTTTATGCAAATAAGCCTGAAACTCTACTTAGCCAAATATGCATGTAGTGATAGGATCCACCTATATTATACATAAAAGTGAAGCTTGCCAATACAAATCAAATGTATTGACCCTTGTGGCTGTAACTTATTATGTTGCAGGTTTGATTGTTTTAGTGAAGATTGATTGATTAGGATTACAAAGTCTACAACCAACATACACTGTGGCACTTTGAAGATGAAGGACCCATGACTATAGTTATTCCGCTGCAATGTAATGTAATTAGCCAATGAGCTAAGTTTGATGTAATAAAACTATTTTATTCCTGGTTATAAAGTTGTATTATCACCTTTGTTTCTTGATATTACATCTAAACCGTGGATGCTAGCTATTGATCCAGGGACTAGCATTGTAAACACAGGGGACTCAATCTTATTAAAGGTTGGGGACTTTACATGTAATGACACTGGTGGATCCACGTGTGGTCTCTGAAGAGAACACACATTTCAATGACACCGGTGGATCCATATGTGGTATGTGAAAAGAACAGTCATGAAATGATTACAGTTGTTATTAGTAAAAAGAACACACATGCAATGACACTGGTGGATCCATATGTGGTATGTCAAAAGAACACACATGCAATGACTCCAATTGTTGTTAGTAAAAAGAACACACATGCAATGACACTGGTGGATCCATAGGTGGATTGTGAAAAGAACACACATGCAATGACACTTGTGGATCCATATGTGGTATGTGAAAAGAACACACATTTCAATGACTCTGGTTGTTATTAGTAAAAGGAACACACATGCAATGACACTGGTGGATCCATAGGTGGATTGTGAAAAGAGCACACATGCAATGACACTGGTGGATCCATATGTGGTATGTGAAAAGAAAACACATGCAATGACTCCAGTTGTTGTTAGTAAAAAGAACACACATGTAATGACATTGGTGGATCCACGTGTGGTCTCTGAAGAGAACACACTTTTCAATGACACTGGTGGATCAATATGTGGTATGTGAAAAGAATAGTCATGAAATGACTCCAGTTGTTATTAGTAAAAAGAACACACATGCAATGACACTGGTGGATCCATAGGTGGATTGTGAAAAGAGCACACATGCAATGACACTGGTGGATCCATATGTGGTATGTGAAAAGAACACACATGCAATGACTCCAATTGTTGTTAGTAAAAAGAACACACATGCGATGACACTTGTGGATCCATGTGTGGTCTCTGAAGAGAACACACATTTCAATGACACTTGTGGATCCATATGTGGTATGTGAAAAGAACATTCATGCAATGACTCCAGTTGTTGTTAGTAAAAAGAACACACATGCAATGACACTGGTGGATCCATAGGTGGATTGTGAAAAGAACACACATGCAATGACACTTGTGGATCTACATGTGGTATGTGAAAATAACACACATTTCAATGATTCTGGTTGTTGTTAGTAAAAAGAACACACATGCAATGACACTGGTGGATCCATAGGTGGATTGTGAAAAGAGCACACATGTAATGACACTGGTGGATCCATATGTGGTATGTGAAAAGAAAACACATGCAATGACTCCAGTTGTTGTTATTAAAAAGAACACACATGTAATGACACTGGTGGATCCACGTGTGGTCTCTCAAGAGAACACACATCTCAATGACACTGGTGGATCCATATGTGGTATGTGAAAAGAACAGCCATGAAATGACTCCAGTTGTTATTAGTAAAAAGAACACAATGCAATGACACTGGTGGATCCATAGGTGGATTGTGAAAAGAGCACACATGCAATGACACTGGTGGATCCATATGTGGTATGTGAAAAGATCACACATGCAATGACTCCAATTGTTGTTAGTAAAAAGAACACACATGCGATGACACTTGTGGATCCATGTGTGGTCTCTAAAGAGAACACACATTTCAATGACACTTGTGGATCCATAGGTGGATTGTGAAAAGAACATTCATGAAATGACTCTGGTTGTTGTTAGTAAAAAGAACACACATGCAATGACACTGATGGATCCATAGTTGGATTGTGAAAAGAACACACATGCAATGACACTGGTGGATCCATATGTGGTATGTGAAAAGAACACACATGCAATGACTCCAATTGTTGTTAGTAAAAAGAACACACATGCAATGACACTGGTGGATCCATAGGTGGATTGTGAAAAGAACACACATGGAATGACACTGGTGGATCCATATGTGGTATGTGAAGAGAACACACATTTCAATGACTCTGGTTGTTGTTAGTAAAAAGAACACACATGCAATTACACTGGTGGATCCATAGGTGGATTGTGAAAAGAGCACACATGCAATGACACTGGTGGATCCATATGTGGTATGTGAAAAGAACACACATGCAATGACTCCAATTGTTGTTAGTAAAAAGAACACACATGCGATGACACTTGTGGATCCATGTGTGGTCTCTGAAGAGAACACACAT
Organism: Avena insularis; assembly: GCA_023614405.1. Lineage (NCBI taxonomy): Eukaryota > Viridiplantae > Streptophyta > Magnoliopsida > Poales > Poaceae > Avena > Avena insularis. The sequence continues at coordinate 113,566 of JAJUPC010000378.1, forward strand.
TTCAATGACACTTGTGGATCCATATGTGGTATGTGAAAAGAACATTCATGCAATGACTCCAGTTGTTGTTAGTAAAAAGAACACACATGCAATGACACTGGTGGATCCATAGGTGGATTGTGAAAAGAACACACATGCAATGACACTTGTGGATCTACATGTGGTATGTGAAAATAACACACATTTCAATGATTCTGGTTGTTGTTAGTAAAAAGAACACACATGCAATGACACTGGTGGATCCATAGGTGGATTGTGAAAAGAGCACACATGTAATGACACTGGTGGATCCATATGTGGTATGTGAAAAGAAAACACATGCAATGACTCCAGTTGTTGTTATTAAAAAGAACACACATGTAATGACACTGGTGGATCCATGTGTGGTCTCTGAAGAGAACACACATTTCAATGACACTGGTGGATCCATATGTGGTATGTGAAAAGAACAGTCATGAAATGACTCCAGTTGTTATTAGTAAAAAGAACACACATGCAATGACACTGGTGGATCCATAGGTGGATTGTGAAAAGAGCACACATGCAATGACACTGGTGGATCCATATGTGGTATGTGAAAAGAACACACATGCAATGACTCCAATTGTTGTTAGTAAAAAGAACACACATGCAATGACACTGGTGGATCCATGTGTGGTCTCTAAAGAGAACACACATTTCAATGACACTTGTGGATCCATAGGTGGATTGTGAAAAGAACATTCATGAAATGACTCTGGTTGTTGTTAGTAAAAAGAACACACATGCAATGACACTGGTGGATCCATAGTTGGATTGTGAAAAGAACACACATGCAATGACACTGGTGGATCCATATGTGGTATGTGAAAAGAACACACATGCAATGACTCCAATTGTTGTTAGTAAAAAGAACACACATGCAATGACACTGGTGGATCCATAGGTGGATTGTGAAAAGAACACACATGGAATGACACTGGTGGATCCATATGTGGTATGTGAAAAGAACACACATTTCAATGACTCTGGTTGTTGTTAGTAAAAAGAACACACATGCAATGACACTGGTGGATCCATAGGTGGATTGTGAAAAGAGCACACATGCAATGACACTGGTGGATCCATATGTGGTATGTGAAAAGAACACACATGCAATGACTCCAGTTGTTGTTAGTAAAAAGAACACACATGTAATGACACTGGTGGATCCATGTGTGGTCTCTGAAGAGAACACACATTTCAATGACACTGGTGGATCCATATGTGGTATGTGAAAAGAACAGTCATGAAATGACTCCAGTTGTTGTTAGTAAAAAGAACACACATGCAATGACACTGGTGGATCCATAGGTGGATTGTGAAAAGAGCACACATGCAATGACACTGGTGGATCCATATGTGGTATGTGAAAAGAACACACATGCAATGACTCCAATTGTTGTTAGTAAAAAGAACACACATGCAATGACACTGGTGGATCCATGTGTGGTCTCAAAAGAGAACACACATTTCAATGACACTTTTGGATCCATATGTGGTATGTGAAAAGAACATTCATGCAATGACTCCAGTTGTTGTTAGTAAAAAGAACACACATGCAATGACACTGGTGGATCCATAGGTGGATTGTGAAAAGAGCACACATGCAATGACAATGGTGGATCCATATGTGGTATGTGAAAAGAACACACATGCAATGACTCCAATTGTTGTTAGTAAAAAGAACACACATGCAATGACACTGGTGGATCCATAGGTGGATTGTGAAAAGAACACACATGCAATGACACTGGTGGATCCATATGTGGTATGTGAAAAGAACATTCATGAAATGACTCTGGTTGTTGTTAGTAAAAAGAAAACACATGCAATGACACTGGTGGATCCATAGGTGGATTGTGAAAAGAACACACATGCAATGACACTGGTGGATCCATATGTGGTATGTGAAAAGAACACACATTTCAATGACTCTGGTTGTTGTTAGTAAAAAGAGCACAAATGCAATGACTCTAGTGGATCCATATGTGGTATGTGAAAAGAACACACATGCAATGACTCCAGTTGTTGTTAGTAAAAAGAACACACATGCGATGACACTTGTGGATCCATGTGTGGTCTCTGAAGAGAACACACATTTCAATGACACTTGTGGATCCATATGTGGTATGTGAAAAGAACATTCATGCAATGACTCCAGTTGTTGTTAGTAAAAACAACACACATGCAATGACACTGGTGGATCCATAGGTGGATTGTGAAAAGAACACACATGCAATGACACTGGTGGATCCATATGTGGTATGTGAAAGGAACACACATTTCAATGACTCTGGTTGTTGTTAGTAAAAAGAACACACATGCAATGACACTGGTGGATCCATAGGTGGATTGTGAAAAGAACACACATGGAATGACACTGGTGGATCCATATGTGGTATGTGAAGGGAACACACATTTCAATGACTCTGGTTGTTGTTAGTAAAAAGAACACACATGCAATGACACTGGTGGATCCATAGGTGGATTGTGAAAAGAACACACATGCAATGACACTGGTGGATCCATATGTGGTATGTGAAAAGAACACACATGCAATGACTTCAGTTGTTGTTAGTAAAAAGAACACACATGTAATGACACTGGTGGATCCATGTGTGGTCTCTGAAGAGAACACACATTTCAATGACACTGGTGGATCCATATGTGGTATGTGAAAAGAACAGTCATGAAATGACTCCAGTTGTTGTTAGTAAAAAGAACACACATGCAATGACACTGGTGGATCCATAGGTGGATTGTGAAAAGAGCACACATGCAATGACACTGGTGGATCCATATGTGGTATGTGAAAAGAACACACATGCAATGACTCCAATTGTTGTTAGTAAAAAGAACACACATGCAATGACACTGGTGGATCCATGTGTGGTCTCAAAAGAGAACACACATTTCAATGACACTTGTGGATCCATATGTGGTATGTGAAAAGAACATTCATGCAATGACTCCAGTTGTTGTTAGTAAAACGAACACACATGCAATAACACTGGTGGATCCATAGGTGGATTGTGAAAAGAGCACACATGCAATGACACTGGTGGATCCATATGTGGTATGTGAAAAGAACACACATGCAATGACTCAAGTTGTTGTTAGTAAAAAGAACACACATGCAATGACACTGGTGGATCCATAGGTGGATTGTGAAAAGAACACACATGCAATGACACTGGTGGATCCATATGTGGTATGTGAAAAGAACATTCATGAAATGACTCTGGTTGTTGTTAGTAAAAAGAACACACATGCAATGACACTGGTGGATCCATAGGTGGATTGTGAAAAGAACACACATGCAATGACACTGGTGGATCCATATGTGGTATGTGAAAAGAACACACATTTCGATGACTCTCGTTGTTGTTAGTAAAAAGAACACACATGCAATGACACTAGTGGATCCATATGTGGTATGTGAAAAGAACACACATGTAATGACTTTGGTTGTTGTTAGTAAAAAAGCACACATGCAATTACACTGGTGGATCCTTGTGTTGTCTCTGAAGAGAACACACATTTCAATGACACTGGTGGATCCATATGTGGTATGTGAAAAGAGCAGTCATGAAATGACTCTAGTTGTTGTTAGTAAAAAGAACACACATGTAATGACACTGGTGGATCCATGTGTGGTCTCTGAAGAGAACACACATTTCAATGACACTGGTGGATCCATATGTGGTATGTGAAAAGAACAGTCATGAAATGACTCCAGTTGTTGTTAGTAAAAAGAACACACATGCAATGACACTGGTGGATCCATAGGTGGATTGTGAAAAGAGCACACATGCAATGACACTGGTGGATCCATATGTGGTATGTGAAAAGAACACACATGCAATGACTCACATTGTTGTTAGTAAAAAGAACACACATGCAATGACACTTGTGGATCCATGTGTGGTCTCAGAAGAGAACACGCATTTCAATGACACTTGTGGATCCATATGTGGTATGTGAAAAGAACATTCATGAAATGACTCTAGTTGTTGTTAGTAAAAAGAACACACATGCAATGACACTGGTGGATCCATAGGTGGATTGTGAAAAGAGCACACATGCAATGACACTGGTGGATCCATATGTGGTATGTGAAAAGAACACACATGCAATGACTCCAATTGTTGTTAGTAAAAAGAACACACATGCAATGACACTGGTGGATCCATGTGTGGTCTCTGAAGAGAACACACATTTCAATGACACTAGTGGATCCATATGTGGTATGTGAAAAGAACATTCATGCAATGACTCAAGTTGTTGTTAGTAAAAAGAACACACATGCAATGACACTGGTGGATCCATAGGTGGATTGTGAAAATAACACACGTGCAATGACACCGGTCGATCCATATGTGGTATGTGAAAAGAACACACATTTCAATGACTCTGGTTGTTGTTAGTAAAAAGAACACACATGCAATGACACTGGTGGATCCATATGTGGTATGTGAAAAGAACAAACATTTCAATGACTCTGGTTGTTATTAGTAAAATAACACACATGCAATGACACTGGTGGATCCATAGGTGGATTGTGAAAAGAGCACACATGCAATGACACAGGTGGATCCATATGTGGTATGTGAAAAGAACACACATGCAATGAATCCAATTGTTGTTAGTAAAGAGAACACACATGCAATGACACTGGTGGATCCATGTGTGGTCTCTGAAGAGAACACACATTTCAATGACACTGGTGGATCCATATGTGGTATGTGAAAAGAACATTCATGCAATGACTCAGGTTGTTGTTAGTAAAAAGAACACACATGCAATGACACTGGTGGATCCATAGGTGGATTGTGAAAAGAACACACATGCAATGACACTGGTGGATCCATATGTGGTATGTGAAAAGAACACACATTTCAATGACTCTGGTTGTTGTTAGTAAAAAGAACACACATGCAATGACACTGGTGGATCCATAGGTGGATTGTGAAAAGAGCACACATGCAATGACACTGGTGGATCCATATGTGGTATGTGAAAAAAAACACGTGCAATGACTCCAGTTGTTGTTAGTAAAAAGAACACACATGTAATGACACTGGTGGATCCATGTGTGGTCTCTGAAGAGAACACACATTTCAATGACACTTGTGGATCCATATGTGGTATGTGAAAAGAACAGTCATGAAATGACTCCAGTTGTTGTTAGTAAAAAGAACACACATGCAATGACACTGGTGGATCCATAGGTGGATTGTGAAAAGAGCACACATGCAATGACATAGGTGGATCCATATGTGGTATGTGAAAAGAACACACATGCAATGACTCCAATTGTTGTTAGTAAAAGAACACACATGCAATGACACTGGTGGATCCATGTGTGGTCTCTGAAGAGAACACACATTTCAATGACACTTGTGGATCCATATGTGGTATGTGAAAAGAACATTCATGCAATGACTCCAGTTGTTGTTAGTAAAAAGAACACACATGCAATGACACTGGTGGATCCATAGGTGGATTGTGAAAAGAACACACATGCAATGACACTGGTGGATCCATATGTGGTATGTGAAAAGAACACACATTTCAATGACTCTGGTTGTTGTTAGTAAAAAGAGCACAAATGCAATGACTCTAGTGGATCCATATGTGGTATGTGAAAAGAACACACATGCAATGACTCTAGTTGTTGTTAGTAAAAAGAACACACATGTAATTACACTGGTGGATCCATGTGTGGTCTCTGAAGAGAACACACATTTCAATGACACTAGTGGATCCATATGTGGTATGTGAAAAGAACAGTCATGAAATGACTCAAGTTGTTGTTAGTAAAAAGAACACACATGCAATGACACTGGTGGATCCATAGGTGGATTGTGAAAAGAGCACACATGCAATGACACTGGTGGATCCATATGTGGTATGTGAAAAGAACACACATGCAATGACTCCAATTGTTGTTATTAAAAAGAGCACACATGCAATGACACTGGTGGATCCATGTGTGGTCTCTGAAGAGAACACACATTTCAATGACACTGGTGGATCCATAGGTGGTATGTGAAAAGAACATTCATGAAATGACTCTGGTTGTTGTTAGTAAAAAGAACACACATGCAATGACACTGGTGGATCCATAGGTGGATTGTGAAAAGAACACACATGCAATGACACTGGTGGATCCATATGTGGTATGTGAAAAGAACACACATGCAATGACTCCGGTTGTTGTTAGTAAAAAGAACACACATGCAATGACACTGGTGGATCCATAGGTGGATTGTGAAAATAACACACATGCAATGACACTGGTGGATCCATATGTGGTATGTGAAAAGAACACACATGCAATGACTCCAATTGTTGTTAGTAAAAAGAACACACATGCAATGACACTGGTGGATCCATGTGTGGTCTCTGAAGAGAACACACATTTCAATGACACTGGTGGATCCATATGTGGTATGTGAAAAGAACATTCATGCAATGACTCCAGTTGTTGTTAGTAAAAAGAACACACATGCAATGACACTGGTGGATCCATAGGTGGATTGTGAAAAGAACACACATGCAATGACACTGGTGGATCCATATGTGGTATGTGAAAAGAACACACATTTCAATGACTCTGGTTGTTGTTAGTAAAAAGAACACACATGCAATGACACTGGTGGATCCATAGGTGGATTGTGAAAAGAGCACACATGCAATGACACTGGTGGATCCATATGTGGTATGTGAAAAGAACACACATGCAATGACTGTAGTTGTTGTTAGTGAAAAGAACACACATGAAATGACACTGGTGGATCCATGTGTGGTCTCTGAAGAGAACACACATTACAATTACACTGGTGGATCCATATGTGGTATGTGAAATGAACACACATGAAATAACGCTAGTTGTTGTTAGTAAAAGAACACAGATGCAATGACACTGGTGGATCCATAGGTGGATTGTGAAAAGAACACACATGCAATGACACTGGTGGATCCATATGTGGTATGTGAAAGTAACACACATTCAATGACTCAATTGTTGTTAGTAAAAAGAACACACATGCAATGACACTGGTGGATCCATGTGTGGTCTCTGAAGAGAACACACATTTCAATGACACTTGTGGATCCATATGTGGTATGTGAAAAGAACATTCATGCAATGACTCCAGTTGTTGTTAGTAAAAACACACACATGAAGTGACACTGGTGGATCCATAGGTGGATTGTGAAAAGAACACACATGCAATGACACTGGTGGATCCATATGTGGTATGTGAAAAGAACACACAGTTCAATGACTCTAGTTGTTGTTAGTAAAAAGAACACACATGCAATGACACTGGTGGATCCATAGGTGGATTGTGAAACGAGCACACATGCAATGACACTGGTGGATCCATATGTGGTATGTGAAAAGAACACACATGCAATGACTCAATTGTTGTTAGTAAAAAGAACACACATGCAATGACACTGGTGGATCCATGTGTGGTCTCTGAAGAGAACACACATTTCAATGACACTTGTGGATCCATATGTGGTATGTGAAAAGAACATTCATGCAATGACTCCAGTTGTTGTTAGTAAAAAGAACACACATGCAATGACACTGGTGGATCCATAGGTGGATTGTGAAAAGAACACACATGCAATGACACTGGTGGATCCATATGTGGTATGTGAAAAGAACACACATTTCAATGACTCTGGTTGTTGTTAGTAAAAAGAGCACACATGCAATGACACTGGTGGATCCATATGTGGTATGTGAAAAGAACACACATGCAATGACTCCAGTTGTTGTTAGTAAAAAGAACACACATGCAATGACTGGTGGATCCATGTGTGGTCTCTGAAGAGAACACACATTTCAATGACACTGGTGGATCCATATGTGGTATGTGAAAAGAACATTCATGAAATGACTCTAGTTGTTGTTAGTAAAAAGAACACACATGCAATGACACTGGTGGATCCATAGGTGGATTGTGAAAGAACACACATGCAATGACACTGGTGGATCCATATGTGGTATGTGAAAAGAACACACATGCAATGACTCCAATTGTTGTTAGTAAAAAGAACACACATGCAATGACACTGGTGGATCCATGTGTGGTCTCTGAAGAGAACACACATTTCAATGACACTGGTGGATCCATATGTGGTATGTGAAAAGAACATTCATGCAATGACTCCAGTTGTTGTTAGTAAAAAGAACACACATGCAATGACACTGGTGGATCCATAGGTGGATTGTGAAAAGAACACACATGCAATGACACTGGTGGATCCATATGTGGTATGTGAAAAGAACACACATTTCAATGACTCTGGTTGTTGTTAGTAAAAGAACACACATGCAATGACACTGGTGGATCCATAGGTGGATTGTGAAAAGAGCACACATGCAATGACACTGGTGGATCCATATGTGGTATGTGAAAAGAACACACATGCAATGACTCTAGTTGTTGTTAGTAAAAAGAACACACATGTAATGACACTGGTGGATCCATGTGTGGTCTCTGAAGAGAACACACATTTCAATGACACTGGTGGATCCATATGTGGTATGTGAAAAGAACAGTCATGAAATGACTCCAGTTGTTGTTAGTAAAAAGAACACACATGCAATGACACTGGTGGATCCATAGGTGGATTGTGAAAAGACCACACATGCAATGACACTGGTGGATCCATATGTGGTATGTGAAAAGAACAAGCATGCAATGACTCTAGTTGTTGTTAGTAAAAAGAACACACATGCAATGACACTGGTGGATCCATGTGTGGTCTCTGAAGAGAACACACATTTCAATGACACTTGTGGATCCATATGTGGTATGTGAAAAGAACATTCATGCAATGACTCCAGTTGTTGTTAGTAAAAAGAACACACATGCAATGACACTGGTGGATCCATAGGTGGATTGTGAAAACAACACATGCAATGACACTGGTGGATCCATATGTGGTATGTGAAAAGAACACACATTTCAATGACTCTGGTTGTTGTTAGTAAAAAGAACACACATGCAATGACACTGGTGGATCCATAGGTGGATTGTGAAAAGAGCACACATGCAATGACACTGGTGGATCCATATGTGGTATGTGAAAAGAACACACATGCAATGACTCCAGTTGTTGTTAGTAAAAAGAACACACATGCAATGACACTGGTGGATCCATGTGTGGTCTCTGAAAGAGAACACACATTTCAATGACACTTGTGGATCCATATGTGGTATGTGAAAAGAACAGTCATGAAATGACTCCAGTTGTTGTTAGTAAAAAGAACACACATGCAATGACACTGGTGGATCCATAGGTGGATTGTGAAAAGAGCACACATGCAATGACACTGGTGGATCCATATGTGGTATGTGAAAAGAACATTCATGCAATGACTCTAGTTGTTGTTAGTAAAAAGAACACACATGCAATGACACTGGTGGATCCATGTGTGGTATCTAAAGAGAACACACATTTCAATGACACTTGTGGATCCATATGTGGTATGTGAAAAGAACATTCATGCAATGACTCCAGTTGTTGTTAGTAAAAAGAACACACATGCAATGACACTGGTGGATCCATAGGTGGATTGTGAAAAGAACACACATGCAATGACACTGGTGGATCCATATGTGGTATGTGAAAAGAACACACATTTCAATGACTCTGGTTGTTGTTAGTAAAAAGAGCACAAATGCAATGACTCTAGTGGATACATATGTGGTATGTGAAAAGGACACGCATGCAATGACTCCAGTTGTTGTTAGTAAAAAGAACACACATGTAATTACACTGGTGGATCCATGTGTGGTCTCTGAAGAGAACACACATTTCAATGACACTGGTGGATCCATATGTGGTATGTGAAAAGAACAGTCATGAAATGACTCTAGTTGTTGTTAGTAAAAAGAACACACATGCAATGACACTGGTGGATCCATAGGTGGATTGTGAAAGAGCACACATGCAATGACACTGGTGGATCCATATGTGGTATGTGAAAAGAACATTCATGCAATGACTCCAGTTGTTGTTTGTAAAAAGAACACGCATGCAATGACACTGGTGGATCCATGTGTGGTCTCTGAAGAGAACACACATTTCAATGACACTTGTGGATCCATAGGTGGATTGTGAAAAGAACATTCATGAAATGACTCCAGTTGTTGTTAGTAAAAAGAACACACATGCAATGACACTGGTGGATCCATAGGTGGATTGTGAAAAGAACACACATGCAATGACACTGGTGGATCCATATGTGGTATGTGAAAAGAACACACATGCAATGACTCTAATTGTTGTTAGTAAAAAGAACACACATGCAATGACACTGGTGGATCCATAGGTCAATTGTGAAAAGAGCACACATGCAATGACACTGGTGGATCCATATGTGGTATGTGAAAAGAACACACATGCAATGACTCCAGTTGTTGTTAGTAAAAAGAACACACAAGCAATGACACTGGTGGATCCATAGGTGGATTGTGAAAAGAGCACACATTCAATGACACTTGTGGATCCATATGTGGTATGTGAAAAGAACACACATGAAATGACTCTGGTTGTTGTTAGTAAAAAGAACACACATGCAATGACACTGGTGGATCCATAGGTGGATTGTGAAAAGAGCACACATGCAATGACACTGGTGGATCCATATGTGGTATGTGAAAAGAACACATGCAATGACTCCAGTTGTTGTTAGTAAAAAGAACACACATGTAATTACACTGGTGGATCCATGTGGTCTCTAAAAGAACACACATTTCAATGACACTGGTGGATCCATGTGGTCTCAAAAGAGCACACATTTCACTGACACTGGTGGATCCATATGTGGCATGTGAAAAGAACACACATGAAATGACTGCAGTTGTTGTTAGTAAAAAGAACACACATGCAATGACACTGGTGGATCCATAGGTGGATTGTGAAAAGAACACACATGCAATGACACTGGTGGATCCATATGTGGTATGTGAAAAGAACACACATGCAATGACTCTAGTTGTTGTTAGTAAAAAGAACACACATGCAATGACACTGGTGGATCCATAGGTGGATTGTGAAAAGAGCACACATGCAATGACACTGGTGGATCCATATGTGGTATGTGAAAAGAACACACATGCAATGACTCCAATTGTTGTTAGTAAAAAGAACACACATGCAATGACACTGGTGGATCCATGTGTGGTCTCTGAAGAGAACACACATTTCAATGACACTTGTGGATCCATATGTGGTATGTGAAAAGAACATTCATGAAATGACTCTAGTTGTTGTTAGTAAAAAGAACACACATGCAATGACACTGGTGGATCCATAGGTGGATTGTGAAAAGAACACACATGCAATGACACTGGTGGATCCATATGTGGTATGTGAAAAGAACACACATTTCAATGACTCTGGTTGTTGTTAGTAAAAAGAACACACATGCAATGACACTGGTGGATCCATAGGTGGATTCTGAAAAGAGCACACATGCAATGACACTGGTGGATCCATGTGTGGTCTCTGAAGAGAACACACATTTCAATGACACTGGTGGATCCATATGTGGTATGTGAAAAGAACATTCATGAAATTACTCTGGTTGTTAGTAAAAGAACAAACATGCAATGACACTGGTGGATCCATAGGTGGATTGTGAAAAGAACACACATGCAATGACACTGGTGGATCCATATGTGGTATGTGAAAAGAACACACATGCAATGACTCCAATTGTTGTTAGTAAAAAGAACACACATGCAATGACACTGGTGGATCCATGTGTGGTCTCTGAAGAGAACACACATTTCAATGACACTAGTGGATCCATATGTGGTATGTGAAAAGAACATTCATGAAATGACTCTGGTTGTTGTTAGTAAAAAGAACACACATGCAATGACACTGGTGGATCCATAGGTGGATTGTGAAAAGAACACACATGCAATGACACTGGTGGATCCATATGTGGTATGTGAAAAGAACACACATGCAATGACTCAATATGTTGTTATTAAAAAGAACACACATGCAATGACACTGGTGGATCCATAGGTGGATTGTGAAAACACACATGCAATGACACATTGGTGGATCCATATGTGGTATGTGAAAAGAACACACATGCAATGACTCCAATTGTTGTTAGTAAAAAGAACACACATGCAATGACACTGGTGGATCCATGTGTGGTCTCTGAAGAGAACACACATTTCAATGACACTTGTGGATCTATATGTGGTATGTGAAAAGAACACTTATGCAATGACTCTAGTTGTTGTTAGTAAAAAAACACACATGCAATGACACTGGTGGATCCATAGGTGGATGTGAAAGAGCACACATGCAATGACACTGGTGGATCCATATGTGGTATGTGAAAAGAACACACATGCAATGACTCTGGTTGTTGTTAGTAAAAAGAACACACATGCAATGACACTGGTGGATCCATAGGTGGATTGTGAAAAGACACACATGCAATGACACTGGTGTATCCATATGTGGTATGTGAAAAGAACAAAAATGCAATGACTCCAGTTGTTGTTAGTAAGAAGAACACACATGCAATGACACTGGTGGATCCATGTGTGTTCTCTGAAGAGAACACACAATTCAATGACACTGGTGGATCCATATGTGGTATGTGAAAAGAACAGTCATGAAATGACTCAAGTTGTTGTTAGTAAAAAGAACATACATGCAATGACATTGGTGGATCCGTACGTGGATTGTGAAAAGAACACACATGCAATGACACTGGTGGATCCATATGTGGTATGTGAAAAGAACACACATGCAATGACTCTGGTGGTAGTAAAAAGAACACACATGCAATCACACTGGTGGATCCATAGGTGGATTGTGAAAAGAGCACACATGCAATGACACTGGTGGATCCATATGTGGTATGTGAAAAGAACACACATGCAATGACTCAACTTGTTGTTAGTAAAAAGAACACACATGAAATGAAACTGGTGGATCCATGTGTAGTGTTTAAAGAGATACCACATTTCAATGACATTGGTGGATCCATAGGTGGTAGGTGAAAAGAACATTCATGAAATGACTCTGGTTGTTGGAAGTAAAAAGAACACACATGCAATGACACTGGTGGATCCATAGGTGGATTGTCAAAAAGGACAAACATGAAATGACACTGGTGTATCCATATGAGGTATGTGAAAAGAACACACATGCAATGACTCTAGTTGTTGTTAGTAAAAAGAACACACATGCAATGACACTGGTGGATCCATAGGTGGATTGTGAAAAGAGCACACATGCAATGACACTGGTGGATCCATATGTGGTATGTGAAAAGAACACACATGCAATGACTCCAGTTGTTGTTAGTAAAAAGAACACACATGTAATGACACTGGTGGATCCATGTGTGGTCTCTGAAGAGAACACACATTTCAATGACACTGGTGGATCCATATGTGGTATGTGAAAAGAACAGTCATGAAATGACTCCAGTTGTTGTTAGTAAAAAGAACACACATGCAATGACACTGGTGGATCCATAGGTGGATTGTGAAAAGAGCACACATGCAATGACACTGGTGGATCCATATGTGGTATGTGAAAAGAACACACATGCAATGACTCCAATTGTTGTTAGTAAAAAGAACACACATGCAATGACACTTGTGGATCCATGTGTGGTCTCTGAAGAGAACACACATTTCAATGAAACTTGTGGATCCATATGTGGTATGTGAAAAGAACATTCATGCAATGACTCCAGTTGTTGTTAGTAAAAAGAACACACATGCAATGACACTGGTGGATCCATAGGTGGATTGTGAAAAGAACACACATGCAATGACACTGGTGGATCCATATGTGGTATGTGAAAAGAACACACATTTCAATGACTCAATTGTTGTTAGTAAAAAGAACACACATGCAATGACACTGGTGGATCCATAGGTGGATTGTGAAAAGAGCACACATGCAATGACACTGGTGGATCCATATGTGGTATGTGAAAAGAACACACATGCAATGACTCTGGTTGTTGTTAGTAAAAAGAACACACATGTAATGACACTGGTGGATCCATATGTGGTATGTGAAAAGAACAGTCATGAAATGACTCTAGTTGTTGTTAGTAAAAAGAACACACATGCAATGACACTGGTGGATCCATAGGTGGATTGTGAAAAGAACACACATGCAATGACACTGTTGGATCCATATGTGGTATGTGAAAAGAACACACATGCAATGACTCCGGTTGTTGTTAGTAAAAAGAACACACATGCAATGACACTGGTGGATCCATAGGTGGATTGTGAAAAGAGCACACATGCAATGACACTGGTGGATCCATATGTGGTATGTGAAAAGAACACACATGCAATGACTCAAGTTGTTGTTAGTAAAAAGAACACACGTGCAATGACACTGGTGGATCCATGTGTGGTCTCTGAAGAGCACACATGCAATGACACTGGTGGATCCATATGTGGTATGTGAAAAGAACATTCATGCAATGACTCCAGTTGTTGTTAGTAAAAATAACACACATGCAATGACACTGGTGGATCCATAGGTGGATTGTGAAAAGAACACACATGCAATGACACTGGTGGATCCATATGTGGTATGTGAAAAGAACACACATTTCAATGACTCTGGTTGTTGTTAGTAAAAAGAACACACATGCAATGACACTGGTGGATCCATAGGTGGATTGTGAAAAGAGCACACATGCAATGACACTGGTGGATCCATGTGTGGTCTCTGAAAAGAACACACATTTCAATGACACTGGTGGATCCATATGTGGTATGTGAAAAGAACAGTCATGAAATGACTCTAGTTGTTGTTAGTAAAAAGAACACACATGCAATGACACTGGTGGATCCATAGGTGGATTGTGAAAAGAGCACACATGCAATGACACTGGTGGATCCATATGTGGTATGTGAAAAGAACACACATGCAATGACTCCAATTGTTGTTAGTAAAAAGAACAGACATGCAATGACACTGGTGGATCCATGTGTGGTCTCTGAAGATAACACAAACTTCAATGACACTAGTGGATCCATAGGTGAATTGTGAAAAGAACATTCATGAAATGACTCTGGTTGTTGTTAGTAAAAAGAACACACATGCAATGACACTGGTGGATCCATAGGTGGATTGTGAAAAGAACACACATGCAATGACACTGGTGGATCCATATGTGGTATGTGAAAAGAACACACATGCAATGACTCCAATTGTTGTTAGTAAAAAGAACACACATGCAATGACACTGGTGGATCCATAGGTGGATTGTGAAAAGAGCACACATGCAATGACACTGGTGGATCCATATGTGGTATGTGAAAAGAACACACATGCAATGACTCAAGTTGTTGTTAGTAAAAAGAACACACATGCAATGACACTGGTGGATCCATGTGTGGTCTCTGAAGAGAACACACATTTCAATGACACTTGTGGATCCATATGTGGTATGTGAAAAGAACATTCATGAAATGACTCTGGTTGTTGTTAGTAAAAAGAACACACATGCAATGACACTGGTGGATCCATAGGTGGATTGTGAAAAGAACACACATGCAATGACACTGGTGGATCCATATGTGGTATGTGAAAAGAACACACATGCAATGACTCAATTGTTGTTAGTAAAAGAACACACATGCAATGACACTGGTGGATCCATAGGTGGATTGTGAAAAGCACACATGCAATGACACTGGTGGATCCATATGTGGTATGTGAAAAGAACACACATGCAATGACTCCAGTTGTTGTTAGTAAAAAGAACACACATGTAATGACACTGGTGGATCCATGTGTGGTCTCTGAAGAGAACACACATTTCAATGACACTGGTGGATCCATATGTGGTATGTGAAAAGAACAGTCATGAAATGACTCCAGTTGTTGTTAGTAAAAAGAACACACATGCAATGACACTGGTGGATCCATAGGTGGATTGTGAAAAGGGCACACATGCAATGACACTTGTGGATCCATATGTGGTATGTGAAAAGAACACACATGCAATGAGTCTAATTGTTGTTAGTAAAAAGAACACACATGCAATGACACTCGTGGATCCATGTGTGGTCTCTGAAGAGAACACACATTTCAATGACACTTGTGGATCCATATGTGGTATGTGAAAAGAACATTCATGCAATGACTCCAGTTGTTGTTAGTAAAAAGAACACACATGCAATGACACTGGTGGATCCATAGGTGGATTGTGAAAAGAACACACATGCAATGACACTGGTGGATCCATATGTGGTATGTGAAAAGAACACACATTTCAATGACTCAGTTGTTGTTAGTAAAAAGAACACACATGCAATGACACTGGTGGATCCATAGGTGGATTGTGAAAAGAGCACACATGCAATGACACTGGTGGATCCATATGTGGTATGTGAAAAGAACACACATGCAATGACTCTAGTTGTTGTTAGTAAAAAGAACACACATGTAATGACACTGGTGGATCCATGTGTGGTCTCTGAAGAGAACACACATTTCAATGACACTGGTGGATCCATATGTGGTATGTGAAAAGAACAGTCATGAAATGACTCTGGTTGTTGTTAGTAAAAAGAACACACATGCAATGACACAAGTGGATCCATAGGTGGATTGTGAAAAGAACACACATGCAATGACACTGTTGGATCCATATGTGGTATGTGAAAAGAACACACATGCAATGACTCCGGTTGTTGTTAGTAAGAAGAACACACATGCAATGACACTGGTGGATCCATAGGTGGATTGTGAAAAGAGCACACATGCAATGACACTGGTGGATCCATATGTGGTATGTGAAAAGAACACACATGCAATGACTCCAATTGTTGTTAGTAAAAAGAACACACATGCAATGACACTGGTGGATCCAAGTGTGGTCTCTGAAGAGAACACACATTTCAATGACACTGGTGGATCCATATGTGGTATGTGAAAAGAACATTCATGCAATGACTCCAGTTGTTGGTAAAAAGAACACACATGCAATGACACTGGTGGATCCATAGGTGGATTGTGAAAAGAACACACATGCAATGACACTGGTGGATCCATACGTGGTATGTGAAAATAACACACATTTCAATGACTCTGGTTGTTGTTAGTAAAAAGAACACACATGCAATGACACTGGTGGATCCATGTGTGGATTCTGAATAGAACACACATTTCAATGACACTGGTGGATCCATATGTGGTATGTGAAAAGAACACACATGAAATGACTCCAGTTGTTGTTAGTAAAAAGAACACACATGCAATGACACTGGTGGATCCATAGGTGGATTGTGAAAAGAGCACACATGCAATGACACTGGTGGATCCATATGTGGTATGTGAAAAGAACACACATGCAATGACTCCAATTGTTGTTAGTAAAAAGAACACACATGCAATGACACTGGTGGATCCATGTGTGGTCTCTGAAGAGAACACACATTTCAATGACACTAGTGGATCCATAGGTGGTATGTGAAAAGAACATTCATGAAATGACTCTGGTTGTTGTTAGTAAAAAGAACACACATGCAATGACACTGGTGGATCCATAGGTGGATTGTGAAAAGAACACACATGCAATGACACTGGTGGATCCATATGTGGTATGTGAAAAGAACACACATGCAATGACTCCAGTTGTTAGTAAAAAGAACACACATGCAATGACACTGGTGGATCCGTAGGTGGATTGTGAAAAGAGCACGCATGCAATGACACTAGTGGATCCACATGTGGTATGTGAAAAGAACACACATGCAATGACTCCAATTGTTGTTAGTAAAAAGAACACACATGCAATGACACTGGTGGATCCATGTGTGGTCTCTGAAGAGAACACACATTTCAATGACACTTTTGGATCCATATGTGGTATGTGAAAAGAACATTCATGCAATGACTCTAGTTGTTGTTAGTAAAAAGAACACACATGCAATGACACTGGTGGATCCATAGGTGGATTGTGAAAAGAACACACATGCAATGACACTGGTGGATCCATATGTGGTATGTGAAAAGAACACACATTTCAATGACTCTGGTTGTTGTTAGTAAAAAGAACACACATGCAATGACACTGGTGGATCCATAGGTGGATTGTGAAAAGTGAACACATGCAATGACACTGGTGGATCCATATGTGGTATGTGAAAAGAACACACATGCAATGACTCCAGTTGTTGTTAGTAAAAAGAACACACATGTAATGACATTGGTGGATCCATGTGTGGTCTCTGAAGAGAACACACATTTCAATGACACTGGTGGATCCATATGTGGTATGTGAAAAGAACAGTCATGAAATGACTCCAGTTGTTGTTAGTAAAAAGAACACACATGCAATGACACTGGTGGATCCATAGGTGGATTGTGAAAAGAGCACACATGCAATGACACTGGTGGATCCATATGTGGTATGTGAAAAGAACACACATGCAATGACTCCAATTGTTGTTAGTAAAAAGAACACACATGCAATGACACTGGTGGATCCATGTGTGGTCTCTGAAGAGAACACACATTTCAATGACACTTGTGGATCCATATGTGGTATGTGAAAAGAACATTCATGCAATGACTCCAGTTGTTGTTAGTACAAAGAACACACATGCAATGACACTGGTGGATCCATAGGTGGATTGTGAAAAGAACACACATGCAATGACACTGGTGGATCCATATGTGGTATGTGAAAAGAACACACATTTCAATGACTCTGGTTGTTGTTAGTAAAAAGAACACACATGCAATGACACTGGTGGATCCATAGGTGGATTGTGAAAAGAGCACACATGCAATGACACTGGTGGATCCATATGTGGTATGTGAAAAGAACACACATGCAATGACTCTAGTTGTTGTTAGTAAAAAGAACACACATGTAATGACACTGGTGGATCCATGTGTGGTCTCTAAAGATAACACACATTTCAATGACACTGGTGGATCCATATGTGGTATGTGAAAAGAACAGTCATGAAATGACTCTGGTTGTTGTTAGTGAAAAGAACACACATGCAATGACACTGGTGGATCCATAGGTGGATTGTGAAAAGAACACACATGCAATGACACTGGTGGATCCATATGTGGTATGTGAAAAACAAACACATGCAATGACTCCAGTTGTTGTTAGTAAAAAGAACACACATGCAATGACACTGGTGGATCCATAGGTGGATTGTGAAAAGAGCACACATGCAATGACACTGGTGGATCCATATGTGGTATGTGAAAAGAACACACATGCAATGACTCCAATTGTTGTTAGTAAAAAGAACACACATGCAATGACACTGGTGGATCCATGTGTGGTCTCTGAAGAGAACACACATTTCAATGACACTGGTGGATCCATATGTGGTATGTGAAAAGAACATTCATGCAATGACTCCAGTTGTTGTTAGTAAAAAGAACACACATGCAATGACACTGGTGGATCCATAGGTGGATTGTGAAAAGAACACACATGCAATGACACTGGTGGATCCATATGTGGTATGTGAAAAGAACACACATGCAATGACTCTGGTTGTTGTTAGTAAAAAGAACACACATGCAATAACACTGGTGGATCCATAGGTGGATTGTGAAAAGAGCACACATGCAATGACACTGGTGGATCCATGTGTGGTCTCTGAAGAGAACACACATTTCAATGACACTGGTGGATCCATATGTGGTATGTGAAAAGAACAGTCATGAAATGACTCCAGTTGTTGTTAGTAAAAAGAACACACATGCAATGACACTGGTGGATCCATAGGTGGATTGTGAAAAGAGCACACATGCAATGACACTGGTGGATCCATATGTGGTATGTGAAAAGAACACACATGCAATGACTCCAATTGTTGTTAGTAAAAGGATAAGACATGCAATGACACTGGTGGATCCATGTGTGGTCTCTGAAGAGAACACACATTTCAATGACACTAGTGGATCCATATGTGGTATGTGAAAAGAACATTCATGCAATGACTCAAGTTGTTGTTAGTAAAAAGAACACACATGCAATGACACTGGTGGATCCATAGGTGGATTGTGAAAAGAACACACATGCAATGACACTGGTGGATCCATATGTGGTATGTGAAAAGAACACACATGCAATGACTCAATATGTTGTTAGTCACAAGAACACACATGCAATGACACTGGTGGATCCATAGGTGGATTGTGAAAAGAGCACACATGCAATGACACTGGTGGATCCATATGTGGTATGTGAAAAGAACACACATGCAATGACTCCAATTGTTGTTAGTAAAAGAACACACATGCAATGACACTGGTGGATCCATGTGTGGTCTCTGAAGAGAACACACATTTCAATGACACTTGTGGATCCATATGTGGTATGTGAAAAGAACATTCATGCAATGACTCTAGTTGTTGTTAGTAAAAAGAACACACATGCAATGACACTGGTGGATCCATAGGTGGATTGTGAAAGAACACACATGCAATGACACTGGTGGATCCATATGTGGTATGTGAAAAGAACACACATTTCAATGACTCTGGTTGTTGTTAGTAAAAAGAACACACATGCAATGACCCTGGTGGATCCATAGGTGGATTGTGAAAAGAGCACACATGCAATGACACTGGTGGATCCATATGTGGTATGTGAAAAGGACACATGCAATGACTCTAGTTGTTGTTAGTAAAAAGAACACACATGTAATGACACTGGTGGATCCATGTGTGGTCTCTGAAGAGAACACACATTTCAATGACACTAGTGGATCCATATGTGGTATGTGAAAAGAACATTCATGAAATGACTCTGGTTGTTGTTAGTAAAAAGAACACACATGCAATGACACTGGTGGATCCATAGGTGGATTGTGAAAAGAACACACATGCAATGACACTGGTGGATCCATATGTGGTATGTGAAAAGAACACACATGCAATGACTCCAATTGTTGTTAGTAAAAAGAACACACATGCAATGACACTGGTGGATCCATAGGTGGATTGTGAAAAGAGCACACATGCAATGACACTGGTGGATCCATATGTGGTATGTGAAAAGAACACACATGCAATGACTCAAGTTGTTGTTAGTAAAAAGAACACACATGCAATGACACTGGTGGATCCATGTGTGGTCTCTGAAGAGAACACACATTTCAATGACACTTGTGGATCCATATGTGGTATGTGAAAAGAACATTCATGCAATGACTCTAGTTGTTGTTAGTAAAAGAACACACATGCAATGACACTGGTGGATCCATAGGTGGATTGTGAAAAGAACACACATGCAATGACACTGGTGGATCCATATGTGGTATGTGAAAAGAACACACATTTCAATGACTCTGGTTGTTGTTAGTAAAAAGAACACACATGCAATGACACTGGTGGATCCATAGGTGGATTGTGAAAGAGCACACATGCAATGACACTGGTGGATCCATATGTGGTATGTGAAAAGAACACACATGCAATGACTCTAGTTGTTGTTAGTAAAAAGAACACACATGTAATGACACTGGTGGATCCATGTGTGGTCTCTGAAGAGAACACACATTTCAATGACACTGGTGGATCCATATGTGGTATGTGAAAAGAACAGTCATGAAATGACTCAAGTTGTTGTTAGTAAAAAGAACACACATGCAATGACACTGGTGGATCCATAGGTGGATTGTGAAAAGAGCACACATGCAATGACACTTGTGGATCCATATGTGGTATGTGAAAAGAACACACATGCAATGACTCCAATTGTTGTTAGTAAAAAGAACACACATGCAATGACACTGGTGGATCCATGTGTGGTCTCTGAAGAGAACACACATTTCAATGACACTTGTGGATCCATATGTGGTATGTGAAAAGAACATTCATGAAATGACTCTGGTTGTTGTTAGTAAAAAGAACACACATGCAATGACACTGGTGGATCCATAGGTGGATTGTGAAAAGAACACACATGCAATGACACTGGTGGATCCATATGTGGTATGTGAAAAGAACACACATTTCAATGAGTCTTCTTGTTGATAGTAAAAAGAGCACAAATGCAATGACTATAGTGGATCCATATGTGGTATGTGAAAAGAACACACATGCAATGACTCCAGTTGTTGTTAGTAAAAAGAACACACATGTAATTACACTGGTGGATCCATGTGTGGTCTCTGAAGAGAACACACATTTCAATGACACTGGTGGATCCATATGTGGTATGTGAAAAGAACAGTCATGAAATGACTCCAATTGTTGTTAGTAAAAAGAACACACATGCAATGACACTGGTGGATCCATAGGTGGATTGTGAAAAGAGCACACATGCAATGGCACTGGTGGATCCATATGTGGTATGTGAAAAGAACACACATGCAATGACTCCAATTGTTGTTAGTAAAAAGAACACACATGCAATGACACTGGTGGATCCATGTGTGGTCTCTGAAGAGAACACACATTTCAATGACACTAGTGGATCCATAGGTGGATTGTGAAAAGAACATTCATGAAATGACTCTGGTTGTTGTTAGTAAAAAGAACACACATGCAATGACACTGGTGGATCCATAGGTGGATTGTGAAAAGAACACACATGCAATGACACTGGTGGATCCATATGTGGTATGTGAAAAGAACATTCATGCAATGACTCCAGTTGTTGTTAGTAAAAAGAACACGCATGCAATGACACTGGTGGATCCATAGGTGGATTGTGAAAGAGCACATGCAATGACACTGGTGGATCCATATGTGGTATGTGAAAAGAACACACATGCAATGACTCCAATTGTTGTTAGTAAAAAGAACACACATGCAATGACACTGGTGGATCCATGTGTGGTCTCAGAATAGAACACACATTTCAATGACACTTTTGGATCCATATGTGGTATGTCAAAAGAATATTCATGCAATGACTCTAGTTGTTGTTAGTAAAAAGAACACACATGCAATGACACTGGTGGATCCATAGGTGGATTGTGAAAAGAACACACATGCAATGACACTGGTGGATCCATATGTGGTATGTGAAAAGAACACACATTTCAATGACTCTGGTTGTTGTTAGTAAAAAGAACACACATGCAATGACACTGGTGGATCCATAGGTGGATTGTGAAAAGAGCACACATGCAATGACACTGGTGGATCCATATGTGGTATGTGAAAAGAACACACATGCAATGACTCCAATTGTTGTTAGTAAAAAGAACACACATGTAATGACACTAGTGGATCCATGTGTGGTCTCTGAAGAGAACACACATTTCAATGACAATAGTGGATCCATAGGTGGATTGTGAAAAGAACATTCATGAAATGACTCTGGTTGTTGTTAGTAAAAATAACACACATGCAATGACACTGGTGGATCCATAGGTTGATTGTGAAAAGAACACACATGCAATGACACTGGTGGATCCATATGTGGTATGTGAAAAGAACACACATGCAATAACTCCAATTGTTGTTAGTAAAAAGAACACACATGCAATGACACTGGTGGATCCATAGGTGGATTGTGAAAAGAGCACACATGCAATGACACTGGTGGATCCATATGTGGTATGTGAAAAGAACACACATGCAATGACTCCAATTGTTGTTAGTAAAAAGAACACACATACAATGACACTGGTGGATCCATGTGTGGTCTCAGAATAGAACACACATTTCAATGACACTTGTGGATCCATATGTGGTATGTGAAAAGAATATTCATGCAATGACTCTAGTTGTTGTTAGTAAAAAGAACACACATGCAATGACACTGGTGGATCCATAGGTGGATTGTGAAAAGAACACACATGCAATGACACTGGTGGATCCATATGTGGTATATGAAAAGAACACACATTTCAATGACTCTGGTTGTTGTTAGTAAAAAGAACACACATGCAATGACACTGGTGGATCCATAGGTGGATTGTGAAAAGAGCACACATGCAATGACACTGGTGGATCCATATGTGGTATGTGAAAAGAACAGTCATGAAATGACTCTAGTTGTTGTTAGTAAAAAGAACACACATGTAATGACACTGGTAGATCCATGTGTGGTCTCTGAAGAGAACACACATTTCAATGACACTGGTGGATCCATATGTGGTATGTGAAAAGAACAGTCATGAAATGACCGAAGTTGTTGTTAGTAAAAAGAACACACATGCAATGACACTGGTGGATCCATAGGTGGATTGTGAAAAGAACACACATGCAATGACACTGGTGGATCCATATGTGGTATGTGAAAAGAACACACATGCAATGAATCCATTTGTTGATAGTTAAAAGAACACACATGCAATGACACTGGTGGATCCATGTGTGGTCTCTGAAGAGAACACACATTTCAATGACACTTGTGGATCCGTATGTGGTATGTGAAAAGAACATTCATGAAATGACTCTGGTTGTTGTTAGTAAAAAGAACACACATGCAATGACACTGGTGGATCCATAGGTGGATTGTGAAAAGAACACACATGCAATGACACTGGTGGATCCATATGTGGTATGTGAAAAGAACACACATTTCAATGACTCTGGTTGTTGTTAGTAAAAAGAGCACAAATGCAATGACTCTAGTGGATCCATATGTGGTATGTGAAAAGAACACACATGCAATGACTCCAGTTGTTGTTAGTAAAAAGAACACACATGCAATGATACTGGTGGATCCATGTGTGGTCTCTAGAGAGAACACACATTTCAATGACACTGGTGGATCCATATGTGGTATGTGAAAAGAACAGTCCTGAAATGTCTCCATCTATTGTTAGTAAAAAGAACACACATGCAATGACACTGGTGGATCCACAGGTGGATTGTGAAAAGAGCACACATGCAATGAATCTGATTGTTCCATATGTGGTATGTGAAAAGAACACATGCAATGACTTCAATTGTTGTTAGTAAAAAGAACACACATGCAATGACACCGGTGGATCCATGTGTGGTCTCTGAA
The DNA here is from genome assembly GCA_023614405.1 of Avena insularis. Classification (NCBI taxonomy): domain Eukaryota; kingdom Viridiplantae; phylum Streptophyta; class Magnoliopsida; order Poales; family Poaceae; genus Avena; species Avena insularis. The sequence goes on from JAJUPC010000378.1 coordinate 138,596, forward strand.
GAGAACACACATTTCAATGACACTGGTGGATCCATATGTGGTATGTGAAAAGAGTATTCATGAAATGACTCTAGTTGTTCTTAGTAAAAGGAACACACATGTAATGACACTTGTGGATCCATAGGTGGATTGTGAAAAGAACACACATGCAATGACACTGGTGGATCCATATGTGGTATGTGAAAAGAACAGTCATGAAATGACTCCAGTTGTTGTTAGTAAGAAGAACACACATGCAATGACAATGGTGGATCCATAGGTGGATTGTGAAAAGAACACACATGCAATGACTCCAATTGTTGTTAGTAAAAAGAACACACATGCAATGACACTGGTGGATCCATGTGTGGTCTCTGAAGAGAACACACATTTCAATGACACTTGTGGATCCATATGTGGTATGTGAAAAGAACATTCATGCAATGACTCAAGTTGTTGTTAGTAAAAAGAACACACATGCAATGACACTGGTGGATCCATAGGTGGATTGTGAAAAGAGCACACATGCAATGACACTGGTGGATCCATATGTGGTATGTGAAAAGAACACACATGCAATGACTCTAGTTGTTGTTAGTAAAAAGAACACACATGTAATGACACCGGTGGATCCATGTGTGGTCTTTAAAGAGAACACACATTTCAATGACACTGGTGGATCCATATGTGGTATGTGAAAAGAACATTCATGCAATGACTCCAGTTGTTGTTAGTAAAAAGAACACACATGCAATGACACTGGTGGATCCATAGGTGGATTGTGAAAAGAACACACATGCAATGACACTGGTGGATCCATATGTGGTATGTGAAAAGAACACACATTTCAATGACTCTGGTTGTTGTTAGTAAAAAGAACACACATGCAATGACACTGGTGGATCCATAGGTGGATTGTGAAAAGAACACACATGCAATGACACTGGTTGTTGTTAGTAAAAAGAACACACATGCAATGACACTGGTGGATCCATAGGTGGATTGTGAAAAGAACACACATGCAATGACACTGGTGGATCCATATGTGGTATGTGAAAAGAACACACATTTCAATGACTCTGGTTGTTGTTAGTAAAAAGAGCACAAATGCAATGACTCTAGTGGATCCATATGTGGTATGTGAAAAGAACACACATGCAATGACTCTAGTTGTTGTTAGTAAAAAGAACACACATGTAATTACACTGGTGGATCCATGTGTGGTCTCTGAAGAGAACACACATTTCAATGACACTGGTGGATCCATATGTGGTATGTGAAAAGAACACACATGAAATGACTCCAGTTGTTGTTAGTAAAAAGAACACACATGCAATGACACTGGTGGATCCATAGGTGGATTGTGAAAAGAGCACACATGCAATGACACTGGTGGATCCATATGTGGTATGTGAAAAGAACACACATGCAATGACTCCAATTGTTGTTAGTAAAAAGAACACACATGCAATGACACTGGTGGATCCATGTGGTCTAAAGAGAACACACATTTCGATGACACTAGTGGATCCATATGTGGATTGTGAAAAGAACATTCATGAAATGACTCTGGTTGTTGTTAGTAAAAAGAACACACATGCAATGACACTGGTGGATCCATAGGTGGATTGTGAAAAGAACACACATGCAATGACACTGGTGGATCCATATGTGGTATGTGAAAAGAACACATGCAATGACTCAATTGTTGTTAGTAAAAGAACACACATGCAATGACACTGGTGGATCCATAGGTGGATTGTGAAAAGAGCACACATGCAATGACACTGGTGGATCCATATGTGGTATGTGAAAAGAACACACATGCAATGACTCAAGTTGTTGTTAGTAAAAAGAACACACATGCAATGACACTGGTGGATCCATGTGTGGTCTCTGAAGAGAACACACATTTCAATGACACTTGTGGATCCATATGTGGTATGTGAAAAGAACATTCATGCAATGACTCTAGTTGTTGTTAGTAAAAAGAACACACATGCAATGACACTGGTGGATCCATAGGTGGATTGTGAAAAGAACACACATGCAATGACACTGGTGGATCCATATGTGGTATGTGAAAAGAACACACATTTCAATGACTCTGGTTGTTGTTAGTAAAAGAACACACATGCAATGACACTGGTGGATCCATAGGTGGATTGTGAAAAGAGCACACATGCAATGACACTGGTGGATCCATATGTGGTATGTGAAAAGAACACACATGCAATGACTCTAGTTGTTGTTAGTAAAAAGAACACACATGTAATGACACTGGTGGATCCATGTGTGGTCTCTGAAGAGAACACACATTTCAATGACACTGGTGGATCCATATGTGGTATGTGAAAAGAACACACATGAAATGACTCCAGTTGTTGTTAGTAAAAAGAACACACATGCAATGACACTAGTGGATCCATAGGTGGATTGTGAAAAGAACACACATGCAATGACACTTGTGGATCCATATGTGGTATGTGAAAAGAACACATGCAATGACTCCAATTGTTGTTAGTAAAAAGAACACACATGCAATGACACTGGTGGATCCATGTGTGGTCTCTGAAGAGAACACACATTTCAATGACACTTTTGGATCCATATGTGGTATGTGAAAAGAACATTCATGCAATGAATCTAGTTGTTGTTAGTAAAAAGAACACACATGCAATGACACTGGTGGATCCATAGGTGGATTGTGAAAAGAACACACATGCAATGACACTGGTGGATCCATATGTGGTATGTGAAAAGAACACACATTTCAATGACTCTGGTTGTTGTTAGTAAAAAGAACACACATGCAATGACACTGGTGGATCCATAGGTGGATTGTGAAAAGAGCACACATGCAATGACACTGGTGGATCCATATGTGGTATGTGAAAAGAACACACATGCAATGACTACAATTGTTTTTGTTAAAAGAACACACATGTAATGACACTGGTGGATCCATGTGTGGTCTCTGAAGAGAACACACATTTCAATGACACTAGTGGATCCATAGGTGGATTGTGAAAAGAACATTCATGAAATGACTCTGGTTGTTGTTAGTAAAAATAACACACATGCAATGACACTGGTGGATCCATAGGTGGATTGTGAAAAGAACACACATGCAATGACACTGGTGGATCCATATGTGGTATGTGAAAAGAACACACATGCAATGACTCCAATTATTGTTAGTAAAAGAACACACATGCAATGACACTGGTGGATCCATAGGTGGATTGTGAAAATAACACACATGCAATGACACTGGTGGATCCATATGTGGTATGTGAAAAGAACACACATGCAATGACTCCAATTGTTGTTAGTAAAAAGAACACATGCAATGACACTGGTGGATCCATGTGTGGTCTCTGAAGAGAACACACATTTCAATGACACTTGTGGATCCATATGTGGTATGTGAAAAGAACATTCACGCAATGACTCTAGTTGTTCTTAAAAAAAGAACACACATGCAATGACACTGGTGGATCCATAGGTGGATTGTGAAAAGAACACACATGCAATGACACTGGTGGATCCATATGTGGTATGTGAAAAGAACACACATTCAATGACTCTGGTTGTTGTTAGTAAAAAGAACACACATGCAATGACACTGGTGGATCCATAGGTGGATTGTGAAAAGAGCACACATGCAATGACACTGGTGGATCCATATGTGGTATGTGAAAAGAACACACATGCAATGACTCTAGTTGTTGTTAGTAAAAAGAACACACATGTAATGACACTGGTGGATCCATGTGTGGTCTCTGAAGAGAACACACATTTCAATGACACTGGTGGATCCATATGTGGTATGTGAAAAGAACAGTCATGAAATGACTCAAGTTGTTGTTAGTAAAAAGAACACACATGCAATGACACTAGTGGATCCATAGGTGGATTGTGAAAAGAACACACATGCAATGACACTTGTGGATCCATATGTGGTATGTGAAAAGAACACACATGCAATGACTCAAGTTGTTGTTAGTAAAAAGAACACACATTCAATGACATTGGTGGATCCATGTGTGGTCTCTGAAGAGAACACACATTTCAATGACACTTGTGGATCCATAGGTGGTATGTGAAAAGAACAGTCATGAAATGACTCTGGTTGTTGTTATTAAAAGAACACACATGCAATGACACTGGTGGATCCATAGGTGGATTGTGAAAAGAACACACATGCAATGACACTGGTGGATCCATATGTGGTATGTGAAAAGAACACACATTTCAATGACTCTGGTTGTTGTTAGTAAAAAGAGCACAAATGCAATGACTCTAGTGGATCCATATGTGGTATGTGAAAAGAACACACATGCAATGACTCCAGTTGTTGTTAGTAAAAAGAACACACATGTAATTACATGGTGGATCCATGTGTGGTCTCTGAAGAGAACACACATTTCAATGACACTAGTGGATCCATATGTGGTATGTGAAAAGAACAGTCATGAAATGACTCCAATTGTTGTTAGTAAAAAGAACACACATGCAATGACACTGGTGGATCCATAGGTGGATTGTGAAAAGAGCACACATGCAATGACACTTGTGGATCCATATGTGGTATGTGAAAAGAACACACATGCAATGACTCCAATTGTTGTTAGTAAAAAGAACACACATGCAATGACACTGGTGGATACATGTGTGTTCTCTTCAGACACTAGTGGATCCATATGTGGTATGTGAAAAGAAGATTCATGAAAACACTCTGGTTGTTGGTAGTAAAAAGAACACACATGCAATCACACCTGTGGATCCATAGGTGGATTGTGAAAAGAACACACATGCAATGACACTGGTGGATCCATATGTGGTATGTGAAAAGAACACACATGCAATGACTCCGGTTGTTGTTAGTAAAAAGAACACACATGCAATGACACTGGTGGATCCATAGGTGGATTGTGAAAAGAACACACATGCAATGACTCCAATTGTTGTTAGTAAACAAACACACATGCTATGACGCTGGTGGATCCATGTGTGGTCTCTGAAGAGAACACACATTTCAATGACACTGGTGGATCCATATGTGGTATGTGAAAAGAACAGTCATGAAATGACTCCCGTTGTTATTAGTAAAAAGAAAACACATGCAATGACACTGGTGGATCCATAGGTGGATTGTGAAAAGAGCACACATGCAATGACAGGTGGATCCATATGTGGTATGTGAAAAGAACACACATGCAATGACTCCAATTGTTGTTAGTAAAAAACACACATCTATGACGCTGGTGGATCCATGTGTGGTCTCTGAAGAGAACACACATTTCAATGACACTGGTCGATCCATATGTGGTATGTGAAAAGAACATTCATGCAATGACTCCAGTTGTTGTTAGTAAAAAGAACACACATGCAATGACACTGGTGGATCCATAGGTGGATTGTGAAAAGAACACACATGCAATGACACTGGTGGATCCATATGTGGTATGTGAAAAGAACACACATTTCAATGACTCTGGTTGTTGTTAGTAAAAAGAACACACATGCAATGACACTGGTGGATCCATAGGTGGATTGTGAAAAGAGCACACATGCAATGACACTGGTTGTTGTTAGTAAAAAGAACACACATGCAATGACACTAGTGGATCCATAGGTGGATTGTGAAAAGAGCACACATGCAATGACACTGGTGGATCCATATGTGGTATGTGAAAAGAACACACATTTCAATGACTCTGGTTGTTGTTAGTAAAAAGAGCACAAATGCAATGACTCTAGTGGATCCATATGTGGTATGTGAAAAGAACACACATGCAATGACTCCAGTTGTTGTTAGTAAAAAGAACACACATGTAATTACACTGGTGGATCCATGTGTGGTCTCTAAAGAGAACACACATTTCAATGACACTGGTGGATCCATATGTGGTATGTGAAAAGAACAGTCATGCAATGACTCCAGTTGTTGTTAGTAAAAAGAACACACATGCAATGACACTGGTGGATCCATAGGTGGATTGTGAAAAGAGCACACATGCAATGACACTGGTGGATCCATATGTGGTATGTGAAAAGACCACACATGCAATGACTCCAATTGTTGTTAGTAAAAAGAACAGACATGTAATGACACTGGTGGATCCATGTGTGGTCTCTAAAGATAACACACACTTCAATGACACTAGTGGATCCATAGGTGGATTGTGAAAAGAACATTCATGAAATGACTCTGGTTGTTGTTAGTAAAAAGAACACACATGCAATGACACTGGTGGATCCATAGGTGGATTGTGAAAAGAACACACATGCAATGACACTGGTGGATCCATATGTGGTATGTGAAAAGAACACACATGCAATGACTCCAATTGTTGTTAGTAAAAAGAACACACATGCAATGACACGGGTGGATCCATAGGTGGATTGTGAAAAGAGCACACATGCAATGACACTGGTGGATCCATATGTGGTATGTGAAAAGAACACACATGCAATGACTCCAATTGTTGTTAGTAAAAAGAACACACATGCAATGACACTGGTGGATCCATGTGTGGTCTCTGAAGAGAACACACATTTCAATGACACTTGTGGATCCATATGTGGTATGTGAAAAGAACATTCATGCAATGACTCTAGTTGTTATTAGTAAAAAGAACACACATGCAATGACACTGGTGGATCCATAGGTGGATTGTGAAAAGAACACACATGCAATGACACTGGTGGATCCATATGTGGTATGTGAAAAGAACACACATTTCAATGACTCCAGTTGTTGTTAGTAAAAAGAACACACATGCAATGACACTGGTGGATCCATAGGTGGATTGTGAAAAGAGCACACATGCAATGACACTGGTGGATCCATATGTGGTATGTGAAAAGAACACACATGCAATGACTCTAGTTGTTGTTAGTAAAAAGAACACACATGTAATGACACTGGTGGATCCATGTGTGGTCTCTGAAGAGAACACACATTTCAATGACACTGGTGGATCCATATGTGGTATGTGAAAAGAACAGTCATGAAATGACTCCAGTTGTTATTAGTAAAAAGAACACACATGCAATGACACTAGTGGATCCATAGGTGGATTGTGAAAAGAACACACCTGCAATGACACTGGTGGATCCATATGTGGTATGTGAAAAGAACACACATGCAATGACTCCAATTGTTGTTAGTAAAAAGAACACACATGCAATGACACTGGTGGATCCATGTGTGGTCTCTGAAGAGAACACACATTTCAATGACACTTGTGGATCCGTATGTGGTATGTGAAAAGAACATTCATGAAATGACTCTGGTTGTTGTTAGTAAAAAGAACACACATGCAATGACACTAGTGGATCCATAGGTGGATTGTGAAAAGAACACACATGCAATGACACTGGTGGATCCATATGTGGTATGTGAAAAGAACACACATTTCAATGAGTCTTCTTGTTGATAGTAAAAAGAGCACAAATGCAATGACTCTAGTGGATCCATATGTGGTATGTGAAAAGAACACACATGCAATGACTCCAGTTGTTGTTAGTAAAAAGAACACACATGTAATTACACTGGTGGATCCATGTGTGGTCTCTGAAGAGAACACACATTTCAATGACACTAGTGGATCCATATGTGGTATGTGAAAAGAACAGTCATGAAATGACTCCAATTGTTGTTAGTAAAAAGAACACACATGCAATGACACTAGTGGATCCATACGTGGATTGTGAAAAGAGCACACATGCAATGACACTTGTGGATCCATATGTGGTATGTGAAAAGAACACACATGCAATGACTCCAATTGTTGTTAGTAAAAAGAACACACATGCAATGACACTGGTGGATCCATGTGTGGTCTCTGAAGATAACACACATTTCAATGACACTAGTGGATCCATAGGTGGATTGTGAAAAGAACATTCATGAAATGACTCTGGTTGTTGTTAGTAAAAAGAACACACATGCAATGACACTGGTGGATCCATAGGTGGATTGTGAAAAGAACACACATGCAATGACACTGGTTGTTGTTAGTAAAAAGAACACACATGCAATGACACTGGTGGATCCATAGGTGGATTGTGAAAAGAACACACATGCAATGACACTGGTGGATCCATATGTGGTATGTGAAAAGAACACACATTTCAATGACTCTGGTTGTTGTTAGTAAAAAGAGCACAAATGCAATGACTCTAGTGGATCCATATGTGGTATGTGAAAAGAACACACATTTCAATGACTCTGGTTGTTGTTAGTAAAAAGAACACACATGTAATTACACTGGTGGATCCATGTGTGGTCTCTGAAGAGAACACACATTTCAATGACACTGGTGGATCCATATGTGGTATGTGAAAAGAACAGTCATGAAATGACTCCAGTTGTTGTTAGTAAAAAGAACACACATGCAATGACACTGGTGGATCCATAGGTGGATTGTGAAAAGAGCACACATGCAATGACACTGGTGGATCCATATGTGGTATGTGAAAAGAACACACATGCAATGACTCCAATTGTTGTTAGTAAAAAGAACACACATGCAATGACACTGGTGGATCCATGTGTGGTCTCTGAAGAGAACACACATTTCAATGACACTGGTGGATCCATAGGTGGATTGTGAAAAGAACATTCATGAAATGACTCTGGTTGTTGTTAGTAAAAAGAACACACATGCAATGACACTGGTGGATCCATAGGTGGATTGTGAAAAGAACACACATGCAATGACACTGGTGGATCCATATGTGGTATGTGAAAAGAACACACATGCAATGACTCCAGTTGTTGTTAGTAAAAAGGAACACACATGCAATGACACTGGTGGATCCATAGGTGGATTGTGAAAAGAGCACACATGCAATGACACTGGTGGATCCATATGTGGTATGTGAAAAGAACACACATGCAATGACTCCAATTGTTGTTAGTAAAAAGAACACACATGCAATGACACTGGTGGATCCATGTGTGGTCTCTGAAGAGAACACACATTTCAATGACACTTGTGGATCCATATGTGGTATGTGAAAAGAACATTCATGCAATGACTCCAGTTGTTAGTAAAAAGAACACACATGCAATGACACTGGTGGATCCATAGGTGGATTGTGAAAAGAACACACATGCAATGACACTGGTGGATCCATATGTGGTATGTGAAAAGAACACACATTTCAATGACTCTGGTTGTTGTTAGTAAAAAGAACACACATGCAATGACACTGGTGGATCCATAGGTGGATTGTGAAAAGAGCACACATGCAATGACACTGGTGGATCCATATGTGGTATGTGAAAAGAACACACATGCAATGACTCCAGTTGTTGTTAGTAAAAAGAACACACATTGGGGATCCATGTGTGGTCTCTGAAGAGAACACACATTTCAATGACACTGGTGGATCCATATGTGGTATGTGAAAAGAACAGTCATGAAATGACTCCAGTTGTTATTAGTAAAAAGAACACACATGCAATGACACTAGTGGATCCAAAGGTGGATTGTGAAAAGAACACACATGCAATGACACTTGTGGATCCATATGTGGTATGTGAAAAGAACACACATGCAATGACTCCAATTGTTGTTAGTAAAAAGAACACACATGCAATGACACTGGTGGATCCATGTGTGGTCTCTGAAGAGAACACACATTTCAATGACACTTGTGGATCCATATGTGGTATGTGAAAAGAACATTCATGAAATGACTCTGGTTGTTGTTAGTAAAAAGAACACACATGCAATGACACTGGTGGATCCATAGGTGGATTGTGAAAAGAACACACATGCAATGACACTGGTGGATCCATATGTGGTATGTGAAAAGAACACACATTTGAATGAGTCTTCTTGTTGATAGTAAAAAGAGCACAAATGCAATGACTCTAGTGGATCCATATGTGGTATGTGAAAAGAACACACATGCAATGACTCTAGTTGTTGTTAGTAAAAAGAACACACATGTAATTACACTGGTGGATCCATGTGTGGTCTCTGAAGAGAACACACATTTCAATGACACTAGTGGATCCATATGTGGTATGTGAAAAGAACAGTCATGAAATGACTCCAATTGTTGTTAGTAAAAAGAACACACATGCAATGACACTAGTGGATCCATAGGTGGATTGTGAAAAGAGCACACATGCAATGACACTTGTGGATCCATATGTGGTATGTGAAAAGAACAAACATGCAATGACTTCAATTGTTGTTAGTAAAAAGAACACACATGCAATGACACTGGTGGATCCATGTGTGGTCTCTGAAGAGAACACACATTTCAATGACACTAGTGGATCCATAGGTGGATTGTGAAAAGAACATTCACGAAAAGACTCTGGTTGTTGTTAGTAAAAAGAACACACATGCAATCACACCTGTGGATCCATAGGTGGATTGTGAAAAGAACACACATGCAATGACACTGGTGGATCCATATGTGGTATGTGAAAAGAACACACATGCAATGACTCCGGTTGTTGTTAGTAAAAAGAACACACATGCAATGACACTGGTGGATCCATAGGTGGATTGTGAAAAGAGCACACATGCAATGACACTGGTGGATCCATATGTGGTATGTGAAATGAACACACATGCAATGACTCCAATTGTTGTTAGTAAAAAAACACACATGCATTGACACTGGTGGATCCATGTGTGGTCTCTGAAGAGAACACACATTTCAATGACATGGGTGGATCCATATGTGGCATGTGAAAAGAACATTCATGCAATGACTCTAGTTGTTGTTAGTAAAAAGAACACACATGCAATGACACTGGTGGATCCATAGGTGGATTGTGAAAAGAGCACACATGCAATGACACTGGTGGATCCATATGTGGTATGTGAAAAGAACACACATGCAATGACTCCAATTGTTGTTAGTAAAAAAACACACATGCTATGACTGGTGGATCCATGTGTGGTCTCTAAAGAGAACACATTTCAATGACACTGGTGGATCCATATGTGGTATGTGAAAAGAACATTCATGAAATGACTCCAGTTGTTGTTAGTAAAAAGAACACACATGCAATGACACTGGTGGATCCATAGGTGGATTGTGAAAAGAACACACATGAAATGACACTGGTGGATCCATCTGTGGTATGTGAAAAGAACACACATTTCAATGACTCTGGTTGTTGTTAGTAAAAAGAACACACATGCAATGACACTGGTGGATCCATAGGTGGATTGTGAAAAGAGCACACATGCAATGACACTGGTTGTTGTTAGTAAAAAGAACACACATGCAATGACACTGGTGGATCCATAGGTGGATTGTGAAAAGAACACACATGCAATGACACTGGTGGATCCATATGTGGTATGTGAAAAGAACACACATTTCAATGACTCGGTTGTTGTTAGTAAAAAGAGCACAAATGCAATGAGTCTAGTGGATCCATATGTGGTATGTGAAAAGAACACATTTCAATGACTCAGTTGTTGTTAGTAAAAGAACACACATGTAATTACACTGGTGGATCCATGTGTGGTCTCTAAAGAAACACACATTTCAATGACACTGGTGGATCCATTTGTGTTATCTTAAAAAAACACACATCACACGACTCTAGTTCTTGTTAGTAAAAGGAGAACACATGCAATGACACTAGTGGATCCATAGGTGGATTGTGAAAGAGCACACATGCAATGAAACTGGTGGATCCATATGTGGTATGTGAAAAGAACACACATGCAATGACCCAATTGTTGTTAGTAAAAGAACACACATGCAATGACACTGGTGGATCCATGTGTGGTCTCAGAAGAACACACATTTCAATGACACTTGTGGATCCATATGTGGTATGTGAAAAGAACATTCATGTAATGACTCTAGTTGTTGTTAGTAAAAAGAACACACATGCAATGACACTGGTGGATCCATAGGTGGATTGTGAAATGAACACACATGCAATGACACTGGTGGATCCATATGTGGTATGTGAAAAGAACACACATTTCAATGACTCTGGTTGTTGTTAGTAAAAAGAACACACATGCAATGACACTGGTGGATCCATAGGTGGATTGTGAAAAGAGCACACATGCAATGACACTGGTGGATCCATATGTGGTATGTGAAAAGAACACACTGCAATGACTCCAGTTGTTGTTAGTAAAAAGAACACACATGTAATGACACTGGTGGATCCATGTGTGGTCTCTGAAGAGAACACACATTTCAATGACACTGGTGGATCCATATGTGGTATGTGAAAAGAACAGTCATGAAATGACTCAAGTTGTTGTTAGTAAAAAGAACACACATGCAATGACACTAGTGGATCCATAGGTGGATTGTGAAAAGAACACACATGCAATGACACTTGTGGATCCATATGTTGTATGTGAAAAGAACACACATGCAATGACTCCAATTGTTGTTAGTAAAAAGAGCACACATGCAATGACACTGGTGGATCCATATGTGGTATGTGAAAAGAACACACATGATGACTCAATTGTTGTTAGTAAAAACACACATGCAATGACACTGGTGGATCCATGTGTGGTCTCTGAAGAGAACACACATTTGAATCACACCGGTGGATCCATATGTGGTATGTGAAAAGAACATTCATGAAATGACTCCAGTTGTTGTTAGTAAAAAGAACACACATGCAATGACACTGGTGGATCCATAGGTGGATTGTGAAAAGAACACACATGCAATGACACTGGTGGATCCATATGTGGTATGTGAAAAGAACACACATTTCAATGACTCGGTTGTTGTTAGTAAAAAGAACACACATGCAATGACACTGGTGGATCCATAGGTGGATTGTGAAAAGAGCACACATGCAATGACACTGGTTGTTGTTAGTAAAAAGAACACACATGCAATGACACTGGTGGATCCATAGGTGGTATGTGAAAAGAACACACATGCAATGACACTGGTGGATCCATATGTGGTATGTGAAAAGAACACACATTTCAATGACTCTGGTTGTTGTTAGTAAAAAGAGCACAAATGCAATGACTCTAGTGGATCCATATGTGGTATGTGAAAAGAACACACATTTCAATGACTCTGGTTGTTGTTAGTAAAAAGAACACACATGTAATTACATTGTGGATCCATGTGTGGTCTCTGAAGAGAACACACATTTCAATGACACTGGTGGATCCATATGTGGTATGTGAAAAGAACAGCCATGAAATGACTCCAGTTGTTGTTAGTAAAAAGAACACGCATGCAATGACACTAGTGGATCCATAGGTGGATTGTGAAAAGAGGACACATGCAATGACACTGGTGGATCCATATGTGGTATGTGAAAAGAACACACATGCAATGACTCCAATTGTTGTTAGTAAAAGAACACACATGCAATGACACTGGTGGATCCATGTGTGGTCTCAGAATAGAACACACATTTCAATGACATTTGTGGATCCATATGTGGTATGTGAAAAGAATATTCATGCAATGACTCTAGTTGTTGTTAGTAAAAAGAACACACATGCAATGACACTGGTGGATCCATAGGTGGATTGTGAAATGAACACACATGCAATGACACTGGTGGATCCATATGTGGTATATGAAAAGAACACACATTTCAATGACTCTGGTTGTTGTTAGTAAAAAGACCACACATGCAATGACACTGGTGGATCCATAGGTGGATTGTGAAAAGAGCACACATGCAATGACACTGGTGGATCCATATGTGGTATGTGAAAAGAACACACTGCAATGACTCCAGTTGTTGTTAGTAAAAAGAACACACATGTAATGACACTGGTGGATCCATGTGTGGTCTCTGAAGAGAACACACATTTCAATGACACTGGTGGATCCATATGTGGTATGTGAAAAGAACAGTCATGAAATGACTCAAGTTGTTGTTAGTAAAAAGAACACACATGCAATGACACTAGTGGATCCAAAGGTGGATTGTGAAAAGAACACACATGCAATGACACTTGTGGATCCATATGTGGTATGTGAAAAGAACACACATGCAATGACTCCAATTGTTGTTAGTAAAAAGAACACACATGCAATGACACTGGTGGATCCATGTGTGGTCTCTGAAGAGAACACACATTTCAATGACACTTGTGGATCCGTATGTGGTATGTGAAAAGAACATTCATGAAATGACTCTGGTTGTTGTTAGTCAAAATAACACACATGCAATGACACTGGTGGATCCATAGGTGGATTGTGAAAAGAACACACATGCAATGACACTGGTGGATCCATATGTGGTATGTGAAAAGAACACACATTTCAATGACTCTGGTTGTTGTTAGTAAAAAGAGCACAAATGCAATGACTCTAGTGGATCCATATGTGGTATGTGAAAAGAACACACATTTCAATGACTCTGGTTGTTGTTAGTAAAATGAACACACATGTAATTACACTGGTGGATCCATGTGTGGTATCTGAAGAGAACACACATTTCAATGACACTGGTGGATCCATATGTGGTATGTGAAAAGAACAGCCATGAAATGACTCCAGTTGTTGTTAGTAAAAAGAACACGCATGCAATGACACTAGTGGATCCATAGGTGGATTGTGAAAAGACACATTTCAATGACGATCCATATGTGGTATGTGAAAAACAGCCATGAAATGACTCCAGTTGTTGTTAGTAAAAGAACACATGCAATGACACTAGTGGATCCATAGGTGGATTGTGAAAACACACATGCAATGACACTGGTGGATCCATATGTGGTATGTGAAAAGAACACACATGCAATGACTCCAATTGTTGTTAGCAAAAAGAACACACATGCAATGACACTGGTGGATCCATGTGTGGTCTCAGAATAGAACACACATTTCAATGACACTTGTGGATCCATCTGTGGTATGTGAAAAGAATATTCATGCAATGACTCTAGTTGTTGTTAGTAAAAAGAACACACATGCAATGACACTGGTGGATCCATAGGTGGATTGTAAAAAGAACACACATGCAATGACACTGGTGGATCCATCTGTGGTATGTGAAAAGAACACACGTTTCAATCACTATGGTTGTTGTGAGTAAAAAGAACAGTCATGCAATGACACTGGTGGATCCATAGGTGGATTGTGAAAACAGCACACATGCAATGACACTGGTGGATCCATATGTGGTATGTGAAAAGAACACACATGCAATGACTCCAGTTGTTGTTAGTAAAAAGAACACACATGTAATGACACTGGTGGATCCATGTGTGGTCTCTGAAGACAACACACATTTCAATGACACTGGTGGATCCATATGTGGTATGCGAAAAGAACAGTCATGAAATGACTCAAGTTGTTGTTAGTAAAAAGAACACACATGCAATGACACTAGTGGATCCAAAGGTGGATTGTGAAAAGAACACACATGCAATGACACTTGTGGATCCATATGTGGTATGTGAAAAGAACACACATGCAATGACTCCAATTGTTGTTAGTAAAAAGAGCACACATGCAATGACACTGGTGGATCCATATGTGGTATGTGAAAATAACACACATGCAATGACTCCAATTGTTGTTAGTAAAAAAACACACATGCTATGACGCTGGTGGATCCATGTGTGGTCTCTAAAAGAACACACATTTCAATGACACTGGTGGATCCATATGTGGTATGTGAAAAGAACATTCATGAAATGACTCCAGTTGTTGTTAGTAAAAAGAACACACATGCAATGATACTGGTGGATCCATAGGTGGATTGTGAAAAGAACACACATGAAATGACACTGGTGGATCCATATGTGGTATGTGAAAAGAACACACATTTCAATGACTCTGGTTGTTGTTAGTAAAAAGAACACACATGCAATGACACTGGTGGATCCATAGGTGGATTGTGAAAAGAGCACACATGCAATGACACTGGTTGTTGTTAGTAAAAATAACACACATGCAATGACACTGGTGGATCCATAGGTGGATTGTGAAAAGCACACACATGCAATGACACTGGTGGATCCATATGTGGTATGTGAAAAGAACACACATTTCAATGACTCTGGTTGTTGTTAGTAAAAAGAGCACAAATGCAATGACTCTAGTGGATCCATATGTGGTATGTGAAAAGAACACACATTTCAATGACTCTGGTTGTTGTTAGTAAAAAGAACACACATGTAATTACACTGGTGGATCCATGTGTGGTCTCTGAAGAGAACACACATTTCAATGACACTGGTGGATCCATATGTGGTATGTGAAAAGAACAGCCATGAAATGACTCCAGTTGTTGTTAGTAAAAAGAACACACATGCAATGACACTGGTGGATCCATAGGTGGATTGTGAAAAGAGCACACATGCAATGACACTGGTGGATCCATATGTGGTATGTGAAAAGAACACATGCAATGACTCAATTGTTGTTTTTAAAAGAACACACATGCAATGACACTGGTGGATCCATGTGTGGTCTCAGAATAGAACACACATTTCAATGACACTTGTGGATCCATATGTGGTATGTGAAAAGAATATTCATGCAATGACTCTAGTTGTTGTTAGTAAAAAGAACACACATGCAATGACACTGGTGGATCCATAGGTGGATTGTGAAATGAACACACATGCAATGACACTGGTGGATCCATATGTGGTATATGAAAAGAACACACATTTCAATGACTCTGGTTGTTGTTAGTAAAAAGACCACACATGCAATGACACTGGTGGATCCATAGGTGGATTGTGAAAAGAGCACACATGCAATGACACTGGTGGATCCATATGTGGTATGTGAAAAGAACACACATGCAATGACTCCAGTTGTTGTTAGTAAAAAGAACACACATGTAATGACACTGGTGGATCCATGTGTGGTCTCTGAAGAGAACACACATTTCAATGACACTGGTGGATCCATATGTGGTATGCGAAAAGAACAGTCATGAAATGACTCAAGTTGTTGTTAGTAAAAAGAACACACATGCAATGACACTAGTGGATCCAAAGGTGGATCGTGAAAAGAACACACATGCAATGACACTTGTGGATCCATATGTTGTATGTGAAAAGAACACACATGCAATGACTCCAATTGTTGTTAGTAAAAAGAGCACACATGCAATGACACTGGTGGATCCATATGTGGTATGTGAAAATAACACACATGCAATGACTCCAATTGTTGTTAGTAAAAAAACACACATGCTATGACGCTGGTGGATCCATGTGTGGTCTCTAAAGAGAACACAGATTTCAATGACACTGGTCAATCCATATGTGGTATGTGAAAAGAACATTCATGAAATGACTCCAGTTGTTGTTAGTAAAAAGAACACACATGCAATGATACTGGTGGATCCATAGGTGGATTGTGAAAAGAACACACATGAAATGACACTGGTGGATCCATATGTGGTATGTGAAAAGAACACACATTTCAATGACTCTGGTTGTTGTTAGTAAAAAGAACACACATGCAATGACACTGGTGGATCCATAGGTGGATTGTGAAAGAGCACACATGCAATGACTCTGGTTGTTGTTAGTAAAAAGAGCACACAAGCAATGACCCTGTGGATCCATAGGTGGATTGTGAAAAGCACACTTGCAATGACACTGGTGGATCCATAAGTGGTATGTGAAAAGAACACACATTTCAATGACTCTGGTTGTTGTTAGTAAAAAGAACACACATGCAATGACACTGGTGGATCCATAGGTGGATTGTGAAAAGAGCACACATGCAATGACACTGGTTGTTGTTAGTAAAAATAACACACATGCAATGACACTGGTGGATCCATAGGTGGATTGTGAAAAGCACACACATGCAATGACACTGGTGGATCCATATGTGGTATGTGAAAAGAACACACATTTCAATGACTCTGGTTGTTGTTAGTAAAAAGAGCACAAATGCAATGACTCTAGTGGATCCATATGTGGTATGTGAAAAGAACACACATTTCAATGACTCTGGTTGTTGTTAGTAAAAAGAACACACATGTAATTACACTGGTGGATCCATGTGTGGTCTCTGAAGAGAACACACATTTCAATGACACTGGTGGATCCATATGTGGTATGTGAAAAGAACAGCCATGAAATGACTCCAGTTGTTGTTAGTAAAAAGAACACGCATGCAATGACACTAGTGGATCCATAGGTGGATTGTGAAAACCGCACACATGCAATGACACTGGTGGATCCATATGTGGTATGTGAAAAGAACACACATGCAATGACTCCAATTGTTGTTAGTAAAAAGAACACACATGCAATGACACTGGTGGATCCATGTGTGGTCTCAGAATAGAACACACATTTCAATGACACTTGTGGATCCATATGTGGTATGTGAAAAGAATATTCATGCAATGACTCTAGTTGTTGTTAGTAAAAAGAACACACATGCAATGACACTGGTGGATCCATAGGTGGATTGTGAAATGAACACACATGCAATGACACTGGTGGATCCATATGTGGTATATGAAAAGAACACACATTTCAATGACTCTGGTTGTTGTTAGTAAAAAGACCACACATGCAATGACACTGGTGGATCCATAGGTGGATTGTGAAAAGAGCACACATGCAATGACACTGGTGGATCCATATGTGGTATGTGAAAAGAACACACATGCAATGACTCCAGTTGTTGTTAGTAAAAAGAACACACATGTAATGACATGGGTGGATCCATGTGTGGTCTCTGAAGAGAACACACATTTCAATGACACTGGTGGATCCATATGTGGTATGTGAAAAGAACAGTCATGAAATGACTCAAGTTGTTGTTAGTAAAAAGAACACACATGCAATGACACTAGTGGATCCAAAGGTGGATTGTGAAAAGAACACACATGCAATGACACTTGTGGATCCATATGTGGTATGTGGAAAGAACACACATTTGAATGAGTCTTCTTGTTGATAGTAAAAAGAGCACAAATGCAATGACTCTAGTGGATCCATATGTGGTATGTGAAAAGAACACACATGCAATGACTCCAATTGTTGTTAGTAAAAAGAACACACATGCAATGACACTGGTGGATCCATGTGTGGTCTCTGAAGAGAACACACATTTCAATGACACTTGTGGATCCATATGTGGTATGTGAAAAGAACATTCATGAAATGACTCTGGTTGTTGTTAGTAAAAACACACACATGTAGTGCCACTGGTGGATCCATAGGTGGATTGTGAAAAGAACACACATGCAATGACACTGGTGGATCCATATGTGGTATGTGAAAAGAACACACATTTCAATGACTCTGGTTGTTGTTAGTAAAAAGAGCACAAATGCAATGACTCTAGTGGATCCATATGTGGTATGTGAAAAGAACACACATTTCAATGACTCTGGTTGTTGTTAGTAAAATGAACACACATGTAATTACACTGGTGGATCCATGTGTGGTATCTGAAGAGAACACACATTTCAATGACACTGGTGGATCCATATGTGGTATGTGAAAAGAACAGCCATGAAATGACTCCAGTTGTTGTTAGTAAAAAGAACACGCATGCAATGACACTAGTGGATCCATAGGTGGATTGTGAAAACAGCACACATGCAATGACACTGGTGGATCCATATGTGGTATGTGAAAAGAACACACATGCAATGACTCCAATTGTTGTTAGCAAAAAGAACACACATGCAATGACACTGGTGGATCCATGTGTGGTCTCAGAATAGAACACACATTTCAATGACACTTGTGGATCCATCTGTGGTATGTGAAAAGAATATTCATGCAATGACTCTAGTTGTTGTTAGTAAAAAGAACACACATGCAATGACACTGGTGGATCCATAGGTGGATTGTGAAATGAACACACATGCAATGACACTGGTGGATCCATATGTGGTATATGAAAAGAACACACATTTCAATGACTCTGGTTGTTGTTAGTAAAAAGACCACACATGCAATGACACTGGTGGATCCATAGGTGGATTGTGAAAAGAGCACACATGCAATGACACTGGTGGATCCATATGTGGTATGTGAAAAGAACACACTGCAATGACTCCAGTTGTTGTTAGTAAAAAGAACACACATGTAATGACACTGGTGGATCCATGTGTGGTCTCTGAAGACAACACACATTTCAATGACACTGGTGGATCCATATGTGGTATGCGAAAAGAACAGTCATGAAATGACTCAAGTTGTTGTTAGTAAAAAGAACACACATGCAATGACACTAGTGGATCCAAAGGTGGATTGTGAAAAGAACACACATGCAATGACACTTGTGGATCCATATGTGGTATGTGAAAAGAACACACATGCAATGACTCCAATTGTTGTTAGTAAAAAGAGCACACATGCAATGACACTGGTGGATCCATATGTGGTATGTGAAAATAACACACATGCAATGACTCCAATTGTTGTTAGTAAAAAAACACACATGCTATGACGCTGGTGGATCCATGTGTGGTCTCTAAAGAGAACACAGATTTCAATGACACTGGTCAATCCATATGTGGTATGTGAAAAGAACATTCATGAAATGACTCCAGTTGTTGTAAGTAAAAAGAACACACATGCAATGATACTGGTGGATCCATAGGTGGATTGTGAAAAGAACACACATGAAATGACACTGGTGGATCCATATGTGGTATGTGAAAAGAACACACATTTCAATGACTCTGGTTGTTGTTAGTAAAAAGAACACACATGCAATGACACTGGTGGATCCATAGGTGGATTGTGAAAAGAGCACACATGCAATGACACTGGTTGTTGTTAATAAAAATAACACACATGCAATGACACTGGTGGATCCATAGGTGGATTGTGAAAAGCACACACATGCAATGACACTGGTGGATCCATATGTGGTATGTGAAAAGAACACACATTTCAATGACTCTGGTTGTTGTTAGTAAAAAGAGCACAAATGCAATGACTCTAGTGGATCCATATGTGGTATGTGAAAATAACACACATTTCAATGACTCTGGTTGTTGTTAGTAAAAAGAACACACATGTAATTACACTGGTGGATCCATGTGTGGTCTCTGAAGAGAACACACATTTCAATGACACTGGTGGATCCATATGTGGTATGTGAAAAGAACAGCCATGAAATGACTCCAGTTGTTAGTAAAAAGAACACACATGCAGTGACACTGGTGGATCCATAGGTGGATTGTGAAAAGAGCACACATGCAATGACACTGGTGGATCCATATGTGGTATGTGAAAAGAACACACATGCAATGACTCCAATCGTTGTTAGTAAAAAGGACACACATGTAATGACACTGGTGGATCCATGTGTGGTCTCTGAAGAGAACACACATTTCAATGACACTTGTGGATCCATATGTGGTATGTGAAAAGAATATTCATGCAATGACTCTAGTTGTTGTTAGTAAAAAGAACACACATGCAATGACACTGGTGGATCCATAGGTGGATTGTGAAATGAACACACATGCAATGACACTGGTGGATCCATATGTGGTATGTGAAAAGAACACACATTTCAATGAGTGGTTGTTGTTAGTAAAAAGACACACATGCAATGACACTGGTGGATCCATAGGTGGATTGTGAAAGAGCACACATGCAATGACACACTGTGGATCCATATGTGGTATGTGAAAAGAACACACTGCAATGACTCCAGTTGTTGTTAGTAAAAGAACACACATGTAATGACATGGTGGATCCATGTGTGGTCTCTGAAGACAACACACATTTCAATGACACTGGTGGATCCATATGTGGTATGCGAAAAGAACAGTCATGAAATGACTCAAGTTGTTGTTAGTAAAAAGAACACACATGCAATGACACTAGTGGATCCAAAGGTGGATTGTGAAAAGAACACACATGCAATGACACTTGTGGATCCATATGTGGTATGTGAAAAGAACACACATGCAATGACTCCAATTGTTGTTAGTAAAAAGAGCACACATGCAATGACACTGGTGGATCCATATGTGGTATGTGAAAATAACACACATGCAATGACTCCAATTGTTGTTAGTAAAAAACCACACATGCTATGACGCTGGTGGATCCATGTGTGGTCTCTAAAGAGAACACAGATTTCAATGACACTGGTCAATCCATATGTGGTATGTGAAAAGAACATTCATGAAATGACTCCAGTTGTTGTTAGTAAAAAGAACACACATGCAATGATACTGGTGGATCCATAGGTGGATTGTGAAAAGAACACACATGAAATGACACTGGTGGATCCATATGTGGTATGTGAAAAGAACACACATTTCAATGACTCTGGTTGTTGTTAGTAAAAAGAACACACATGCAATGACACTGGTGGATCCATAGGTGGATTGTGAGAAGAGCACACATGCAATGACACTGATTGTTGTTAGTAAAAATAACACACATGCAATGACACTGGTGGATCCATAGGTGGATTGTGAAAAGCACACACATGCAATGACACTGGTGGATCCATATGTGGTATGTGAAAAGAACACACGTTTCAATGACTCTGGTTGTTGTTAGTAAAAAGAGCACAAATGCAATTACTCTAGTGGATCCATATGTGGTATATGAAAAGAACACACATTTCAATGACTCTGGTTGTTGTTAGTAAAAAGAACACACATGTAATTACACTGGTGGATCCATGTGTGGTCTCTGAAGAGAACACACATTTCAATGACACTGGTGGATCCATATGTGGTATGTGAAAAGAACAGCCATGAAATGACTCCAGTTGTTGTTAGTAAAAAGAACACGCATGCAATGACACTAGTGGATCCATAGGTGGATTGTGAAAACAGCACACATGCAATGACACTGGTGTATCCATATGTGGTATGTGAAAAGAACACACATGCAATGACTCCAATTGTTGTTAGTAAAAAGAACACACATGCAATGACACTGGTGGATCCATGTGTGGTCTCAGAATAGAACACACATTTCAATGACACTTGTGGATCCATATGTGGTATGTGAAAAGAATATTCATGCAATGACTCTAGTTGTTGTTAGTAAAAAGAACACACATGCAATGACACTGGTGGATCCATAGGTGGATTGTGAAATGAACACACATGCAATGACACTGGTGGATCCATATGTGGTATATGAAAAGAACACGCATTTCAATGACTCTGGTTGTTGTTAGTAAAAAGACCACACATGCAATGACATTGGTGGATCCATAGGTGGATTGTGAAAAGAGCACACATGCAATGACACTGGTGGATCCATATGTGGTATGTGAAAAGAACACACTTCAATGACTCCAGTTGTTGTTAGTAAAAAGAACACACATGTAATGACACTGGTGGATCCATGTGTGGTCTCTGAAGAGAACACACATTTCAATGACACTGGTGGATCCATATGTGGTATGCGAAAAGAACAGTCATGAAATGACTCAAGTTGTTGTTAGTAAAAAGAACACACATGCAATGACACTAGTGGATCCAAAGGTGGATTGTGAAAAGAACACACATGCAATGACACTTGTGGATCCATATGTGGTATGTGAAAAGAACACACATGCAATGACTCCAATTGTTGTTAGTAAAAAGAGCACACATGCAATGACACAGGTGGATCCATATGTGGTATGTGAAAATAACACACATGCAATGACTCCAATTGTTGTTAGTAAAAAACCACACATGCTATGACGCTGGTGGATCCATGTGTGGTCTCTAAAGAGAACACAGATTTCAATGACACTGGTCAATCCATATGTGGTATGTGAAAAGAACATTCATGAAATGACTCCAGTTGTTGTTAGTAAAAAGAACACACATGCAATGATACTGGTGGATCCATAGGGGGATTGTGAAAAGAACACACATGAAATGACACTGGTGGATCCATATGTGGTATGTGAAAAGAACACACATTTCAATGACTCTGGTTGTTGTTAGTAAAAAGAACACACATGCAATGACACTGGTGGATCCATAGGTGGATTGTGAAAAGAGCACACATGCAATGACACTGGTTGTTGTTAGTAAAAATAACACACATGCAATGACACTGGTGGATCCATAGGTGGATTGTGAAAAGCACACACATGCAATGACACTGGTGGATCCATATGTGGTATGTGAAAAGAACACACATTTCAATGACTCTGGTTGTTGTTAGTAAAAAGAGCACAAATGCAATGACTCTAGTGGATCCATATGTGGTATGTGAAAAGAACACACATTTCAATGACTCTGGTTGTTGTTAGTAAAAAGAACACACATGTAATTACACTGGTGGATCCATGTGTGGTCTCTGAAGAGAACACACATTTCAATGACACTGGTGGATCCATATGTGGTATGTGAAAAGAACAGCCATGAAATGACTCCAGTTGTTGTTAGTAAAAAGAACACGCATGCAATGACACTAGTGGATCCATAGGTGGATTGTGAAAACAGCACACATGCAATGACACTGGTGGATCCATATGTGGTATGTGAAAAGAACACACATGCAATGACTCCAATTGTTGTTAGTAAAAAGAACACACATGCAATGACACTGGTGGATCCATGTGTGGTCTCAGAATAGAACACACATTTCAATGACACTTGTGGATCCATATGTGGTATGTGAAAAGAATATTCATGCAATGACTCTAGTTGTTGTTAGTAAAAAGAACACACATGCAATGACACTGGTGGATCCATAGGTGGATTGTGAAATGAACACACATGCAATGACACTGGTGGATCCATATGTGGTATATGAAAAGAACACACATTTCAATGACTCTATTTGTTGTTAGTAAAAAGACCACACATGCAATGACACTGGTGGATCCATAGGTGGATTGTGAAAAGAGCACACATGCAATGACACTGGTGGATCCATATGTGGTATGTGAAAAGAACACACATGCAATGACTCCAGTTGTTGTTAGTAAAAAGAACACACATGTAATGACACTGGTGGATCCATGTGTGGTCTTTGAAGAGAACACACATTTCAATGACACTGGTGGATCCATATGTGGTATGCGAAAAGAACAGTCATGAAATGACTCAAGTTGTTGTTAGTAAAAAGAACACACATGCAATGACACTAGTGGATCCAAAGGTGGAATGTGAAAAGAACACACATGCAATGACACTTGTGGATCCATATGTGGTATGTGAAAAGAACACACATGCAATGACTCCAATTGTTGTTAGTAAAAAGAACACACATGCAATGACACTGGTGGATCTATGTGTGGTCTCTGAAGAGAACACATTTCAATGACACTTGTGGATCCGTATGTGGTATGTGAAAAGATCATTCATGAAATGACTCTGGTTGTTGTTAGTAAAAAGAACACACATGCAATGACACTGGTGGATCCATAGGTGGATTGTGAAAAGAACACACATGCAATGACACTGGTGGATCTATATGTGGTATGTGAAAAGAACACACATTTCAATGACTCTTCTTGTTGATAGTAAAAAGAGCACAAATGCAATGACTCTAGTGGATCCATATGTGGTATGTGAAAAGAACACACATGCAATGACTCCAGTTGTTGTTAGTAAAATGAACACACATGTAATTACACTGGTGGATCCATGTGTGGTCTCTGAAGAGAACACACATTTCAATGACACTAGTGGATCCATATGTGGTATGTGAAAAGAACAGTCATGAAATGACTCCAGTTGTTGTTAGTAAAAAGAACACACATGCAATAACACTAGTGGATCCATAGGTGGATTGTGAAAAGGGCACACATGCAATGACACTTGTGGATCCATATGTGGTATGTGAAAATAACACACATGCAATGACTCCAATTGTTGTTAGTAAAAAGAACACACATGCAATGACAGTGGTAGATCCATGTGTGGTCTCTGAAGAGAACACACATTTCAATGACACTAGTGGATCCATAGGTGGATTGTGAAAATAACATTCATGAAAAGACTCTGGTTGTTGTTAGTAAAAAGAACACACATGCAATCACACCTGTGGATCCATAGGTGGATTGTGAAAAGAACACACATGCAATGACACTGGTGGATCCATATGTGGTATGCGAAAAGAACACACATGCAATGACTCTGGTTGTTGTTAGTAAAAAGAACACACATGCAATGACACTGGTGGATCCATAGGTGGATTGTGAAAAGAGCACACATGCAATGACACTGGTGGATCCATATGTGGTATGTGAAAAGAACACACATGCAATGACTCCAGTTGTTGTTAGTAAACAAACACACATGCTATGACGCTGGTGGATCCATGTGTGGTCTCTGAAGAGAGCACACATTTCAATGACACTGGTCGATCAATATGTGGTCTGTGAAAAGAACATTCATGCAATGACTCCAGTTGTTGTTACTAAAAAGAACACACATGCAATGACACTGGTGGATATATAGGTGGATTGTGAAAAGAGCACACATGCAATGACACTGGTGGATCCATATGTGGTATGTGAAAATAACACACATGCAATGACTCCAATTGTTGTTAGTGAAAAAACACACATGCTATGACGGTGGTGGATCCATGTGTGGTCTCTAAAGAGAACACAGATTTCAATGACACTGGTCGATCCATATGTGGTATGTGAAAAGAACATTCATGCAATGACTCCAGTTGTTGCTAGTAAAAAGAACACACATGCAATGACACTGGTGGATCCATAGGTGGATTGTGAAAAGAACACACATCCAATGACACTGGTGGATCCATATGTGGTATGTGAAAAGAACACATATTTCAATGACTCTGGTTGTTGTTAGTAAAAAGAACACACATGCAATGACACTGGTGGATCCATAGGTGGATTGTGAAAAGAGCACACATGCAATGACACTGGTTGTTGTTAGTAAAAATAACACACATGCAATGACACTGGTGGATCCATAGGTGGATTGTGAAAAGCACACACATGCAATGACACTGGTGGATCCATATGTGGTATGTGAAAAGAACACACATTTCAATGACTCTGGTTGTTGTTAGTAAAATGCACAAATGCAATGACTCTAGTGGATCCATATGTGGTATGTGAAAAGAACACACATTTCAATGACTCTGGTTGTTGTTAGTAAAAAGAACACACATGTAATTACACTGGTGGATCCATGTGTGGTCTCTGAAGAGAACACACATTTCAATGACACTGGTGGATCCATATGTGGTATGTGAAAAGAACAGCCATGAAATGACTCCAGTTGTTGTTAGTAAAAAGAACACACATGCAATGACACTAGTGGATCCATAGGTGGATTGTGAAAACAGCACACATGCAATGACAATGGTGGATCCATATGTGGTATGTGAAAAGAACACACATGCAATGACTCCAATTGTTGTTAGTAAAAAGAACACACATGCAATGACACTGGTTGATCCATGTGTGGTCTCAGAATAGAACACACATTTCAATGACACTTGTGGATCCATATGTGGTATGTGAAAAGAATATTCATGCAATGACTCTAGTTGTTGTTAGTAAAAAGAACACACATGCAATGACACTGGTGGATCCATAGGTGGATTGTGAAAAGAACACACATGCAATGACACTGGTGGATCCATATGTGGTATA
This sequence comes from Avena insularis, assembly GCA_023614405.1. NCBI lineage: Eukaryota > Viridiplantae > Streptophyta > Magnoliopsida > Poales > Poaceae > Avena > Avena insularis. The sequence goes on from JAJUPC010000378.1 coordinate 166,106, forward strand.
TAAAAAGAACACACATTTCAATGACTCTGGTTATTGTTAGTAAAAAGACCACACATGCAATGACACTGGTGGATCCATAGGTGGATTGTGAAAAGAGCACACATGCAATGACACTGGTGGATCCATATGTGGTATGTGAAAAGAACACACTAAAATGACTCCAGTTGTTGTTAGTAAAAAGAACACACATGTAATGACACTGGTGGATCCATGTGTGGTCTCTGAAGAGAACACACATTTCAATGACACTGGTGGATCCATATGTGGTATGCGAAAAGAAAAGTCATGAAATGACTCAAGTTGTTAGTAAAAAGAACACACATGCAATGACACTAGTGGATCCAAAGGTGGAATGTGAAAAGAACACACATGCAATGACACTTGTGGATCCATATGTGGTATGTGAAAAGAACACACATGCAATGACTCCAATTGTTGTTAGTAAAAAGAACACACATGCAATGACACTGGTGGATCTATGTGTGGTCTCTGAAGAGAACACATTTCAATGACACTTGTGGATCCGTATGTGGTATGTGAAAAGATCATTCATGAAATGACTCTGGTTGTTGTTAGTAAAAAGAACACACATGCAATGACACTGGTGGATCCATAGGTGGATTGTGAAAAGAACACACATGCAATGACACTGGTGGATCTATATGTGGTATGTGAAAAGAACACACATTTCAATGACTCTTCTTGTTGATAGTAAAAAGCACAAATGCAATGACTCTAGTGGATCCATATGTGGTATGTGAAAAGAACACACATGCAATGACTCAGTTGTTGTTAGTAAAATGAACACACATGTAATTACACTGGTGGATCCATGTGTGGTCTCTGAAGAGAACACACATTTCAATGACACTAGTGGATCCATATGTGGTATGTGAAAAGAACAGTCATGAAATGACTCCAGTTGTTGTTAGTAAAAAGAACACACATGCAATAACACTAGTGGATCCATAGGTGGATTGTGAAAAGGGCACACATGCAATGACACTTGTGGATCCATATGTGGTATGTGAAAATAACACACATGCAATGACTCCAATTGTTGTTAGTAAAAAGAACACACATGCAATGACAGTGGTAGATCCATGTGTGGTCTCTGAAGAACACACATTTCAATGACACTAGTGGATCCATAGGTGGATTGTGAAAATAACATTCATGAAAAGACTCTGGTTGTTGTTAGTAAAAAGAACACACATGCAATCACACCTGTGGATCCATAGGTGGATTGTGAAAAGAACACACATGCAATGACACTGGTGGATCCATATGTGGTATGTGAAAAGAACACACATGCAATGACTCTGGTTGTTGTTAGTAAAAAGAACACACATGCAATGACACTGGTGGATCCATAGGTGGATTGTGAAAAGAGCACACATGCAATGACACTGGTGGATCCATATGTGGTATGTGAAAAGAACACACATGCAATGACTCCAGTTGTTGTTAGTAAACAAACACACATGCTATGACGCTGGTGGATCCATGTGTGGTCTCTGAAGAGAGCACACATTTCAATGACACTGGTCGATCAATATGTGGTCTGTGAAAAGAACATTCATGCAATGACTCCAGTTGTTGTTACTAAAAAGAACACACATGCAATGACACTGGTGGATATATAGGTGGATTGTGAAAAGAGCACACATGCAATGACACTGGTGGATCCATATGTGGTATGTGAAAATAACACATGCAATGACTCCAATTGTTGTTAGTGAAAAAACACACATGCTATGACGGTGGTGGATCCATGTGGTCTCTAAAGAGAACACATTTCAATGACACTGGTGGATCCATATGTGGTATGTGAAAAGAACATTCATGCAATGACTCCAGTTGTTGCTAGTAAAAAGAACACACATGCAATGACACTGGTGGATCCATAGGTGGATTGTGAAAAGAACACACATCCAATGACACTGGTGGATCCATATGTGGTATGTGAAAAGAACACATATTTCAATGACTCTGGTTGTTGTTAGTAAAAAGAACACACATGCAATGACACTGGTGGATCCATAGGTGGATTGTGAAAAGAGCACACATGCAATGACACTGGTTGTTGTTAGTAAAAATAACACACATGCAATGACACTGGTGGATCCATAGGTGGATTGTGAAAAGAACACACATGCAATGACACTGGTGGATCCATATGTGGTATGTGAAAAGAACACACATTTCAATGACTCTGGTTGTTGTTAGTAAAATGCACAAATGCAATGACTCTAGTGGATCCATATGTGGTATGTGAAAAGAACACACATTTCAATGACTCTGGTTGTTGTTAGTAAAAAGAACACACATGTAATTACACTGGTGGATCCATGTGTGGTCTCTGAAGAGAACACACATTTCAATGACACTGGTGGATCCATATGTGGTATGTGAAAAGAACAGCCATGAAATGACTCCAGTTGTTGTTAGTAAAAAGAACACACATGCAATGACACTAGTGGATCCATAGGTGGATTGTGAAAACAGCACACATGCAATGACAATGGTGGATCCATATGTGGTATGTGAAAAGAACACACATGCAATGACTCCAATTGTTGTTACTAAAAGAACACACATGCAATGACACTGGTTGATCCATGTGTGGTCTCAGAATAGAACACACATTTCAATGACACTTGTGGATCCATATGTGGTATGTGAAAAGAATATTCATGCAATGACTCTAGTTGTTGTTAGTAAAAAGAACACACATGCAATGACACTGGTGGATCCATAGGTGGATTGTGAAAAGAACACACATGCAATGACACTGGTGGATCCATATGTGGTATATAAAAAGAACACACATTTCAATGACTCTGGTTATTGTTAGTAAAAAGACCACACATGCAATGACACTGGTGGATCCATAGGTGGATTGTGAAAAGAGCACACATGCAATGACACTGGTGGATCCATATGTGGTATGTGAAAAGAACACACATGCAATGACTCCAGTTGTTGTTAGTAAAAAGAACACACATGTAATGACACTGGTGGATCCATGTGTGGTCTCTGAAGAGAACACACATTTCAATGACACTGGTGGATCCATCTGTGGTATGCGAAAAGAAAAGTCATGAAATGACTCAAGTTGTTGTTAGTAAAAAGAACACACATGCAATGACACTAGTGGATCCAAAGGTGGATTGTGAAAAGAACACACATGCAATGACACTTGTGGATCCATATGTGGTATGTGAAAAGAACACACATGCAATGACTCCAATTGTTGTTAGTAAAAAGAACACACATGCAATGACACTGGTGGATCCATGTGTGGTCTCTGAAGAGAACACACATTTCAATGACACTTGTGGATCCATATGTGGTATGTGAAAAGAACATTCATGAAATGACTCTGGTTGTTGTTAGTAAAAAGAACACACATGCAATGACACTGGTGGATCCATAGGTGGATTGTGAAAAGAACACACATGCAATGACACTGGTGGATCCATATGTGGTATGTGAAAAGAACACATATTTCAATGACTCTTCTTGTTGATAGTAAAAAGAGCACAAATGCAATGACTCTAGTGGATCCATATGTGGTATGTGAAAAGAACACACATGCAATGACTCTAGTTGTTGTTAGTAAAAAGAACACACATGTAATTACACTGGTGGATCCATGTGTGGTCTCTGAAGAGAACACACATTTCAATGACACTAGTGGATCCATATGTGGTATGTGAAAAGAACAGTCATGAAATGACTCCAGTTGTTGTTAGTAAAAAGAACACACATGCAATAACACTAGTGGATCCATAGGTGGATTGTGAAAAGGGCACACATGCAATGACACTTGTGGATCCATATGTGGTATGTGAAAAGAACACACATGCAATGACTCCAATTGTTGTTAGTAAAAAGAACACACATGCAATGACACTGGTGGATCCATGTGTGGTCTCAGAATAGAACACACATTTCAATGACACTTGTGGATCCATATGTGGTATGTGAAAAGAATATTCATGCAATGACTCTAGTTGTTGTTAGTAAAAAGAACACACATGCAATGACACTGGTGGATCCATAGGTGGATTGTGAAAAGAACACACATGCAATGACACTGGTGGATCCATATGTGGTATATGAAAACAACACACATTTCAATGACTCTGGTTATTGTTAGTAAAAAGACCACACACGCAATGACACTGTTGGATCCATAGGTGGATTGTGAAAAGAGCACACATGCAATGACACTGGTGGATCCATATGTGGTATGTGAAAAGAACACACATGCAATGACTCCAGTTGTTGTTAGTAAAAAGAACACACATGTAATGACACTGGTGGATCCATGTGTGGTCTCTGAAGAGAACACACATTTCAATGACACTGGTGGATCCATATGTGGTATGCGAAAAGAAAAGTCATGAAATGACTCAAGTTGTTGTTAGTAAAAAGAACACACATGCAATGACACTAGTGGATCCAAAGGTGGATTGTGAAAAGAACACACATGCAATGACACTTGTGGATCCATATGTGGTATGTGAAAAGAACACACATGCAATGACTCCAATTGTTGTTAGTAAAAAAAACACACATGCAATGACACTGGTGGATCCATGTGTGGTCTCTGAAGAGAACACACATTTCAATGACACTTGTGGATCCGTATGTTGTATGTGAAAAGAACATTCATGAAATGACTCTGGTTGTTGTTAGTAAAAAGAACACACATGCAATGACACTGGTGGATCCATAGGTGGATTGTGAAAAGAACACACATGCAATGACACTGGTGGATCCATATGTGGTATATGAAAAGAACACATATTTCAATGACTCTTCTTGTTGATAGTAAAAAGAGCACAAATGCAATGACTCTAGTGGATCCATATGTGGTATGTGAAAAGAACACACATGCAATGACTCCAGTTGTTGTTAGTAAAAAGAACACACATGTAATTACACTGGTGGATCCATGTGTGGTCTCTGAAGAGAACACACATTTCAATGACACTAGTGGATCCATATGTGGTATGTGAAAAGAACAGTCATGAAATGACTCCAGTTGTTGTTAGTAAAAAGAACACACATGCAATAACACTAGTGGATCCATAGGTGGATTGTGAAAAGAGCACACATGCAATGACACTTGTGGATCCATATGTGGTATGTGAAAAGAACACACATGCAATGACTCCAATTGTTGTTAGTAAAAAGAACACACATGCAATGACACTGGTGAATCCATGTGTGGTCTCTGAAGAGAACACACATTTCAATGACACTAGTGGATCCATAGGTGGATTGTGAAAAGAACATTCATGAAAAGACTCTGGTTGTTGTTAGTAAAAAGAACACACATGCAATCACACCTGTGGATCCATAGGTGGATTGTGAAAAGAACACACATGCAATGACACTGGTGGATCCATATGTGGTATGTGAAAAGAACACACATGCAATGACTCTGGTTGTTGTTAGTAAAAAGAACACACATGCAATGACACTGGTGGATCCATAGGTGGATTGTGAAAAGAGCACACATGCAATGACACTGGTGGATCCATATGTGGTATGTGAAAAGAACACACATGCAATGACTCAAATTGTTGTTAGTAAAAGAACACACATGCAATGACACTGGTGGATCCATGTGTGGTCTCTGAAGAGAACACACATTTCAATGACACTGGTGGATCCATAGGTGGATTGTGAATAGAACATTCATGAAATGACTCTGGTTGTTGTTAGTAAAAAGAACACACATGCAATGACACTGGTGGATCCATATGTGGATTGTGAAAAGAGCACACATGCAATGACACTGGTGGATCCATATGTGGTATGTGAAAAGAACACACATGCAATGACTCCAATTGTTGTTCGTAAAAACAGCACAAATGCAATAACACTAGTGGATCCATATGTGGTATCTGAAAAGAACACACATGCAATGACTCAATTGTTGTTAGTAAAAGAACACACATGCAATGACACTGGTGGATCCATGTGTGGTCTCTGAAGAGAACACACATTTAAATGACACTAGTGGATCCATAGGTGGATTGTGAAAAGAACATTCATGAAATGACTCTGGTTGTTGTTAGTAAAAAGAACACACATGCAATGACACTGGTGGATCCATATGTTGATTGTGAAAAGAGCACACATGCAATGACACTGGTGGATCCATATGTGGTATGTGAAAAGAACACACCTGCAATAACTCAATTGTTGTCAGTAAAAGAACATACATGAAATGACACTGGTGGATCCATAGGTGGATTGTGAAAAAGCACACATGCAATGACACTGGTGGATCCATATGTGGTATGTGAAAAGAACACACATGAAATGACTCCAATTGTTGTTAGTAAAAAGAACACACATGCAATGACATTGGTGGATCCATGTGGTCTCAAAATAGAACACACATTTCAATGACACTTGTGGATCCATATGTGGTATGTTAAAAGAATATTCATGCAATGACTCTAGTTGTTGTTAGTAAAAAGAACACACATGCAATGACACTGGTGGATCCATAGGTGGATTGTGAAAAGAACACACATGCAATGACACTGGTGGATCCATATGTGGTATATGAAAGGAACACACATGCAATGACTCCTGTTGTTGTTAGTAAAAAGACCACACATGCAATGACACTAGTGGATCCATAGGTGGACTGTGAAAAGAGCACACATGCAATGACACTGGTGGATCCATAGGTGGTATGTGAAAAGAACACACATGAAATGACTCCAATTGTTGTTAGTAAAAAGAACACACATGTAATGACACAGGTGGATCCATGTATGGTCTCCGAAGAGAACACACATTTCAATGACACTGGTGGATCCATATGTGGTATGTGAAAAGAACAGTCATGAAATGACTCAAGTTGTTGTTAGTAAAAAGAACACACATGCAATGACACTAGTGGATCCAAAGGTGGATTGTGAAAAGAACACACATGCAATGACACTTGTGGATCCATATGTGGTATGTGAAAAGAACACACATGCAATGACTCCAATTGTTGTTAGTAAAAAGAACACACATGCAATGACACTGGTGGATCCATGTGGTCTCTGAAACACACATTTCAATGACACTTGTGGATCCGTATGTCGATGTGAAAAGAACATTCATGAAATGACTCTGTTGTTGTTAGTAAAGAAGACACATGCAATGACACTGGTGGATCCATAGGTGGATTGTGAAAAGAACACACATGCAATGACACTGGTGGATCCATATGTGGTATGTGAAAAGAACACACATTTCAATGACTCTTCTTGTTGATAGTAAAAAGAGCACAAATGCAATGACTCTAGTGGATCCATATGTGGTATGTGAAAAGAACACACATGCAATGACTCCAGTTGTTGTTAGTAAAAAGAACACACATGTAATTACACTGGTGGATCCATGTGTGGTCTCTGAAGAGAACACACATTTCAATGACACTAGTGGATCCATATGTGGTATGTGAAAAGAACAGTCATGAAATGACTCCAGTTGTTGTTAGTAAAAAGAACACACATGCAATGACACTAGTGGATCCATAGGTGGATTGTGAAAAGAGCACACATGCAATGACACTTGTGGATCCATATGTGGTATGTGAAAAGAACACACATGCAATGACTCCAATTGTTGTTAGTAAAAAGAACACACATGCAATGACACTGGTGGATCCATGTGTGGTCTCTGAAGAGAACACACATTTCAATGACACTAGTGGATCCATAGGTGGATTGTGAAAAGAACATTCATGAAAAGACTCTGGTTGTTGTTAGTAAAAAGAACACACATGCAATCACACCTGTGGATCCATAGGTGGATTGTGAAAAGAACACACATGCAATGACACTGGTGGATCCATATGTGGTATGTGAAAATAACACACATGCAATGACTCCGGTTGTTGTTAGTAAAAAGAACACACATGCAATGACACTGGTGGATCCATAGGTGGATTGTGAAAAGAGCACACATGCAATGACACTGGTGGATCCATATGTGGTATGTGAAAACAACACACATGCAATGACTCCAATTGTTGTTAGTAAACAAACACACATGCTATGACGCTGGTGGATCCATGTGTGGTCTCTGAAGAGAGCACACATTTCAATGACACTGGTTGATCCATATGTGGTATGTGAAAAGAACATTCATGCAATGACTCCAGTTGTTGTTAGTAAAAATAACACACATGCAATGACACTGGTGGATCCATAGGTGGATTGTGAAAAGAGCACACATGCAATGACACTGGTGGATCCATATGTGGTATGTGAAAATAACACACATGCAATGACTCCAATTGTAGTTAGTAAACAAACACACATGCTATGACGCGGGTGGATCCATGTGTGGTCTATGAAGAGAGCACACATTTCAATGACACTGGTGGATCCATAGGTGGATTGTGAAAAGAACATTCATGAAATGACTCTGGTTGTTGTTAGTAAAAAGAACACACATGCAATGACACTGGTGGATCCATATGTTGATTGTGAAAAGAGCACACATGCAATGACACTGGTGGATCCATATGTGGTATGTGAAAAGAACACACCTGCAATAACTCCAATTGTTGTCAGTAAAAAGAACAGACATGCAATGACACTGGTGGATCCATATGTGGTATGTGGAAAGAACACACATTTAAATGACTCTGGTTGTTGTTAGTCAAAATAACACACATGCAATGACACTTGTGGATCCATATGTGGTATGTGAAAAGAACACACATGCAATGACTCCAATTGTTGTTAGTAAAAAGAACACACATGCAATGACACTGGTGGATCCATGTGTGGTCTCTGAAGAGAACACACATTTCAATGACACTTGTGGATCCATAGGTGGATTGTGAAAAGAACATTCATGAAAAGACTCTGGTTCTTGTTAGTAAAAAGAACACACATGCAATCACACCTGTGGATCCATAGGTGGATTGTGAAAAGAACACACATGCAATGACACTGGTGGATCCATATGTGGTATGTGAAAAGAACACACATGCAATGACTCCGGTTGTTGTTAGTAAAAAGAACACACATGCAATGACACTGGTGGATCCATAGGTGGATTGTGAAAAGAGCACACATGCAATGACACTGGTGGATCCATATGTGGTATGTGAAAAGAACACACATGCAATGACTCCAATTGTTGTTAGTAAAAAGGACACACATGCAATGACACTGGTGGATCCATGTGTGGTCTCTGAAGAGAACACACATTTAAATGACACTAGTGGATCCATAGGTGGATTGTGAAAAGAACATTCATGAAATGACTCTGGTTGTTGTTAGTAAAAAGAACACACATGCAATGACACTGGTGGATCCATATGTTGATTGTGAAAAGAGCACACATGCAATGACACTGGTGGATCCATATGTGGTATGTGAAAAGAACACACATGCAATAACTCCAATTGTTGTCAGTAAAAAGAACACACATGCAATGACACTGGTGGATCCATAGGTGGATTGTGAAAACAGCACACATGCAATGACACTGGTGGATCCATATGTGGTATGTGAAAAGAACACACATGCAATGACTCCAATTGTTGTTAGTAAAAAGAACACACATGCAATGACACTGGTGGATCCATGTGTGGTCTCAAAATAGAACACACATTTCAATGACACTTGTGGATCCATATGTGGTATGTTAAAAGAATATTCATGCAATGACTCTAGTTGTTGTTAGTAAAAAGAACACACATGCAATGACACTGGTGGATCCATAGGTGGATTGTGAAAAGAACACACATGCAATGACACTGGTGGATCCATATGTGGTATATGAAAAGAACACACATTTCAATGACTCTGGTTGTTGTTAGTAAAAAGAACACACATGCAATGACACTGGTGGATCCATAGGTGGATTGTGAAAAGAGCACACATGCAATGACACTGGTGGATCCATATGTGGTATGTGAAAAGAACACACCTGCAATGACTCCAGTTGTTGTTAGTAAAAAGAACACACATGTAATGACACTGGTGGATCCATGTGTGGTCTCTGAAGAGAACACACATTTCAATGACACTGGTGGATCCATATGTGGTATGCGAAAAGAACAGTCATGAAATGACTCAAGTTGTTGTTAGTAAAAAGAACACACATGCAATGACACTAGTGGATCCAAAGGTGGATTGTGAAAAGAACACACATGCAATGACACTTGTGGATCCATATGTGGTATGTGAAAAGAACACACATGCAATGACTCCAATTGTTGTTAGTAAAAAGAACACACATGCAATGACACTGGTGGATCCATGTGTGGTCTCTGAAGAGAACACACATTTCAATGACACTTGTGGATCCGTATGTCGTATGTGAAAAGAACATTCATGAAATGACTCTGGTTGTTGTTAGTAAAAAGAAGACACATGCAATGACACTGGTGGATCCATAGGTGGATTGTGAAAAGAACACACATGCAATGACACTGGTGGATCCATATGTGGTATGTGAAAAGAACACACATTTCAATGAGTCTTCTTGTTGATAGTAAAAAGAGCACAAATGCAATGACTATAGTGGATCCATATGTGGTATGTGAAAAGAACACACATGCAATGACTCCAGTTGTTGTTAGTAAAAAGAACACACATGTAATTACACTGGTGGATCCATGTGTGGTCTCTGAAGAGAACACACATTTCAATGACACTAGTGGATCCATATGTGGTATGTGAAAAGAACAGTCATGAAATGACTCCAGTTGTTGTTAGTAAAAAGAACACACATGCAATGACACTAGTGGATCCATAGGTGGATTGTGAAAAGAGCACACATGCAATGACACTTGTGGATCCATATGTGGTATGTGAAAAGAACACACATGCAATGACTCCAATTGTTGTTAGTAAAAAGAACACACATGCAATGACACTGGTGGATCCATGTGTGGTCTCTGAAGAGAACACACATTTCAATGACACTAGTGGATCCATAGGTGGATTGTGAAAAGAACATTCATGAAAAGACTCTGGTTGTTGTTAGTAAAAAGAACACACATGCAATCACACCTGTGGATCCATAGGTGGATTGTGAAAAGAACACACATGCAATGACACTGGTGGATCCATATGTGGTATGTGAAAAGAACACACATGCAATGACTCCGGTTGTTGTTAGTAAAAAGAACACACATGCAATGACACTGGTGGATCCATAGGTGGATTGTGAAAAGAGCACACATGCAATGACACTGGTGGATCCATATGTGGTATGTGAAAACAACACACATGCAATGACTCCAATTGTTGTTAGTAAACAAACACACATGCTATGACGCTGGTGGATCCATGTGTGGTCTCTGAAGAGAGCACACATTTCAATGACACTGGTCGATCCATATGTGGTATGTGAAAAGAACATTCATGCAATGACTCCAGTTGTTGTTAGTAAAAAGAACACACATGCAATGACACTGGTGGATCCATAGGTGGATTGTGAAAAGAGCACACATGCAATGACACTGGTGGATCCATATGTGGTATGTGAAAATAACACACATGCAATGACTCCAATTGTTGTTAGTAAAAAAACACACATGCTATGACGCTGGTGGATCCATGTGTGGTCTCTAAAGAGAACACAGATTTCAATGACACTGGTCGATCCATATGTGGTATGTGAAAAGAACATTCATGCAATGACTCCAGTTGTTGTTAGTAAAAAGAACACACATGCAATGACACTGGTGGATCCATGTGTGGTCTCTAAACAGAACACACATTTCAATGACACTTGTGGATCCGTATGTCGTATGTGAAAAGAACATTCATGAAATGACTCTGGTTGTTGTTAGTAAAAAGAACACACATGCAATGACACTGGTGGATCCATATGTGGTATGTGAAAAGAACACACATTTCAATGACTCTGGTTGTTGTTAGTCAAAAGAACACACATGCAATGACACTTGTGGATCCATATGTGGTATGTGAAAAGAACACACATGCAATGACTCCAATTGTTGTTAGTAAAAAGAACACACATGCAATGACACTGGTGGATCCATGTGTGGTCTCTGAAGAGAACACACATTTCAATGACACTTGTGGATCCATAGGTGGATTGTGAAAAGAACATTCATGAAAAGACTCTGGTTCTTGTTAGTAAAAAGAGCACACATGCAATCACACCTGTGGATCCATAGGTGGATTGTGAAAAGAACACACATGCAATGACACTGGTGGATCCATATGTGGTATGTGAAAAGAACACACATGCAATGACTCCGGTTGTTGTTAGTAAAAAGAACACACATGCAATGACACTGGTGGATCCATAGGTGGATTGTGAAAAGAGCACACATGCAATGACACTGGTGGATCCATATGTGGTATGTGAAAAGAACACACATGCAATGACTCCAATTGTTGTTAGTAAACAAACACACATGCTATGACGCTGGTGGATCCATGTGTGGTCTCTGAAGAGAACACACATTTCAATGACACTGGTCGATCCATATGTGGTATGTGAAAAGAACATTCATGCAATGACTCCAGTTGTTGTTAGTAAAAAGAACACACATGCAATGACACTGGTGGATCCATAGGTGGATTGTGAAAAGAGCACACATGCAATGACACTAGTGGATCCATATGTTGTATGTGAAAATAACACACATGCAATGACTCCAATTGTTGTTAGTAAAAACACACACATGCTATGACGCTGGTGGATCCATGTGTGGTCTCTAAAGAGAACACAGATTTCAATGACACTGGTCGATCCATATGTGGTATGTGAAAAGAACATTCATGCAATGACTCCAGTTGTTGTTAGTAAAAAGAACACACATGCAATGACACTGGTGGATCCATAGGTGGATTGTGAACAGAACACACGTGCAATGACACTGGTGCATCCATATGTGGTATGTGAAAAGAACACACATTTCAATGACTCTGGTTGTTGTTAGTAAAAAGAACACACATGCAATGACACTGGTGGATCCATAGGTGGATTGTGAAAAGAGCACACATGCAATGACACTGGTTGTTGTTAGTAAAAATTACACACATGCAATGACACTGGTGGATCCATAGGTGGATTGTGAAAAGCACACACATGCAATGACACTGGTGGCTCCATATGTGGTATGTGAAAAGAACACACATTTCAATGACTCTGGTTGTTGTTAGTAAAAAGAGCACAAATGCAATGACTCTAGTGGATCCATATGTGTATGTGAAAAGAACACACATGCAATGACTCCAGTTGTTGTTAGTAAAAAGAACACACATGTAATTACACCGGTGGATCCATGTGTGGTCTCTGAAGAGAACACACATTTCAATGACACTGGTGGATCTATATGTGGTATGTGAAAAGAACAGCCATGAAATGACTCTACTTGTTGTTAGCAAAAAGAACACACATGCAATGACACTAGTGGATCCATAGGTGGATTGTGAAAAGAGCACACATGCAATGACACTTGTGGATCCATATGTGGTATGTGAAAAGAACACACATGCAATGACTCCAATTGTTGTTAGTAAAAAGAACACACATGCAATGACACTGGTGGATCCATGTGTGGTCTCTGAAGAGTACACACATTTCAATGACACTAGTGGATCCATAGGTGGATTGTGAAAAGAACATTCATGAAATGACTCTGGTTGTTGTTAGTAAAAAGAACACACATGCAATCACACTGGTGGATCCATAGGTGGATTGTCAAAAGAACACACATGCAATGACACTGGTGGATCCATGTGACACCCCGGTTCTGATAAGACCGTGGCCTCTATGTGACATGCCAATCCCTGGATCGGTTCATTGGCCCACAATAGAGTAAGATAGATAATCATAGCAAATAACCGTGTATCATGATCTACAAGATCCAGAGTACCATTATTACAATATAAAAGCTTAGCATAAAGCTAGCTCAAATTGTTCAGGTAGCAACAAAAGCGAGTAAATCCTCCAATCTTCAAATTGCCCACAAGTGAACAAGTGTCGAGTGGAGTACCGTGGCCTATAACGATCAATCAGAATCGGAATAACCTGCAGCATAAAGCATAGCAGCCCGAAGGGTCAATACATGGAATGTATGGCAAGTAGAGCTAGTAAAGGAGACAATAGTACTAACAACCACATGCATATCTGGCAAGTGGAGCTGTGTCTGGCTTGCATTTGCAAATAACTTTGTCCTACTTTCATAAACAGTTTTGAATTTTCTTTGAAAAGATCCCAATTAAGTTAACCCAACAAGATTAAAACAATTATGAAATTAGAATGAGCGAGAAACATGTCATGGAATCAATATCTAGCAACTCAGATGTCCATAACAGGGGACACGGCTAATCGATTAGATTATACACTCTGCAGAGGTTAGTAAACTTTACCCATGTGACTTGGCCAGCTCGTACCATCACTCTCATTTTGGGTGATGATAGGGAGAAGACCAAGAAGAGGCTGTTAGGAAGTAGCTCCTCAATCCCGGCGCACGGTCCAACCTACCAAAATTCTACATCTCTGGATCTGGGTTCGAGTTACCACAACCTACTAAGTCCAACCAACCGCCCATTCCATTATTGGCACATGGTTGTACACGTAAGCTACACAATAAAGAAGCCAATCATTCTCTCTTGATACAGGTGCCTTTCGCAATAAACCACCAAAATTATCAATCCCATCACACCGGGGGTTCATTGATTAAGTTGTTTTTAGTTTTCACAAACCAAAACTTTGAGAAAACAAGTGTCAATGATGTAACCCAGCCCTCGTTCAACATAGCATGGCTAAGCACATCTAGCGGTGGTTCATCTACAAGGAAAACCCTACCACATAATAGGACATAGCATAGCGGTAGTATCATCCTACACATGCATCTACAAAATACCACGACAATGCATTGAAAATAGTAGGACGATATCATGAACAAAGTAGCATCTACTTGCCTTGGTTGTAGCGGTCGGAGGAACAATCCACACGAGCAAGGGTTGCACTCCACACAATCTACGACACAATTGCATTCATAAACAAACAATTCACAAACATATGCAACAAAGATGATGCATGAATGCAAGAACGAAGAATTGGTGCTACAGCTGCACCACATAGTACTAATTCATATTACCGAATACATGCATGGAAAATAGATTTGGCGCAAGGAAACTATTAACCAAAAGTGGTGATCACTACTAGAGCTAGAACTTAAATAATTCACTACCGGTAGTATACTGTTTGTAAAATCTTGGAAAAATTCTACCGCATAGGCATCGCTGATAAGAAACAGTACCAATTGGAATTACTCAAAGGAGTTATAAAACATCGAGTAATTAAAACACTGCAGAAGGCCATTAGACAAATACTGCAGAAGTTTTTACTGTAAGCCTATCTTTTATTTCACGATGAGATTCCCTCGTTCATACGAGTTCAGGGACATATCATACGCGATTTTTAGCTACGAAACTTTTACTACGAATTTATTACTCCGAAAAGGCCACTAACTAGTTTGATTAAACTGTACTAAACCTGACAGTAAAAATCTGAACCAAAGCTACAGCGAGATTCTACGACTCACTGAACGTGCATATTTTATTTGCAAATTTTGGCCAAGCGGTTTAATTTCTATAATTTACAAGATTCTGCGAAATCTGTCAACTAATAGGATTAACGAAATTGACCCAGATCAGCGTAATACGATGGCCTTTGGAGGCGTCTGACGTCAGCGTCTGAGCCTCGACTAGTCAACGTCTGGGGCCTCTGACTAATCAACGTCTGAGTGCTCGACCAGTCAACGAGCGATCTAAGCCGCTGATCCGAGATCGGCGGTGGCTGCTGTCTTTACGAAGCAGACGGCGAATCGAACTCGGCGAGCTCGGACGGCGGCAACGATCGGATCGGTGGCGTGGAAACTCCTGCAAGTACACACACGGTCAACTTCGACTCCCGGAATAATAAGCGTCGCGTCGCGTGGCGATCTGCGGTAGCGCGTTGGCGGCGGATGGAGACGCGAACGCAGGAGCGGAAAGAGGCGGCAGACGAACCGGAAGCGACGCGGCGATGGCGGCGGCGGAGGGGTGGCGGCGGCAAGAGGCGAAGCGGCTCGTGCACCGGGAGGAGGTCGAGGAGGTCTGGCGGCGGGGTAGGTGGGCACGGAAGCAGGCAGCCTTTAAGAAGTCCCAGCGTAAAAAAAAAAAAAAAACGAAACAAATTCGTCCGCGGTTGGACTATAACTCGGAAATCGGTCCGGATTTTCGGACCGTTCGGCGGTTTACTAAAACGTCGAGTCTTTGCATCTGAACTCCGATTGGGCGATTTTCGCGCCTACGGGTTCGTGTCGTCGAGAACAACCTTCAGTCGAAGTTTGAGCGAAAACTCGAACCTACAGGGGTGGTTGTAGCAAGCCCCTCTGAAGCCTCCCAGAAACTTCGAGCGAAGGAAAGCAGGGTTTTGCAAATAGCGTTTTGTCGATCCTCTCTACCGACGGTAATGCATGGAAAGATATGATGCGATGCAATGAATGATATGCAAGACCAAATCTAAAATTTGGGATGTGACAAGACTAACCCCTTAAGATGAATCTCGTCCTCGAGATTGGCAACTACAAATAGGTGTGGGTAGTCCTCTCGGATGTCATCTTCACGCTCCCAAGTGGCTTCCTCTTGATTGTGGTGACTCCACGCACCTTGAAAAACTTGATTGTCTTGGTGCGGGTAGTCCTTTACTGCTGTCTCAGAATCTTGACGGTTTCTCCTCATAGGTCAAGTCATTTTCAAGCTGAACCTCCTCTAGTGGTACAGTGTCTCTCAATGGTGTATCCACCATCTCCGGATGGCACTTCTTAGCTGTGACACGTGGAACACATCGTGAACAGCAGGAAGCCTCGCAACTCAAGCGATAGGCAACTTCTCCTTGCGTGCTAAAACTCGTCACGGTCCAATGAATCGAGGTGCCGGCTTACCCTTAATTCCAAATCTCTTGATTCCTCGGTGGCGATACTCTGAGGCACGCTCTATCACCAATCTCATACACCACTTCCTTGCGTTTGGCATCAGCGTAGCTCTTACGCCTTGATTGTGCTACCTTACTGTCATAATCAAAGGCAACCTTTTTCCTCAAGATCCTTGATCAAATCAGGTCCAAACAATGGCGTTCTCCTACTCCATCCCATAGCAATGGTGTTCGGCACCGTTTCCCATATCGTCGAGCGGTGGCGTCTTGATGCTGGTTTGATAGCTGTTGTTGTAGGAAAACTTCGGCATAAGGCAAATTCTCATCCCAACTAGAACCATGAGCCAAAGCGCAAGCTCTCGGATGTCTTCCAAAATCTGGTTCACCCTCTCGGTCATCCATCTGTTTGTGGGTGAAACGCTTGTGCTAAACTCAATCTAGTACCAAGCGACTCATGCATTTGGCGCCCGGAAGTGTGAGGTAAATTGGGTGCCTCTATCGAATCTGATACTCTTGGGAACTCCGTGTAGGCACACAATCTGTCCATGTAAATCTTGGCCAACTTTGCACTCGTATAGGTCGTTTACCGGTATAAAATGGGCTACCTTGGTCAAATGGTTGACCACTACCCAAATAGAGTCATATCCCGACCTGGTCTGGGCGATCCTGTGATAAAGTCCATTCCCACTCTATCCCATTTCCAATCCGGCACGAACAGGTGTGGCAATCCTGGCCGCTTACGGTGTTACGCCTTCACTCGGCTACATACATCACATAGGGCAATATGCTTGGCGATATCTCCCTTCATGTTGTTCCACCAAAATCTGCTCTTCAAATCCATATACATCTTTGTGTTGCCCGGATGTATGGAATATGGCGAGTCATGAGCTTCCTGCAGAATCAACTTCCTTATCTCGGGATCGTTGGGAACACAAAGCGATCTCCATACCCTAAGGTACCATGCTCATCCTCGCGAATATCCTTTTCCGGTTCTCCTTCATCTTCTCCTTTATTTCTTCTATTTCCTTGTCTCCCACTTGAGCCTTCTTGATTCTGTCTTGAAGCGTCGGTTGGACTTCCATTGTTGCTAAGTACCCTTCAGATACTACCTCCAGTCTAAGGTCCTTGAATTGCTTGCACAAATCCTCAGGCAATTCACCAATTGTCAAACCATTGGCATAAACCTTCCGCTCGAGCATCATACTACATTGGCCTTTCACTGGGTGGTATTGCGATTCATATCATAATCCTTGATAAGTTCCAACCATCTCCTTTGTCTCATGTTCGGTTCATACGTGTAAATATGTACTTGAGGCTCTTGTGGTGGTGTACACATCACGATGTTTTCCCATTAAGTAATGCCTCCATACCTTGGCGCATGAACCACCGGCGCTAACTCCAAGTCGTGTGTGGGGTAATTCCGCTCATGGTGCTTGAGTTGTCATGAGGCATATGACACTCTCCCATCTTGCATCAGCACACTCCCAAGTCCTTGTCGTGAAGCATCCACATTACACTTGGAAATCATACGAAGATCTAGTAAACACAGGTATGATTACTAGTCGGCCTTGATTCTGGCTGGCTTCACATACATCGACCATTCAAACTTCCTCTCCTTCTTGAAGTTCAGTCATCGGCTTAGCAATCTTGGAAAAGTTTTCTATGAACCTTGGTAATATCCAGCAAGTCCCAAAAGCTTGAATCTCTCCTGCATTCTTGGGTGCTTCCCACTCAGTTACTGCAGTCACTTTGCTTGGATCAACAGCGACTCCTTCTCCTGACACTACGTGTCCAAGAAATCCCACAGTGTTAAGCCAGAATTCACACTTGCTGAATTTGGCATACAGCTTGTGTTCTCTCAGTTTCTCCATAATCAGTCGCAGATGCTTCTCATGCTCAGCATCATCCTTGGAATATATCAGTATGTCATCAATAAACACCACCACGAACTTGTCCAAATACTCCATAAATACCTTGTTCATCATGGTCATGAAATACGCAGGGGCATTCGTTAGTCCAAAAGACATAACTGTATACTCATATAGACCATACCTAGTGGTGAAGGCGGTTTTTGGTACATCCTCCTTCCGGATCTTCAATTGAAAGTAGCCTGATCGCAGATCAATCTTGCTGAACACCTTTGCTCCTTCCAGTTGATCAAATAAATCATTTATGTTCGGCAGAGGGTACTTGTTCTTGATGGTTACTTCATTCAGCGAACGATAGTCCACCACTAATCTCTTGGTGCTGTCTTTCTTCTCCACAAATAGAACAGGTGCTCCCCATGACGACGCACTAGGCTGAATGAATCCCTTTTCCAGTTGTTCCTTCAACTGTTTCTTCAATTCCTTCAGCTCATCGACATCCATCTTATATGGTTTCTTTGCTATTGGTCCTGTTCCCGGCATCAGGTCGATAAGAAACTCTACATCTCTGTCAGGTGGCATTCCTGGCAGTTCTTCCGGAAACACGTCGGGGTAATCCCTAATCACTGGCACAGTATCCATGCTAACCCCCTTAAGAGAATTCAACTTACACCTTCTTGGTCGTACAGCTGACTTGAATCTAATCCTCTTACCATCCGGGGTTTTGAGTGAAACAGCTCGCTGTGCACAATCTATGTGTCCCCCATGCATAGACATCCAATCCATACCCAGAATAACATCTAATCCTTGTGAATCCAACACCACTAGATGTGCAATGAAGTTGTGTGTTCCAATCCTCACAGTTAAATTGCGGCATCCCGCGCTAGCTATCATATCTCCTCCAGCACAGGTAAGTTTAGAAAGAATCAACTACGATAATAGGATTCTACCCATGCATATGATCAAACACAACAAACAATAGCAGACAATCACAAGCAAGCAACACATCAACAAACAGGCGATCCAGCAACATCCCAGGTGTTATCCTATTAGTATATACCTACTGAAATAGTTTTGCAAGAGTTGGCAATGGTTAACTAAACAATAGATCATCTAATCAACCAAAACAGCAATCTGCCAGAACAGTCCAGCAGCGTTCACCAATTTTTCCGCCTGACTTAAACTCGTTAGAAAAATTAGCCAATTTTTGTGCATATGGCACAGAGTGTTTCGCATCAGCCCAATTTTTTTCAGATTTTTCCGAGTTACCAGAAAAATATGAAAAATCGCGCAGTACTGCTGTATCAGCAGAAAAACTGCAGCGAAAACAACACAGATAGTAACCAAATTGCCATAACTCTTTCATATAATTTGCACAAATAATTCCTGAGATATTGGAGTACACAAATAAGCATCTAAACACTCTTACACTAACACGAACTAAGTATCACAACGATCGAGAATAAATCTAACGATTTACTTCTTGAGGACTAATTGGTGGACTTCTATCTATTGCTTGAAGAGTTTGAGGTAGGCCCTTGCGGTCATGCGTTGGCGCTTGACTCGTGGTACAACCATGGCGGTAGTGTACACCTCTCCTGAACCATCACTTGAAACGTCAAACTCCACCTCTTCTGGATCCTCCTCTTCTTCTTCATCCTCAGCTGCAACTGCAACAGCTTCATCTCCTCCACCATCATCGTCTCCATCATCATCATCCTCGTCCTCATCATCATCATCTCCACTGTCATCATCATCCCCATTGTTGCCATCATCTCCATTGTCATCATCAGAGGGTGGATTCAGCTGTGCTTGGAGAGCGGCAATCTGGGCTGTCATAGCTTCAATAGTCTGATCCCTTTCCTGGACTGTCCCTTGCGATTCTTTGTATGTTCAGGTGTTCTCACACTGCAGTACCATGAAGATGTGCTATGGTGGCATCTCTGGCTATCAGGCATTCTCCAGGACTCCACAGCTTCATGCAAAGTGTCAATCTCCTGTCCTTGGACCACCATACCATTGCTAGTAAAATCTGCAATCTCCTTTATCATCCTCACCTTCTCTGCTAGAGCTCCATTCTCCCTTTCCATGTCCTCTATGTGCCTCTGACGGGGCGGCATGTTGTTCCTGTCGCCCGGGGTAACCACAATGTTCCCATCTTCATCACGCCTTCCATAGTCACGGTAGGGTGAACCTGCTGGTAGTAGGTGTCGGACATTATAGCCTTTGGCGAGACAGGCTTCATGTATAGAAGTTGATTCCAAGTCCCCGATTGCGGTATGTCTTGGTGTAGATCAAATGCAGGGTTTGGCAAAGCGGCATCTCTGAATATGAAGGTAGTGATCTCCATGCATCCTCTCCATATCCGTAGGTGTCTGACCTTCTTCCCTTGAACATGGGCGTTGGCAAACCCAATGACTGCGAGAGCTGAGCTAAGCGCCTTGCAAAGGGCCTTGGTGACTCCATGGTGGCATGCTCAGTCCTAACTTCTCCCATCTATCAAGTAAAGAGGAAAGTGTGAGAATAGCATATGGTAAGAATATCACGAGGTGAAAGGCATAAGATGAAAGACAGAGTTAATATAGGCTTTAATAATTCTATGGCTTCCTAATCCAATCCTAGGTCACGATCCTCATCGACACACGGCTCTGATACCATCTGTGACACCCGGTTACGATAAGACCGTGGCCTCTATGTGACATGCCAATCCTGGATCGGTTCATTGGCCCACAATAGAGTAAGATAGATAATCATAGCAAATAACCGTGTATCATGATCTACAAGATCCAGTACCATTATTACAATATAAAAGCTTAGCATAAAGCTAGCTCAAATTGTTCAGGTAGCAACAAAAGCGAGTAAATCCTCCAATCTTCAAATTGCCCACAAGTGAACAAGTGTCGAGTGGAGTACCGTGGCCTATAACGATCAATCGAATCGGAATAACCTGCAGCATAACGCAACAGCCCGAAGGGTCAATACATGGAATGTATGGCAAGTAGAGCTAGTAAAGGAGACAATAGTACTAACAACTACATGCATATACGGCAAGTGGAGCTGTGTAAAGCTTGCATTTGCAAATAACTTTGTCCTACTTTCATAAACAGTTTTGAATTTTCTTTGAAAAGATCCCAATTAAGTTAACCCAACAAGATTAAAACAATTATGAAATTAGAATGAGCGAGAAACATGTCATGGAATCAATATCTAGCAACTCAGATGTCCATAACCGGGACACGGCTAATCGATTAGATTATACACTCTGCGGAGGTTAGTACACTTTACCCATGTGACTTGGCCAGCTCGTACCATCACTCTCATTTTGGGTGATGATAGGAGAAGACCAAGAAGAGACTGTTAGGAAGTAGCTCCTCAATCCCGACGCGCACGGTCCAACCTACCAAAATTCTACATCTCTGGATACAGCGGGTTCGAGTTACCACAACCTACTAAGTCCAACCAACCGCCCATTCCATTATTGGCACATGGTTGTACCGTAAGCTACACAATAAAGCCAATCATTCTCTCTTGATACAGGTGCCTTTCCGCAATAAACCACCAAAAATTATCAATCCCATCACACCCAGGGGGTTCATTGATTAAGTTGTTTTTAGTTTTCACAAACCAAAACTTTGAGAAAACAAGTGTCAATGATGTAACCCAGCCCTCGTTCAACATAGCATGGCTAAGCACATCTACAACGGTGGTTCATCTACAAGGAAAACCCTACCACATAATAGGACATAGCATAGCGGTAGTATCATCCTACACATGCATCTACAAAATACACGACACTGCATTTAAAATAGTAGGACGATATCATGAACAAAGTAGCATCTACTTGCCTTGGTTGTAGTGGGTCGGAGGAACAATCCACACACGAGCAAGGGTTGCACTCCACACAATCTACACGACACAATTGCATTCATAAACAAACAATTCACAAACATATGCAACAAAGATGATGCATGAATGCAAGAACGGCAAGCGAATTGGTGCTACAGCTGCACCACATAGTACTAATTCATATTACTACCGAATACATGCATGGAAAATAGATTTGGCGCAAGGGAAACTATTAACCAAAAGTGGTGATCACTACTAGAGCTAGAACTTAAATAATTCACTACCGGTAGTATACTGTTTGTAAAATCTTGGAAAAATTCTACCGCATAGGCATCGCTGATAAGAAACAGTACCAATTGGAATTACTCAAAAAGGAGTTATAAAACATCCGAGTAATTAAAACACTGCAGAAGGCCATTAGACAAATACTGCAGTTTTTACTGTAAGCCTATCTTTTTATTTCACGATGAGATTCCCTCGTTCATACGAGTTCAGGGACATATCATACGCGATTTTTGGAGCTACGAAACTTTTACTACAATTTATTACTCCGAAAAGGCCACTAACTAGTTTGATTAAACTGTACTAAACCTGACAGTAAAATCTGAACCAAAGCTACAGCGAGATTCTACGACTCACTGAACGCGTGCATATTTTATTTGCAAATTTTGGCCAGCGGTTTAATTTCTCGCAATTTACAAGATTCTACGAAATCTGTCAACTAATAGGATTAACGAAATTGACCCGATCAAGCGTGTCGATATTTGGCCTTGTTGGCGTCGACCAGTCAACGTCTGAAGACCTCTGACTAGTCAACGTCTGGGGCCTGACTAATCAACGTCTGAGTCTTGAGCGATCTAAGCCGCTGATCTGAGATCGGCGGTGGCTGCTTCTTACGAAGCAGACGGCGAATCGAACTCCGGCGAGCTCGACGGCGGATCGGATCGGTGGCGTGAAACTCCTGCAAGTACACACGGTCAACTACGACTCCGGAATAATAAGCGTGCGCGTCGTGGCGATCTGCGAAGCGCGATTGGCGGCGGCGGATGGAGGCGAACGCACGGAGCGGAAAGAGGCGGCGAGCGAACCCAGCAGACGCGTGGCGATGGCGGCGGCGGAGGGTGGTCGGCGGCGGCGAAAGCGCGGCGGCCGGCGGCTCGTGCACCGAGGAGGTCAGCAGGGGTCTGGCGGCGGGTAGGTGGGCACGGAAGCGGCAGCCTTTAAGAAGTCCCAAAAAAAAAAAAAAAAAAGAAACAGATTCGATCCGGTTGGACTAACTCGAAATCGGTCCGGATTTTCGGACGTTTCGGACCGTTACTAAAGCGTCCGAGTCTTTTGCATACGAACTCCGATTGGGCGATTTTTCGCCTACGGGTTCGATCGTCGAGGAACAACCTTCAGTCGAAGTTTGAGCGAAAGCTCGAACCTACAGGGTGGTTGTAGCAAGCCCCTCTGAAGCCTCCGCGAAACTTCGAAGCGAAGGAGAAACGGGGTTTTGCAAATAGCGTTTCGTCGATCCTCTCTACTCGACGGTAATGCATGGAAAGATATGATGCGATGCAATGAATGATATGCAAGACCAAATCTAAAATTTGGGATGTGACAATCCATATGTGGTATGTGAAAAGAACACACATGCAATGACTCCGGTTGTTGTTAGTAAAAAGAACACACATGCAATGACACTGGTGGATCCATAGGTGTATTGTGAAAAGAGCACACATGCAATGAGACTGGTGGATCCATATGTGGTATGTGAAAAGAACACACATGCAATGACTCCAATTGTTGTTAGTAAAAAACACACATCTATGACGCTGGTGGATCCATGTGTGGTCTCTGAAGAGAACACACATTTCAATGACACTGGTCGATCCATATGTGGTATGTGAAAAGAACATTCATGCAATGACTCCAGTTGTTGTTAGTAAAAAGAACACACATGCAATGGCACTGGTGGATCCATAGGTGGATTGTGAAAAGAGCACACATGCAATGACACTGGTGGATCCATATGTGGTATGTGAAAACAACACACATGCAATGACTCCAATTGTTGTTAGTAAAAAAACACACATGCTATGACGCTGGTGGATCCATGTGTGGTCTCTAAAGAGAACACACATTTCAATGACACTGGTCGATCCATATGTGGTATGTGAAAAGAACATTCATGCAATGACTCTAGTTGTTGTTAGTAAAAAGAACACACATGCAATGACACTGGTGGATCCATAGGTGGATTGTGAAAAGAACACACATGCAATAACACTGGTGGATCCATATGTGGTATGTGAAAAGAACACACATTTCAATGACTCTGGTTGTTGTTAGTAAAAAGAACACACATGCAATGACACTGGTGGATTCATAGGTGGATTGTGAAAAGAGTACACATGCAATGACACTGGTGGATCCATATGTGGTACGTGAAAAGAACACACATGCAATGACTCCAGTTGTTGTTAGTAAAAAGAACACACATGTAATGACCTTTGGTGGATCCATGTGTGGTCTCGAAGAACACACATTTCAATGACACTGGTGGATCCATATGTGGTATGTGAAAAGAACAGTCATGAAATGACTCCCATCGTTGTTAGTAAAAACAACACACATGCAATGACACTGGTGGATCCATAGTTGGATTGTGAAAAGACCACACATGCAATGACACTAGTGGATCCATATGTGGTATGTGAAAAGAACACACATGCAATGAGTCCAATTGTTGTTAGTAAAAAGAACACACATGCAATGACACTGGTGAATCCATGTGTGGTCTCTGAAGAGAACACACATTTCAATGACACTGGTGGATCCATTGGTGGATTGTGAAAAGAACATTCATGAAATGACTCTGGTTGTTGTTAGTAAAAAACACACATGTAGTGACACTAGTGGATCCATAGGTGGATTGTGAAAAGAACACACATGCAATGACACTGGTGGATCCATATGTGGTATGTGAAAAGAACATTCATGCAATGACTCTAGTTGTTGTTAGTAAAAAGAACACACATGCAATGACACTGGTGGATCCATAGGTGGATTGTGAAAAGAACACACATGCAATGACACTGGTGGATCCATATGTGGTATGTGAAAAGAACACACATTTCAATGACACTTGTGGATCCATATGTGGTATGTGAAAAGAACATTCATGTAATGACTCTGGTTGTTGTTAGTAAAAAGAACACACATGCAATGACACTGGTGGATCCATAGGTGGATTGTGAAAAGAACACACATGCAATGACACTTGTGGATCCATATGTGGTATGTGAAAAGAACACACATTTCAATGACTCTGGTTGTTGTTAGTAAAAAGAACACACATGCAATGACACTGGTGGATTCATAGGTGGATTGTGAAAAGAGCACACATGCAATGACACTGGTGGATCCATATGTGGTATGTGAAAAGAACACACATGCAATGACTCTAGTTGTTGTTAGTAAAAGGAACACACATGTAATGACACTGGTGGATCCATGTGGTCTCTGTAGAGAACACACATTTCAATGACACTAGTGGATCCATATGTGGTATGTGAAAAAGAACACACATGCAATGAGTCCATATTTTGTTAATAAAAAGAACACACATGCAATGACACTCATGGATCCATGTGTGGTCTCTAAAGAGAACACACATTTCAATGACACTGGTGGATCCATAGGTGGATTGTGAAAAGAACATTCATGAAATGACTCTGGTTGTTGTTAGAAAAAAACACACATGTAGTGACACTAGTGGATCCATAGGTGGATTGTGAAAAGAACACACATGCAATGACACTGGTTGATCCATGTGTGGTCTTTGAAGAGAACACACATTTCAATGACACTTGTGGATCCATATGTGGTATGTGAAAAGAACATTCATGCAATGACTCTAGTTGTTGTTAGTAAAAAGAACACACATGCAATGACACTGGTGGATCCATAGGTGGATTGTGAAAAGAACACACATGCAATGACACTGGTGGATCCATATGTGGTATGTGAAAAGAACACACATTTCAATGACACTTGTGGATCCATATATGGTATGTGAAAAGAACATTCATGTAATGACTCTGGTTGTTGTTAGTAAAAAGAACACACATGCAATGACACTAGTGGATCCATAGGTGGATTGTGAAAAGAACACACATGCAATGACACTTGTGGATCCATATGTGGTATGTGAAAAGAACACACATTTCAATGAATCTGGTTGTTGTTAGTAAAAAGAACACACATGCAATGAGACTGGTGGATTCATAGGTGGATTGTGAAAAGAGCACACATGCAATGACACTGGTGGATCCATATGTGGTATGTGAAAATAACATTCATGCAATGACTCAGTTGTTGTTAGTAAAAAGAACACACATGTAATGACACTGGTGGATCCATGTGTGGACTCTGAAGAGAACACACATTTCAATGACAATGGTGGATCCATATGTGGTATGTGAAAAGAACAGTCATGAAATGACTCCCATTGTTGTTAGTAAAAAGAACACACATGCAATGACACTGGTGGATCCATAGTTGGATTGTGAAAAGATCACACATGCAATGACACTAGTGGATCCATATGTGGTATGTGAAAAGAACACACATGCAATGAGTCAATTGTTGTTAGTAAAAGAACACACATGCAATGACCTTTGGTGGATCCATGTGTGGTCTCTGAAGAGAACTCACATTTCAATGACACTGGTGGATCCATAGGTGGATTGTGAAAAGAACATTCATGAAATGACTCTGGTTGTTGTTAGAAAAAAAACACACATGTAGTGACACTAGTGGATCCATAGGTGGATTGTGAAAAGAACACACATGCAATGACACTGGTGGATCCATATGTGGTATGTGAAAAGAACATTCATGCAATGACTCTAGTTGTTGTTAGTAAAAAGAACACACATGCAATGACACTGGTGGATCCATAGGTGGATTGTGAAAAGAACACACATGCAATGACACTGGTGGATCCATATGTGGTATGTGAAAAGAACACACATTTCAATGACACTTGTGGATCCATATGTGGTATGTGAAAAGAACATTCATGTAATGACTCTGGTTGTTGTTAGTAAAAAGAACACACATGCAATGACACTGGTGGATCCATAGGTGGATTGTGAAAAGAACACACATGCAATGACACTTGTGGATCCATATGTGGTATGTGAAAAGAACACACATTTCAATGATTCTGGTTGTTGTTAGTAAAAAGAACACACATGCAATGACACTGGTGGATTCATAGGTGGATTGTGAAAAGAGCACACATGCAATGACACTGGTGGATCCATATGTGGTACGTGAAAAGAACACACATGCAATGACTCTAGTTGTTGTTAGTAAAAAAGAACACACATGTAATGACACTGGTGGATCCATGTGTGGTCTCTGACGAGAACACACATTTCAATGACACTGGTGGATCCATATGTGGTATGTGAAAAGAACACACATGCAATGAGTCCAATTGTTGTTAGTAAAAAGAACACACATGCAATGACACTGGTGAATCCATGTGTGGTCTCTGAAGAGAACACACATTTCAATGACACTGGTGGATCCATAGGTGGATTGTGAAAAGAACATTCATGAAATGACTCTGGTTGTTGTTAGAAAAAAACACACATGTAGTGACACTAGTGGATCCATAGGTGGATTGTGAAAAGAACACACATGCAATGACACTGGTGGATCCATGTGTGGTCTTTGAAGAGAACACACATTTCAATGACACTTGTGGATCCATATGTGGTATGTGAAAAGAACATTCATGCAATGACTCTAGTTGTTGTTAGTAAAAAGAACACACATGCAATGACACTGGTGGATCCATAGGTGGATTGTGAAAAGAACACACATGCAATGACACTGGTGGATCCATATGTGGTATGTGAAAAGAACACACATTTCAATGACACTTGTGGATCCATATATGGTATGTGAAAAGAACATTCATGTAATGACTCTGGTTGTTGTTAGTAAAAAGAACACACATGCAATGACACTGGTGGATCCATAGGTGGATTGTGAAAAGAACACACATGCAATGACACTTGTGGATCCATATGTGGTATGTGAAAAGAACACACATTTCAATGACTCTGGTTGTTGTTAGTAAAAAGAACACACATGCAATGACACTGGTGGATTCATAGGTGGATTGTGAAAAGAGCACACATGCAATGACACTGGTGGATCCATATGTGGTATGTGAAAAGAACACACATGCAATGACTCCAGTTGTTGTTAGTAAAAAGAACACACATGTAATGACACTGGTGGATCCATGTGTGGACTATGAAGAGAACACACATTTCAATGACACTGGTGGATCCATATGTGGTATGTGAAAATAACAGTCATGAAATGACTCCCATTGTTGTTAGTAAAAACAACACACATGCAATGACACTGGTGGATCCATAGTTGGATTGTGAAAAGAGCACACATGCAATGACACTAGTGGATCCATATGTGGTATGTGAAAAGAACACACATGCAATGAGTCCAATTGTTGTTAGTAAAAAGAACACACATGCAATGACACTCGTGGATCCATGTGTGGTCTCTGAAGAGAACACACATTTCAATGACACTGGTGGATCCATAGGTGGATTGTGAAAAGAACATTCATGAAATGACTCTGGTTGTTGTTAGTAAAAAACACACATGTAGTGACACTAGTGGATCCATAGGTGGATTGTGAAAAGAACACACATGCAATGACACTGGTGGATCCATGTGTGGTCTCTGAAGAGAACACACATTTCAATGACACTTGTGGATCCATATGTGGTATGTGAAAAGAACATTCATGCAATGACTCTAGTTGTTGTTATTAAAAAGAACACACATGCAATGACACTAGTGGATCCATAGGTGGATTGTGAAAAGAACACACATGCAATGACACTGGTGGATCCATATGTGGTATGTGAAAAGAACACACATTTCAATGACACTTGTGGAGCCATATGTGGTATGTGAAAAGAACATTCATGTAATGACTCTGGTTGTTGTTAGTAAAAAGAACACACATGCAATGACACTGGTGGATCCATAGGTGGATTGTGAAAAGAACACACATGCAATGACACTTGTGGATCCATATGTGGTATGTGAAAAGAACACACATTTCAATGACTCTGGTTGTTGTTAGTAAAAAGAGCACAAATGCAATGACTCTAGTGGATTCATATGTGGTATGTGAAAAGAACACACATGCAATGACACTGGTGGATCCATATGTGGTATGTGAAAAGAACACACATGCAATGACTCCAGTTGTTGTTAGTAAAAAGAACACACATGTAATGACACTGGTGGATCCATGTGTGGTCTCTGAAGAGAACACACATTTCAATGACACTGTTGGATCCATATGTGGTATGTGAAAAGAACAGTCATGAAATGACTCCCATTGTTGTTAGTAAAAAGAACACACATGCAATGAAACTGGTGGATCCATAGTTGGATTGTGAAAAGACCACACATGCAATGACACTAGTGGATCCACATGTGGTATGTGAAAAGAACACACATTCAACGAGTCCAATTGTTGTTAGTAAAAAGAACACACATGCAATGACACTGGTGGATCCATGTGTGGTCTCTGAAGAGAACACACATTTCAATGACACTGGTGGATCCATAGGTGGATTGTGAAAAGAACATTCATGAAATGACTCTGGTTGTGGTTAGTAAAAAAACACATGTAGTGACACTAGTGGATCCATAGGTGGATTGTGAAAAGAACACACATCCAATGACACTGGTGGATCCATAGGTGGATTGTGAAAAGAACACACATGCAATGACACTGGTGGATCCATATGTGGTATGTGAAAAGAACACACATTTCAATGACACTTGTGGATCCATATATGGTATGTGAAAAGAACATTCATGTAATGACTCTGGTTGTTGTTAGTAAAAAGAACACACATGCAATGACACTGGTGGATCCATAGGTGGATTGTGAAAAGAACACACATGCAATGACACTTGTGGATCCATATGTGGTATGTGAAAAGAACACACATTTCAATGACTCTGGTTGTTGTTACTAAAAAGAACACACATGCAATGACACTAGTGGATTCATAGGTGGATTGTGAAAAGAGCACACATGCAATGACACTGGTGGATCCATATATGGTATGTGAAAAGAACACACATGCAATGACTCCAGTTGTTGTTAGTAAAAAGAACACACATGTAATGACACTGGTGGATCCATGTGTGGTCTCTGAAGAGAACACACATTTCAATGACACTGGTGGATCCATATGTGGTATGTGAAAAGAACAGTCATGAAATGACTCCCATTGTTGTTAGTAAAAAGAACACACATGCAATGACACTGGTGGATCCATAGTTGGATTGTGAAAAGGGCACACATGCAATGACACTTGTGGATCCATATGTGGTATGTGAAAAGAACACACATGCAATGAGTCTAATTGTTGTTAGTAAAAAGAACACACATGCAATGACACTCGTGGATCCATGTGTGGTCTCTGAAGAGAACACACATTTCAATGACACTGGTGGATCCATAGGTGGATTGTGAAAAGAACATTCATGAAATGACTCTGGTTGTTGTTAGTAAAAAAACACACATGTAGTGACACTGGTGGATCCATAGGTGGATTGTGAAAAGAACACACATGCAATGACACTGGTGGATCCATGTGTGGTCTCTTAAGAGAACACACATTTCAATGACACTTGTGGATCCATATGTGGTATGTGAAAAGAACATTCATGCAATGACTCTAGTTGTTGTTATTTTAAAGAACACACATGCAATGACACTAGTGGATCCATAGGTGGATTGTGAAAAGAACACACATGCAATGACACTGGTGGATCCATATGTGGTATGTGAAAAGAACACACATTTCAATGACACTTGTGGATCCATATGTGGTATGTGAAAAGAACATCCATGCAATGACTCTAGTTGTTGTTAGTAAAAAGAACACGCATGCAATGACACTAGTGGATCCATATGTGGATTGTTAAAAGAACACACATGCAATGACACTGGTGGATCCATATTTGGTATATTAAAAGAACACACATTTCAATGACTCTGGTTGTTGTTAGTAAAAAGAGCACAAATGCAATGACTCTAGTGGATTCATATGTGGTATGTGAAAAGAACACACATGCAATGACACTGGTGGATCCATATGTGGTATGTGAAAAGAACACACATGCAATGACTCCAGTTGTTGTTAGTAAAAAGAACACACATGTAATGACACTGGTGGATCCATGTGTGGTCTCAGAAGAGAACACACATTTCAATGACACTGGTGGATCCATATGTGGTATGTGAAAAGAACAGTCATGAAATGACTCCCATTGTTGTTAGTAAAAAGAACACACATGCAATGAAACTGGTGGATCCATAGTTGGATTGTGAAAAGACCACACATGCAATGACACTAGTGGATCCACATGTGGTATGTGAAAAGAACACACATTCAACGAGTCCAATTGTTGTTAGTAAAAAGAACACACATGCAATAACACTGGTGGATCCATGTGTGGTCTCTGAAGAGAACACACATTTCAATGACACTGGTGGATCCATAGGTGGATTGTGAAAAGAACATTCATGAAATGACTCTGGTTGTTGTTAGTAAAAAAACACATGTAGTGACACTAGTGGATCCATAGGTGGATTGTGAAAAGAACACACATCCAATGACACTGGTGGATCCATAGGTGGATTGTGAAAAGAACACACATGCAATGACACTGGTGGATCCATATGTGGTATGTGAAAAGAACACACATTTCAATGACACTTGTGGATCCATATATGGTATGTGAAAAGAACATTCATGTAATGACTCTGGTTGTTGTTAGTAAAAAGAACACACATGCAATGACACTGGTGGATCCATAGGTGGATTGTGAAAAGAACACACATGCAATGACACTTGTGGATCCATATGTGGTATGTGAAAAGAACACACATTTCAATGACTGGTTGTTGTTAGTAAAAAGAACACACATGTAATGACACTGGTGGATACATAGGTGGATTCTGAAAACAACACACATGCAATGACACTGGTGGATCCATATGTGGTATGTGAAAAGAACACACATGCAATGACTCCAGTTGTTGTTAGTAAAAAGAACACACATGTAATGACACTGGTGGATCCATGTGTGGACTCTGAAGAGAACACACATTTCAATGACACTGGTGGATCCATATGTGGTATGTGAAAAGAACAGTCATGAAATGACTCCCATTGTTGTTAGTAAAAACAACACACATGCAATGACACTGGTGGATCCATAGTTGGATTGTGAAAAGAGCACACATGCAATGACACTAGTGGATCCATATGTGGTATGTGAAAAGAACACACATGCAATGAGTCCAATTGTTGTTAGTAAAAAGAACACACATGCAATGACACTAGTGGATCCATGTGTGGTCTCTGAAGAGAACACACATTTCAATGACACTGGTGGATCCATAGGTGGATTGTGAAAAGAACATTCATGAAATGACTCTGGTTGTTGTTAGTAAAAAACACACATGTAGTGACACTAGTGGATCCATAGGTGGATTGTGAAAAGAACACACATGCAATGACACTGGTGGATCCATGTGTGGTCTCTGAAGAGAACACACATTTCAATGACACTTGTGGATCATATGTGTTATGTGAAAAGAACATTCATGCAATAACTCCAGTTGTTGTTAGTAAAAAGAACACACATGCAATGACGCTGGTGGATCCATAGGTGGATTGTGAAAAGAGCACACATGCAATGACACTGGTGGATCTATATGTGGTATGTGAAAAGAACACACATTTCAATGACACTTGTGGAGCCATATGTGGTATGTGAAAAGAACATTCATGTAATGACTCTGGTTGTTGTTAGTAAAAAGAACACACATGCAATGACACTGGTGGATCCATAGGTGGATTGTGAAAAGAACACACATGCAATGACACTTGTGGATCCATATGTGGTATGTGAAAAGAACACACATTTCAATGACTCTGGTTGTTGTTAGTAAAAAGAGCACAAATGCAATGACTCTAGTGGATTCATATGTGGTATGTGAAAAGAACACACATGCAATGACACTGGTGGATCCATATGTGGTATGTGAAAAGAACACACATGCAATGACTCCAGTTGTTGTTAGTAAAAAGAACACACATGTAATGACACTGGTGGATCCATGTGTGGTCTCTGAAGAGAACACACATTTCAATGACACTGTTGGATCCATATGTGGTATGTGAAAAGAACAGTCATGAAATGACTCCCATTGTTGTTAGTAAAAAGAACACACATGCAATGAAACTGGTGGATCCATAGTTGGATTGTGAAAAGACCACACATGCAATGACACTAGTGGATCCACATGTGGTATGTGAAAAGAACACACATTCAACGAGTCCAATTGTTGTTAGTAAAAAGAACACACATGCAATGACACTGGTGGATCCATGTGTGGTCTCTAAACAGAACACACATTTCAATGACACTTGTGGATCCGTATGTCGTATGTGAAAAGAACATTCATGAAATGACTCTGATTGTTGTTAGTAAAAAGAACACACATGCAATGACACTGGTGGATCCATAGGTGGATTGTGAAAAGAACACACATGCAATGACACTGGTGGATCCATATGTGGTATGTGAAAAGAACACACATTTCAATGACTCTTCTTGTTGATAGTAAAAAGAGCACAAATGCAATGACTCTAGTGGATCCATATGTGGTATGTGAAAAGAACACACATGCAATGACTCCAGTTGTTGTTAGTAAAAAGAACACACATGTAATTACACTGGTGGATCCATGTGTGGTCTCTGAAGAGAACACACATTTCAATGACACTAGTGGATCCATATGTGGTATGTGAAAAGAACAGTCATGAAATGACTCCAGTTGTTGTTAGTAAAAAGAACACACATGCAATGACACTAGTGGATCCATAGGTGGATTGTGAAAAGAGCACATGCAATGACACTTGTGGATCCATATGTGGTATGTGAAAAGAACACATGCAATGACTCATTTGTTGTTTGTCAAAAGAACACACATGCAATGACACTGGTGGATCCATGTGTGGTCTCTGAAGATAACACACATTTCAATGACACTAGTGGATCCATAGGTGGATTGTGAAAAGAACATTCATGAAAAGACTCTGGTTGTTGTTAGTAAAAAGAACACACATGCAATCACAGCTGTGGATCCATAGGTGGATTGTGAAAAGAACACACATGCAATGACACTGGTGGATCCATATGTGGTATGTGAAAAGAACACACATGCAATGACTTCAGTTGTTGTTAGTAAAAAGAACACACATGCAATGACACTGGTGGATCCATAGGTGGATTGTGAAAAGAGCACACATGCAATGACACTGGTGGATCCATATGTGGTATGTGAAAAGAACACACATGCAATGACTCCAATTGTTGTTAGTAAACAAACACACATGCTATGACGCTGGTGGATCCATGTGTGGTCTCTGAAGAGAGCACACATTTCAATGACACTGGTCGATCCATATGTGGTATGTGAAAAGAACATTCATGAAATGACTCCAGTTGTTGTTAGTAAAAAGTACACACATGCAATGACACTGGTGGATCCATAGGTGGATTGTGAAAAGAGCACACATGCAATGACACTGGTGGATCCATATGTGGTATGTGAAAATAACACACATGCAATGACTCAAGTTGTTGTTAGTAAAAACAACACACATGCAATGACTGGTGGATCCATGTGTGGTCTCTAAAGAGAACACATATTTCAATGACACTGGTCGATCCATATGTGGTATGTGAAAAGAACATTCATGCAATGACTCCAGTTGTTGTTAGTAAAAAGAACACACATGCAATGACACTGGTGGATCCATAGGTGGATTGTGAAAAGAACACACATGCAATGACACTGGTGGATCCATATGTGGTATGTGAAAAGAACACACATTTCAATGACTCTGGTTGTTGTTAGTAAAAAGAACACACATGCAATGACACTGGTGGATCCATATGTGGTATGTGAAAAGAACACACATTTCAATGACTCTGGTTGTTGTTAGTAAAAAGAACACACATGCAATGACACTTGTGGATCCATATGTGGTATGTGAAAAGAACACACATGCAATGACTCCAATTGTTGTTAGTAAAAAGAACACACATGCAATGACACTGGTGGATCCATGTGTGGTCTCTGAAGAGAACACACATTTCAATGACACTTGTGGATCCATAGGTGGATTGTGAAAAGAACATTCATGAAAAGACTCTGGTTCTTGTTAGTAAAAAGAACACACATGCAATCACACCTGTGGATCCATAGGTGGATTGTGAAAAGAACACACATGCAATGACACTGGTGGATCCATATGTGGTATGTGAAAAGAAGACACATGCAATGACTCCGGTTATTGTTAGTAAAAAGAACACACATGCAATGACACTGGTGGATCCATAGGTGGATTGTGAAAAGAGCACACATGCAATGACACTGGTGGATCCATATGTGGTATGTGAAAAGAACACACATGCAATGACTCCAATTGTTGTTAGTAAACAAACACACATGCTATGACGCAGTTGGATCCATGTGTGGAATCTGAAGAGAGCACACATTTCAATGACACTGGTTGATCCATATGTGGTATGTGAAAAGAACATTCATGCAATGACTCCAGTTGTTGTTAGTAAAAAGAACACACATGCAATGACACTGGTGGATCCATAGGTGGATTGTGAAAAGAGCACACATGCAATGACACTGGTGGATCCATATGTGGTATGTGAAAAGAACACACATGCAATGACTCCAATTGTTGTTAGTAAAAACACACACATGCTATGACGCTGGTGGATCCATGTGTGGTCTCTAAAGAGAACACAGATTTCAATGACACTGGTCGATCCATATGTGGTATGTGAAAAGAACATTCATGCAATGACTCCAGTTGTTGTTAGTAAAAAGAACACACATGCAATGACACTGGTGGATCCATAGGTGGATTGTGAAAAGAACACACGTGCAATGACACTGGTGGATCCATATGTGGTATGTGAAAAGAACACACATTTCAATGACTCTGGTTGTTGTTAGTAAAAAGAACACACATGCAATGACACTGGTGGATCCATAGGTGGATTGTGAAAAGTGGACACATGCAATGACACTGGTTGTTGTTAGTAAAAATAACACACATGCAATGACACTGGTGGATCCATAGGTGGATTGTGAAAAGAACACACATGCAATGACACTGGTGGCTCCATATGTGGTATGTGAAAAGAACACACATTTCAATGACTCTGGTTGTTGTTAGTAAAAAGAGCACAAATGCAATGACTCTAGTGGATCCATATGTGATATGTGAAAAGAACACACATGCAATGACTCCAGTTGTTGTTAGTAAAAAGAACACACATGCAATGACACTAGTGGATCCATAGGTGGATTGTGAAAAGAGCACACATGCAATGACACTTGTGGATCCATATGTGGTATGTGAAAAGAACACACATGCAATGACTCCAATTGTTGTTAGTAAACAAAACACACATGCAATGACACTGGTGGATCCATGTGTGGTCTCTGAAGAGAACACAGATTTCAATGACACTAGTGGATCCATAGGTGGATTGTGAAAAGAACATTCATGAAATGACTCTGGTTGTTGTTAGTAAAAAGAACACACATGCAATCACACTGGTGGATCCATAGGTGGATTGTGAAAAGAACACACATGCAATGACACTGGTGGATCCATATGTGGTATGTGAAAAGAACACACATGCAATGACTCCGGTTGTTGTTAGTAAAAAGAACACACATGCAATGACACTGGTGGATCCATAGGTGGATTGTGAAAAGAGCACACATGCAATGACACTGGTGGATCCATATGTGGTATGTGAAAAGAACACACATGCATTGACTCCAATTGTTGTTAGTAAAAAACACACATCTATGACGCTGGTGGATCCATGTGTGGTCTCTGAAGAGAACACACATTTCAATGACACTTGTGGATCCATATGTGGTATGTGAAAAGAACATTCATGCAATGACTCTAGTTGTTGTTAGTAAAAAGAACACACATGCAATGGCACTGGTGGATCCATAGGTGGATTGTGAAAAGAGCACACATGCAATGACACTGGTGGATCCATATGTGGTATGTGAAAAGAACACACATGCAATGACTCCAATTGTTGTTAGTAAAAAACACACATGCTATGACGCTGGTGGATCCATGTGTGGTCTCTGAAGAGAACACACATTTCAATGACACTGGTCGATCCATATGTGGTATGTGAAAAGAACATTCATGCAATGACTCTAGTTGTTGTTAGTAAAAAGAACACACATGCAATGACACTGGTGGATCCATAGGTGGATTGTGAAAAGAACACACATGCAATAACACTGGTGGATCCATATGTGGTATGTGAAAAGAACACACATTTCAATGACTCTGGTTGTTGTTAGTAAAAAGAACACACATGCAATGACACTGGTGGATTCATAGGTGGATTGTGAAAAGAGCACACATGCAATGACACTGGTGGATCCATATGTGGTACGTGAAAAGAACACACATGCAATGACTCCAGTTGTTGTTAGTAAAAAAGAACACACATGTAATGACACTGGTGGATCCATGTGTGGTCTCTGACGAGAACACACATTTCAATGACACTGGTGGATCCATATGTGGTATGTGAAAAGAACAGTCATGAAATGACTCCCATCGTTGTTAGTAAAAACAACACACATGCAATGACACTGGTGGATCCATAGTTGGATTGTGAAAAGACCACACATGCAATGACACTAGTGGATCCATATGTGGTATGTGAAAAGAACACACATGCAATGAGTCCAATTGTTGTTAGTAAAAAGAACACACATGCAATGACACTGGTGAATCCATGTGTGGTCTCTGAAGAGAACACACATTTCAATGACACTGGTGGATCCATAGGTGGATTGTGAAAAGAACATTCATGAAATGACTCTGGTTGTTGTTAGAAAAAAAACACACATGTAGTGACACTAGTGGATCCATAGGTGGATTGTGAAAAGAACACACATGCAATGACACTGGTGGATCCATGTGTGGTCTCTGAAGAGAACACACATTTCAATGACACTTGTGGATCCATATGTGGTATGTGAAAAGAACATTCATGCAATGACTCTAGTTGTTGTTAGTAAAAAGAACACACATGCAATGACACTGGTGGATCCATAGGTGGATTGTGAAAAGAACACACATGCAATGACACTGGTGGATCCATATGTGGTATGTGAAAAGAACACACATTTCAATGACACTTGTGGATCCATATGTGGTATGTGAAAAGAACATTCATGTAATGACTCTGGTTGTTGTTAGTAAAAAGAACACACATGCAATGACACTGGTGGATCCATAGGTGGATTGTGAAAAGAACACACATGCAATGACACTTGTGGATCCATATGTGGTATGTGAAAAGAACACACATTTCAATGACTCTGGTTGTTGTTAGTAAAAAGAAAACACATGCAATGACACTGGTGGATTCATAGGTGGATTGTGAAAAGAGCACACATGCAATGACACTGGTGGATCCATATGTGGTATGTGAAAAGAACACACATGCAAGGACTCCAGTTGTTGTTAGTAAAAAGAACACACATGTAATGACACTGGTGGATCCATGTGTGGTCTCTGAAGAGAACACACATTTCAATGACACTGGTGGATCCATATGTGGTATGTGAAAAGAACAGTCATGAAATGACTCCCATTGTTGTTAGTAAAAACAACACACATGCAATGACACTGGTGGATCCATAGTTGGATTGTGAAAAGAGCACACATGCAATGACACTAGTGGATCCATATGTGGTATGTGAAAAGAACACACATGCAATGAGTCCAATTGTTGTTAGTAAAAAGAACACACATGCAATGACACTGGTGGATCCATGTGTGGTCTCTGAAGAGAACACACATTTCAATGACACTGGTGGACCCATAGGTGGATTGTGAAAAGAACATTCATGAAATGACTCTGGTTGTTGTTAGTAAAAAACACACATGTAGTGACACTAGTGGATCCATAGGTGGATTGTGAAAAGAACACACATGCAATGACACTGGTGGATCCATGTGTGGTCTCTGAAGAGAACACACATTTCAATGACACTTGTGGATCCATATGTGGTATGTGAAAAGAACATTCATGCAATGACTCTAGTTGTTGTTATTAAAAAGAACACACATGCAATGCCACTGGTGGATCCATAGGTGGATTGTGAAAAGAACACACATGCAATGACACTGGTGGATCCATATGTGGTATGTGAAAAGAACACACATTTCAATGACACTTGTGGAGCCATATGTGGTATGTGAAAAGAACATTCATGTAATGACTCTGGTTGTTGTTAGTAAAAAGAACACACATGCAATGACACTGGTGGATCCATAGGTGGATTGTGAAAAGAACACACATGCAATGACACTTGTGGATCCATATGTGGTATTTGAAAAGAACACACATTTCAATGACTCTGGTTGTTGTTAGTAAAAAGAGCACAAATGCAATGACTCTAGTGGATTCATATGTGGTATGTGAAAAGAACACACATGCAATGACACTGGTGGATCCATATGTGGTATGTGAAAAGAACACACATGCAATGACTCCAGTTGTTGTTAGTAAAAAGAACACACATGTAATGACACTGGTGGATCCATGTGTGGTCTCTGAAGAGAACACACATTTCAATGACACTGGTCGATCCATATGTGGTATGTGAAAAGAACATTCATGCAATGACTCTAGTTGTTTTTAGTAAAAAGAACACACATGCAATGACACTGGTGGATCCATAGGTGGATTGTGAAAAGAACACACATGCAATAACACTGGTGGAGCCATATGTGGTATGTGAAAAGAACACACATTTCAATGACTCTGGTTGTTGTTAGTAAAAATAACACACATGCAATGACACTGGTGGATTCATAGGTGGATTGTGAAAAGAGCACACATGCAATGACACTGGTGGATCCATATGTGGTATGTGAAAAGAACACACATGCAATGACTCCAGTTGTTGTTAGTAAAAAGAACACACATGTAATGACACTGGTGGATCCATGTGTGGACTCTGACGAGAACACACATTTCAATGACACTGGTGGATCCATATGTGGTATGTGAAAAGAACAGTCATGAAATGACTCCCATCATTGTTAGTAAAAACAACACACATGCAATGACACTGGTGGATCCATAGTTGGATTGTGAAAAGACCACACATGCAATGACACTAGTGGATCCATATGTGGTATGTGAAAAGAACACACATGCAATGAGTCCAATTGTTGTTAGTAAAAAGAACACACATGCAATGACACTGGTGAATCCATGTGTGGTCTCTGAAGAGAACACACATTTCAATGACACTGGTGGATCCATAGGTGGATTGTGAAAAGAACATTCATGAAATGACTCTGGTTGTTGTTAGTAAAAAAACACACATGTAGTGACACTAGTGGATCCATAGGTGGATTGTGAAAAGAACACACATGCAATGACACTGGTGGATCCATGTGTGGTCTCTTAAGAGAACACACATTTCAATGACACTTGTGGATCCATATGTGGTATGTGAAAAGAACATTCATGCAATGACTCTAGTTGTTGTTAGTAAAAAGAACACACATGCAATGACACTGGTGGATCCATAGGTGGATTGTGAAAAGAACACACATGCAATGACACTGGTGGATCCATATGTGGTATGTGAAAAGAACACACATTTCAATGACACTTGTGGATCCATATGTGGTATGTGAAAAGAACATTCATGTAATGACTCTGGTTGTTGTTAGTAAAAAGAACACACATGCAATGACACTGGTGGATCCATAGGTGGATTGTGAAAAGAACACACATGCAATGACACTTGTGGATCCATATGTGGTATGTGAAAAGAACACACATTTCAATGACTCTGGTTGTTGTTAGTAAAAAGAACACACATGCAATGACACTGGTGGATTCATAGGTGGATTGTGAAAAGAGCACACATGCAATGACACTGGTGGATCCATATGTGGTATGTGAAAAGAACACACATGCAATGACTCCAGTTGTTGTTAGTAAAAAGAACACACATGTAATGACACTGGTGGATCCATGTGTGGTCTCTGAAGAGAACACACATTTCAATGACACTGGTGGATCCATATGTGGTATGTGAAAAGAACAGTCATGAAATGACTCCCATTGTTGTTAGTAAAAACAACACACATGCAATGACACTGGTGGATCCATAGTTGGATTGTGAAAAGAGCACACATGCAATGACACTAGTGGATCCATATGTGGTATGTGAAAAGAACACACATGCAATGAGTCCAATTGTTGTTAGTAAAAAGAACACACATGCAATGACACTGGTGGATCCATGTGTGGTCTCTGAAGAGAACACACATTTCAATGACACTGGTGGACCCATAGGTGGATTGTGAAAAGAACACACATGCAATGACACTGGTGGATCCATGTGTGGTCTCTGAAGAGAACACACATTTCAATGACACTTGTGGATCCATATGTGGTATGTGAAAAGAACATTCATGCAATGACTCTAGTTGTTGTTAGTAAAAAGAACACACATGCAATGACACTGGTGGATCCATATGTGGTATGTGAAAAGAACACACATTTCAATGACACTTGTGGATCCATATGTGGTATGTGAAAAGAACATTCATGTAATGACTCTGGTTGTTGTTAGTAAAAAGAACACACATGCAATGACACTGGTGGATCCATAGGTGGATTGTGAAAAGAACACACATGCAATGACACTTGTGGATCCATATGTGGTATGTGAAAAGAACACACATTTCAATGACTCTGGTTGTTGTTAGTAAAAAGAACACACATGCAATGACACTGGTGGATTCATAGGTGGATTGTGAAAAGAGCACACATGCAATGACACTGGTGGATCCATATGTGGTATGTGAAAAGAACACACATGCAATGACTCCAGTTGTTGTTAGTAAAAAGAACACATATGTAATGACACTGGTGGATCCATGTGTGGTCTCTGAAGAGAACACCCATTTCAATGACACTCGTGGATCCATATGTGGTATGTGAAAAGAACAGTCATGAAATGACTCCCATTGTTGTTAGTAAAAACAACACACATGCAATGACACTGGTGG
The DNA here is from genome assembly GCA_023614405.1 of Avena insularis. Classification (NCBI taxonomy): domain Eukaryota; kingdom Viridiplantae; phylum Streptophyta; class Magnoliopsida; order Poales; family Poaceae; genus Avena; species Avena insularis. The sequence continues at coordinate 209,103 of JAJUPC010000378.1, forward strand.
ATCCATAGTTGGATTGTGAAAAGAGCACACATGCAATGACACTAGTGGATCCATATGTGGTATGTGAAAAGAACACACATGCAATGAGTCCAATTGTTGTTAGTAAAAAGAACACACATGCAATGACACTGGTGGATCCATGTGTGGTCTCTGAAGAGAACACACATTTCAATGACACTGGTGGACCCATAGGTGGATTGTGAAAAGAACATTCATGAAATGACTCTGGTTGTTGTTAGTAAAAAACACACATGTAGTGACACTAGTGGATCCATAGGTGGATTGTGAAAAGAACACACATGCAATGACACTGGTGGATCCATGTGTGGTCTCTGAAGAGAACACACATTTCAATGACACTTGTGGATCCATATGTGGTATGTGAAAAGAACATTCATGCAATGACTCTAGTTGTTGTTATTAAAAAGAACACACATGCAATGCCACTGGTGGATCCATAGGTGGATTGTGAAAAGAACACACATGCAATGACACTGGTGGATCCATATGTGGTATGTGAAAAGAACACACATTTCAATGACACTTGTGGAGCCATATGTGGTATGTGAAAAGAACATTCATGTAATGACTCTGGTTGTTGTTAGTAAAAAGAACACACATGCAATGACACTGGTGGATCCATAGGTGGATTGTGAAAAGAACACACATGCAATGACACTTGTGGATCCATATGTGGTATGTGAAAAGAACACACATTTCAATGACTCTGGTTGTTGTTAGTAAAAAGAGCACAAATGCAATGACTCTAGTGGATTCATATGTGGTATGTGAAAAGAACACACATGCAATGACACTGGTGGATCCATATGTGGTATGTGAAAAGAACACACATGCAATGACTCCAGTTGTTGTTAGTAAAAAGAACACACATGTAATGACACTGGTGGATCCATGTGTGGTCTCTGAAGAGAACACACATTTCAATGACACTGTTGGATCCATATGTGGTATGTGAAAAGAACAGTCATGAAATGACTCCCATTGTTGTTAGTAAAAAGAACACACATGCAATGAAACTGGTGGATCCATAGTTGGATTGTGAAAAGACCACACATGCAATGACACTAGTGGATCCACATGTGGTATGTGAAAAGAACACAAATGCAACGAGTCCAATTGTTGTTAGTAAAAAGAACACACATGCAATGACACTGGTGGATCCATGTGTGGTCTCTGAAGAGAACACACATTTCAATGACACTGGTGGATCCATACGTGGATTGTGAAAAGAACATTCATGAAATGACTCTGGTTGTGGTTAGTAAAAAAACACATGTAGTGACACTAGTGGATCCATAGGTGGATTGTGAAAAGAACACACATGCAATGACACTGGTGGATCCATAGGTGGATTGTGAAAAGAACACACATGCAATGACACTGGTGGATCCATATGTGGTATGTGAAGACAACACACATTTCAATGACACTGGTGGATCCATATGTGGTATGTGAAAAGAACAGTCATGAAATGACTCCCATTGTTGTTAGTAAAAAGAACACACATCTATGACGCTGGTGGATCCATAGTTGGATTGTGAAAAGAGCACACATGCAATGACACTAGTGGATCCATATGTGGTATGTGAAAAGAACACACATGCAATGAGTCCAATTGTTGTTAGTAAAAAGAACACACATGCAATGACACTGGTGGATCCATAGGTGGATTGTGAAAAGAACATTCATGAAATGACTCTGGTGGATCCATAGGTGGATTGTCAAAAGAACATTCATGAAATGACTCTGGATGTTGTTAGTAAAAAAAACACATGTAGTGACACTAGTGGATGCATAGGTGGATTGTGAAAAGAACACACATGCAATGACACTGGTGGATCCATGTGTGGTCTCTGAAGAGAACACACATTTCAATGACACTTGTGGATCCATATGTGGTATGTGAAAAGAACATTCATGCAATGACTCTAGTTGTTGTTAGTAAAAAGAACACACATGCAATGACACTGGTGGATCCATAGGTGGATTGTGAAAAGAACACACATGCAATGACACTGGTGGATCCATGTGTGGTATGTGAAAAGAACACACATTTCAATGACACTTGTGGATCCATATGTGGTATGTGAAAAGAACATTCATGCAATGACTCTGGTTGATGTTAGTAAAAAGAACACACATGCAATGACACTGGTGGATCCATAGGAGGATTGTGAAAAGAACACACATGCAATGACACTGGTGGATCCATATGTGGTATATGAAAAGAACACATATTTCAATGACTCTGGTTGTTGTTAGTAAAAAGAACACACATGCAATGACACTGGTGGATCCATAGGTGGATTGTGACAAGAGCACACATGCAATGACACTGGTGGATCCATATGTGGTATGTGAAAAGAACACACATTTCAATGACACTTGTGGATCCATATGTGGTATGTGAAAAGAACATTCATGCAATGACTCTGGTTGTTGTTAGTAAAAACAACACACATGCAATGACACTGGTGGATCCATAGGTGGATTGTGAAAAGAACACACATGCAATGACACTGGTGGATCCATATGTGGTATATGAAAAGAACGCACATTTCAATGACTCTGGTTGTTGTTAGTAAAAAGAACACACATGCAATGACACTGGTGGATCCATAGGTGGATTTTGAAAAGAGCACACATGCAATGACACTGGTGGATCCATATGTGGTATGTGAAAAGAACACACATGCAATGACTCTAGTTCTTCTTAGTAAAAAGAACACACATGTAATGAGACTGGTGGATCCATGTGTGGTCTCTGAAGAGAACACACATTTCAATGACACTGGTGGATCCATATGTGGTATGCGAAAAGAACAGTCATGAAATGGGTAGCGTCCCCAATCTTTAATAAGATTGAGTCCCCTGTGTTTACAATGCTAGTCCCTGGATCAATAGCTAGCATCCACAGTTCAGATGTAATATCGAGAAACAAAGGTCATAATACAACTTTATAACCAGGAATAACATAATTTTATTACATCAAACATAGCTCTTTGGCTATTCACATTACATTGCAGCGGAATAACTATAGTCATGGGTCCTTCATCTTCAAAGTGCCACAGGCAGATGTTGGTTGTAGACTTTGTAATCCTAATCAATCAATCTTCACTAAATCAATCAAACCTGCAACATTACAAGTTACAGCCACAAGGGTCAATACATTGGAATTGTATTGGCAAGTGATACCTTAGTATATTTTAAGTGGACTATAATACTATATGCATTTGGCTGGTGGAGCTTAGGCTTGCTTTGCTCAAAATAGATTTTTCCCTAACTTTTGCAAATACTAAGTTTTGTTTGGCCAAAAAAACACCCAAGGCATCTATCAATCAAAGACTCCAGATCCACTCAGGGCATCTACCAATCAATGACTGAAGATCCTTTTAACCCTTGTTCACCCACAAGTTTTATTTAGAAATTGGAGTGATGAGATTCTTGAAGTTTCCATGTCTTGATGCTCAAATTGTCCTTTACCAGGGACATGACTAAGTACTTAGGTTTTACACTCTGCAGAGGTGGTGCACTTTCCCCACAAGCCTTGGTTTCCCAAGAATGATCCTTCAGTAGCCTTTCCTTAGTCAAATGGACGCGCTCCAACCTATCAACCCATCTACCACCCTCTGTCCAAGAGACTAAGTTCCAGCATCCTAAGATCATGGCAGAGCCCATAATGCCAAGTGGTTGCACTTGAAGCTCCTCAACATTTGACATCTCAAATCTCTTTGTTTCCTGGGTGGCCATCCACAAGTGAGATACACAACCCAAGTCCATGGCCTTGTGAACCACTCAACATATACCATTCTTTCCATTCCACCCAGGTGATTCATTAACTTAGTTGTTTTGTTAAATAAAAACAAGTCCAAAGACTTAGAATATTTTTCCATAGTGTGAATATATAAACCACCCTTGTTTTCTAATAGCTAGGCTAAGCATGGCATGGCAACTTATCCTTAGGGAATTTTCCTAGCAATTCTAGCATTCTATTCTAAATAGGATTTCCCATCATCAATTGACAAAAGTAGCATGCAAGTCCTAACAAAATATATCTAATGCAAGTATAAAATATAGGTATGGAATATTCATGAAGATATCACTTGCCTTTTTGGTAGAGGGTATAGGTTCACTCCTTGTCCTTGCAACACTCACACTCTTCAAGTCACTACAATTCAATCAAGCAAGGCACAAACTTAATCTACCAATCAAGCAAAACTACACACATAAAATAACAAAGTCAAACAAACAATTTTCACACACAAAGTAATGGGATCTAAGTCATGCATAAGCATGCAAAGGTTGGTTCTATTGTAAGGATGGTCTTCACTAGGCTTCTAACTTTGTAAGTTCCAAATTGGTCATTTACCAAAATGGCAAAGTCATTTGCAAATAGGGTCTCTATTAGATTCCTAAACTTTGTAAGATCCAAATTGGTCATTTACCAAAGTGGCAAAGTTCAAGTAATGCATGCAAGCATGCCAAGCTTTGATTTGTTTGAAAAAGGGGTTCCTAATGGGTCATAGACATTTGGGCACACCTATTGGTCATTTTGTGAAGTGGCTAATTCATTTGCAAAAGGTTTCACTATAAAACCATTTTCAAAACAAAGTGTCATTCTATGTGGTGTAGAAATATTTTTACTAAGGCACTAACCTATAGGGTTCACCAAATGAGTTGCTATTGCAAAACTTGGTGTTTGGGTCAGTAGGTTTGGTCCAAAACATTTTCTCAAAGTTTTCTTTATGAAAGCATTTTCATAAACAAAATAATGGTTTTTAATTAGCTAGAAATGGACTAAACTAATTAATCCATCCTATTCTTTTCCAAAATCATTTTCCAAACTATGGGTTGGTTCCTAGGGTCAGTAAGGTCACAACAAACCAATTTGCAAAGGTTTTAACCTAAGAATCATTTTAAATGATTTTTCTAATGTTAGCAAGCACACAAAAGAATCTGCAAAATCAAACAAGCTAACAAATACTATTTGCTAAACTAAGGGCAGGGTTGGCTAGAGCTTGTCTTGCTGATTCCAACGACATCAAATTTGTAAAATTTGGACGTGTGGATCAAAAGATACATGGGTTTGAAATTGGCAAAAGTTTACATTTTCAAATTCTAATTCAGATCTAATACTGGCCACGCGGCGTGATATCATTGGTCGATACCGGTTCGGCCGGATCGTGGCTGTGGAGCGTTGGATCTAATCTAATCATGCGGTCCAGAGAGCGTACCTATTCGCGTGTAAGTGGTTCTATCGTACTCGTCCGATCTGGATCGAACGGCCATCGCATGACCGCGGAAATTGCTGGCGGCGCTCGGCCGATGAAAGGTCTGGCGATCTGAAGCGAGAGAAAAGAGGGCATGCTCACCGAGTTTGCAAGATCGTGGGGAAGCTCGGTAGTGTCTTCCTATCGCGGGCGTCTTGGAGTGAAGCTTGATTGCTCGCCGGAGTTCTTCTTGCGGGGCTCTCGGGTTGTCGTTGGCGTCGGCGTGGATCACGAGAAGACAAGCGGAAAGCACTTGTAAGACGCGCAAGGTACAGCGGTGATCTGATGCGTGAAGGAGGAGTGAAGGCGGTCTGGTCTTACCGGTGGGGCTCGTCGGAGAGAAGCGAGCGGTGCTACTGCATCGGCGGACGGGCGAGGATAGGGGAGCCCTAGGTCAAACGGAAGGTGTCGTTAGGTTCGTATGAGCTTGTAGATCATCATCGGGTCAACGAGGATGAGAGGAGGTCAGGTTCTGGGGAGATGTCGCCAGTTGAGCAGACGGTGGTCGTCGGCGAGGTTACACTTACTGCGGCGGAAGTTTGATGTCTTGGCGATTCTTTGAGTGGGGAAGCTATGAGCTGGGTCGGGAGGAGAGGGAGGTCTGGTTTCGGAATTGCTCGGAGGCGGTGGTGAGCTGCGGTGATCTGAGAGAAATGGAGGCAGCCTAGGGGCAGAGTGGAGGCGACGTCTGGGGGAAAAGGAGGAGGAGGAGCAGGCGGTTAAATGGGCGTCGTCGCAGGGGAGTAAAGGCCGTGGTTAACGCGAATTTAAATCCTTATTATTTTATTTAAATAATCCTTTACTCATTTTAATCAAAGCAAAACCTTTTAATAAAAGATTTCAAAGTAGTAATAAAATACTTGGTGTTCATTTAAAATGGGAAAAGCTTTTACTTAAATAAAATTGGATATTTAAATCCTTTATTTTATTTAAATAACCTTTACTCATTTTATCAAAACAAAATATTTTATTTCAAAAGTTTGGCCAAAATTAATTTGGCTTATCTTTTCATTTGAAACCAAAGTCTTTTATTAAAAGATCTAAAACAGTGTTTCCAAAACAATTTATTTTCCTTTGATAAATGTTTATCTTTATAAATCCCTTTAGGATTATTGATCACCAATTGGTATGGCTTTTGGTAAGGGCTTTATTGGCTTTGGAAATTCAATTTCCTTATCTTTTTATATTCACAAGATTTTGTTTATAGTTCCAAACTAAGTGAAACCAATCTCTAAGGTCTTTCTTGATCCTTTGTGATTATTTGTTGATCAAATTTTGGTATGGATCAAATCCATAGATTTGGGGTAACTTTGGAAAATAATTTCCTTCCATTAGGGTTTAGGGTTTTGGATTACTTTCCAAATGTTCAAATTTCCAGATACATTCATTGAGGAATGCATTTCCCTTGATTTGGATTTTTGTTGAATTCAAACTTCTGCCAAGGTTTGTTCAAGATTGGATTTCAAGTCTCCTTTTAGAAACAAAAGTTTCTTTTCACCCTGATTTTCAACAAAAATTTATTTTGTTATTTTATTTTTCACATTACAAGATTTGGAAAATCTTGGGATGTGACAAAATGACTCCAGTTGTTGTTAGTAAAAAGAACACACATGCATTGACACTGGTGGATCCAAATGTGGATTGTGAAAAGAACACACATGCAATGACACTGGTGGATCCATATGTGGTATGTGAAAAGAACACACATTTCAATGACTCTGGTTGTTGTTAGTAAAAAGAGCACAATTGCAATGACTCTAGTGGATCCATATATGGTATGTGAAAAGAACACACATGCAATGACTCCAGTTGTTGTTAGTAAAAAGAACACACATGTAATTACACTGGTGGATCCATGTGTGGTCTCTGAAGAGAACACACATTTCAATGACTCTGGTTGTTGTTAGTAAAAAGAGCACAATTGCAATGACTCTAGTGGATCCATATATGGTATGTGAAAAGAACACACATGCAATGACTCTAGTTGTTGTTAGTAAAAAGAACACACATGTAATTACACTGGTGTATCCATGTGTGGTCTCTGAAGAGAACACACATTTCAATGACACTGGTGGATCCATATGTGGTATGTGAAAAGAACAGTCATGAAATGACTCTAGTTGTTGTTAGTAAAAAGAACACACATGCAATGACACTAGTGGATCCATAGGTGGATTGTGAAAAGAGCACACATGCAATGACACTTGTGGATCCATATGTGGTATGTGAAAAGAACACACATGCAATGGCTCCAATTGTTGTTAGTAAAAAGAACACACATGCTATGACGCTGGTGGATCCATGTGTGGTCTGTGAAGAGAACACACATTTGAATGTCACTGGTCGATCCATATGTGGTATGTGAAAAGAACATTCATGCAATGACTCCAGTTGTTGTTAGTAAAAAGAACACACATGCAATGACACTAGTGGATCCATAGGTGGATTGTGAAAAGAACACACATGCAATAACACTGGTGGATCCATATGTGGTATGTGAAAAGAACACACATTTCAATGACTCTGGTTGTTGTTAGTAAAAAGAACACACATGCAATGACACTGGTGGATTCATAGGTGGATTGTGAAAAGAGCACACATGCAATGACATTGGTGGATACATATGTGGTACGTGAAAAGAACACACATGCAATGACTCCAGTTGTTGTTAGTAAAACGAACACACATGTAATGACACTGGTGGATCCATGTGTGGTCTCTGAAGAGAACACACATTTCAATGACACTGGTGGATCCATATGTGGTATGTGAAAAGAACAGTCATGAAATGACTCCCATTGTTGTTAGTAAAAACAACACACATGCAATGACACTGGTGGATCCATAGTTGGATTGTGAAAAGAGCACACATGCAATGACACTAGTGGATCCATATGTGGTATGTGAAAAGAACACACATGCAATGAGTCCAATTGTTGTTAGTAAAAAGAACACACATGCAATGACACTGGTGGATCCATGTGTGGTCTCTGAAGAGAACGCACATTTCAATGACACTGGTGGATCCATAGGTGGATTGTGAAAAGAACATTCATGAAATGACTCTGGTTGTTGTTAGTAAAAAACACACATGTAGTGACAGTAGTGGATCGATAGGTGGATTGTGAAAAGAACACACATGCAATGACACTGGTGGATCCATGTGTGGTCTCTGAAGAGAACACACATTTCAATGACACTTGTGGATCCATATGTGGTATGTGAAAAGAACATTCATGCAATGACTCTAGTTATTGTTAGTAAAAAGAACACACATGCAATGACACTGGTGGATCCATAGGTGGATTGTGAAAAGAACACACATGCAATGACACTAGTGGATCCATATGTGCTATGTGAAAAGAACACACATTTCAATGACACTTCTGGATCCATATGTGGTATGTGAAAAGAACATTCATGCAATGACTCTGGTTGTTGTTAGTAAAAAGAGCACACATGCAATGACACTGGTGGATCCATATGTGGTATGTGAAAAGAACACACATGCAATGACTCCAATTGTTGTTAGTAAAAAGAACACACATGCAATGACACTGGTGGATCCATCTGTGGTCTCTAAAGAGAACACACATTTCAATGACACTGGTGGATCCATAGGTGGATTGTGAAAAGAACATTCATGAAATGACTCTGGTTGTTGTTAGTAAAAAAACACACATGTAGTGACACTAGTGGATCCATATGTGGATTGTGAAAAGAACACACATGCAATGACACTGGTGGATCCATGTGTGGTCTCTGAAGAGAACACACATTTCAATGACACTTGTGGATCCATATGTGGTATGTGAAAAGAACATTCATGCAATGACTCTAGTTGTTGTTAGTAAAAAGAACACACATGCAATGACACTGGTGGATCCATAGGTGGATTGTGAAAAGAACACACATGCAATGACACTGGTGGATCCATATGTGGTATGTGAAAAGAACACACATTTCAATGACACTTGTGGATCCATATGTGGTATGTGAAAAGAACATTCATGTAATGACTCTGGTTGTTGTTAGTAAAAAGAACACACATGCAATGACACTGGTGGATCCATAGGTGGATTGTGAAAAGAACACACATGCAATGACACTGGTGGATCCATATGTGGTATGTGAAAAGAACACACATTTCAATGACTCTGGTTGTTGTTAGTAAAAAGAACACACATGCAATGACACTGGTGGATCCATAGGTGGATTGTGAAAAGAGCACACATGCAATGACACTGGTGGATCCATATGTGGTATGTGAAAAGAACACACATGCAATGACTCCAGTTGTTGTTAGTAAAAAGAACACACATGCAATGACACTGGTGGATCCATGTGTGGTCTCTGAAGAGAACACACATTTCAATGACACTGGTGGATCCATATGTGGTATGTGAAAAGAACAGTCATGAAATGACTCCCATTGTTGTTAGTAAAAAGAACACACATGCAATGACACTGGTGGATCCATAGTTGGATTGTGAAAAGGGCACACATGCAATGACACTAGTGGATCCATATGTGGTATGTGAAAAGAACACACATGCAATGAGTCCAATTGTTGTTAGTAAAAAGAACACACATGCAATGACACTGGTGGATCCATGTGTGGTCTCTGAAGAGAACACACATTTCAATGACACTGGTGGATCCATAGGTGGATTGTGAAAAGAACATTCATGAAATGACTCTGGTTGTTGTTAGTAAAAAAACACACATGTAGTGACACTGGTGGATCCATAGGTGGATTGTGAAAAGAACACACATGCAATGACACTGGTGGATCCATGTGTGGTCTCTGAAGAGAACACACATTTCAATGACACTTGTGGATCCATATGTGGTATGTGAAAAGAACATTCATGCAATGACTCTAGTTGTTGTTAGTAAAAAGAACACACATGCAATGACACTGGTGGATCCATGTGTGGTCTCTGAAGAGAACACACATTTCAATGACACTTGTGGATCCATATGTGGTATGTGAAAAGAACAGTCATGAAATGACTCCAGTTGTTGTTAGTAAAAAGAACACACATGCAATGACACTGGTGGATCCATAGGTGGATTGTGAAAAGAGCACACATGCAATGACACTAGTGGATCCATATGTGGTATGTGAAAAGAACACACATGCAATGAGTCCAATTGTTGTTAGTAAAAAGAACACACATGCAATGACACTGGTGGATCCATGTGTGGTCTCTGAAGAGAACACACATTTCAATGACACTGGTGGATCCATAGGTGGATTGTGAAAAGAACATTCATGAAATGACTCTGGTTGTTGTTAGTAAAAAACACACATGTAGTGACAGTAGTGGATCGATAGGTGGATTGTGAAAAGAACACACATGCAATGACACTGGTGGATCCATGTGTGGTCTCTGAAGAGAACACACATTTCAATGACACTTGTGGATCCATATGTGGTATGTGAAAAGAACATTCATGCAATGACTCTAGTTGTTGTTAGTAAAAAGAACACACATGCAATGACACTGGTGGATCCATAGGTGGATTGTGAAAAGAACACACATGCAATGACACTGGTGGATCCATATGTGGTATGTGAAAAGAACACACATTTCAATGACACTGGATCCATATGTGGTATTTGAAAAGAACATTCATGCAATGACTCTGGTTGTTGTTAGTAAAAAGAGCACACATGCAATGACACTGGTGGATCCATATGTGGTATGTGAAAAGAACACACATGCAATGACTCCAATTGTTGTTAGTAAAAAGAACACACATGCAATGACACTGGTGGATCCATGTGTGGTCTCTAAAGAGAACACACATTTCAATGACACTGGTGGATCCATAGGTGGATTGTGAAAAGAACATTCATGAAATGACTCTGGTTGTTGTTAGTAAAAAGAACACACATGCAATGACACCGGTGGATCCATAGGCGGATTGTGAAAAGAACACACATGCAATGACACTGGTGGATCCATGTGTGGTCTCTGAAGAGAACACATTGCAATGACACTGGTGGATCCATATGTGGTATGTGAAAAGAACACACATGAAATGACTCTAGTTGTTGTTAGTAAAAAGAACACACATGCAATGACACTGGTGGATCCACATGTGGTTTGTGAAAAGAACACACATGCAATGACACTGGTGGATCCATATGTGGTATGTGAAAAGAACACACATTTCAATGACACTTGTGGATCCATATGTGGTATGTGAAAAGAACATTCATGCAATGACTCCAGTTGTTGTTAGTAAAAAGAACACACATGCAATGACACTGGTGGATCCATAGGTGGATTGTGAAAAGAACACACATGCAATGACACTGGTGGATCCATATGTGGTATGTGAAAAGAACACACATTTCAATGACTCTGGTTGTTGTTAGTAAAAAGAACACACATGCAATGACACTGGTGGATCCATAGGTGGATTGTGAAAAGAGCACACATGCAATGACACTGGTGGATCCATATGTGGTATGTGAAAAGAACACACATGCAATGACTCCAATTGTTGTTATTAAAAAGAGCACACATGCAATGACACTGGTGGATCCATGTGTGGTCTCTGAAGAGAACACACATTTCAATGACACTGGTGGATCCATATGTGGTATGTGAAAAGAACAGTCATGAAATGACTCCAGTTATTGTTAGTAAAAAGAACACACATGCAATGACACTGGTGGATTGAGAAAGAGCACACATGCAATGACACTAGTGGATCCATATGTGGTATGTGAAAAGAACACACATGCAATGACTCCAATTGTTGTTAGTAAAAAGAACACACATGCAATGACATTGGTGGATCCATGTGTGGTCTCTGAAGAGAACACACATTTCAATGACACTGGTGGATCCATAGGTGGATTGTGAAAAGAACATTCATGAAATGACTCTAGTTGTTGTTAGTAAAAAAAACACATGTAGTGACACTGGTGGATCCATAGGTGGATTGTGAAAAGAACACACATGCAATGACACTGGTGGATCCATGTGTGGTCTCTGAAGAGAACACACATTTCAATGACACTTGTGGATCCATATGTGGTATGTGAAAAGAACATTCATGCAATGACTCTAGTTGTTGTTAGTAAAAAGAACACACATGCAATGACACTGGTGGATCCATAGGTGGATTGTGAAAAGAACACACATGCAATGACACTAGTGGATCCATATGTGGTATGTGAAAAGAACACACATTTCAATGACACTTGTGGATCCATATGTGGTATGTGAAAAGAACATTCATGCAATGACTCTGGTTGTTGTTAGTAAAAAGAACACACATGCAATGACACTGGTGGATCCATAGGTGGATTGTGAAAAGAACACACATGCAATGACACTGGTGGATCCATGTGTGGTCTCTGAAGAGAACACACATTTCAATGACACTTGTGGATCCATATGTGGTATGTGAAAAGAACATTCATGCATTGACTCTAGTTGTTGTTAGTAAAAAGAACACACATGCAATGACACTGGTGGATCCACAGGTGGATTGTGAAAAGAACACACATGCAATGACACTGGTGGATCCATATGTGGTATGTGAAAAGAACACACATTTCAATGACACTTGTGGATCCATATGTGGTATGTGAAAAGAACATTCATGTAATGACTCTGGTTGTTGTTAGTAAAAAGAACACACATGCAATGACACTGGTGGATCCATAGGTGGATTGTGAAAAGAACACACATGCAATGACACTGGTGGATCCATATGTGGTATGTGAAAAGAACACACATTTCAATGACTCTGGTTGTTGTTAGTAAAAAGAACACACATGCAATGACACTGGTGGATCCATAGGTGGATTGTGAAAAGAGCACACATGCAATGACACCGGTGGATCCATATGTGGTATGTGAAAAGAACACACATGCAATGACTCTAGTTGTTGTTAGTAAAAAGAACACACATGTAATGACACCGGTGGATCCATGTGTGGTCTCAAGAGAAGAACACATTTCAATGACACTGGTGGATCCATATGTGGTATGTGAAAAGAATAGTCATGAAATGACTCCAGTTGTTGTTAGTAAAAAGAACACACATGCAATGACACTGGTGGATCCATAGGTGGATTGTGAAAAGAGCACACACGCAATGACACTAGTGGATCCATATGTGGTATGTGAAAAGAACACATGCAATGAGTCCAATTGTTGTTAGTAAAAAAAACACATGCAATGACACTCGTGGATCCATGTGTGGTCTCTGAAGAGAACACACATTTCAATGACACTGGTGGATCCATAGGTGGATTGTGAAAAGAACATTCATGAAATGACTCTGGTTGTTGTTAGTAAAAATAACACACATGCAATGACACTGGTGGATCCATAGGTGGATTGTGAAAAGAACACACATGCAATGACACTGGTGGATCCATCGGTGGTCTCTGAAGAGAACACACATTTCAATGACACTTGTGGATCCATATGTGGTATGTGAAAAGAACATTCATGCAATGACTCTAGTTGTTAGTAAAAAGAACACACATGCAATGACACTGGTGGATCCATAGGTGGATTGTGAAAAGAACACACATGCAATGACACTAGTGGATCCATATGTGGTATGTGAAAAGAACACACATTTCAATGACACTTGTGGATCCATATGTGGTATGTGAAAAGAACATTCATGCAATGACTCCAGTTGTTGTTAGTAAAAAGAACACACATGCAATGACACTGGTGGATCCATAGGTGGATTGTGAAAAGAACACACATGCAATGACACTGGTGGATCCATGTGTGGTCTCTGAAGAGAACACACATTTCAATGACACTTGTGGATCCATATGTGGTATGTGAAAAGAACATTCATGCAATGACTCTGGTTGTTGTTAGTAAAAAGAACACACATGCAATGACACTGGTGGATCCATAGGTGGATTGTGAAAAGAGCACACATGCAATGACACTGGTGGATCCATATGTGGTATGTGAAAAGAACACACATTTCAATGACACTTGTGGATCCATATGTGGTATGTGAAAAGAACATTCATGCAATGACTCATGTTGTTGTTAGTAAAAAGAACACACATGCAATGACACTGGTGGATCCATAGGTGGATTGTGAAAAGAACACACATGCAATGACACTTGTGGATCCATATGTGGTATGTGAAAAGAACACACATTTCAATGACTCTGGTTGTTGTTAGTAAAAAGAACACACATGCAATGACACTAGTGGATCCATAGGTGGTATGTGAAAAGAACACACATGCAATGACACTGGTGGATCCTTATGTGGTATGTGAAAAGAACACACATGCAATGACTCCAGTTTTGTTAGTAAAAAGAACACACATGTAATGACATCGGTGGATCCATGTGTGGTCCCTGAAGAGAACACACATTTCAATGACACTGGTGGATCCATATGTGGTATGTGAAAAGAACAGTCATGAAATGACTCCCATTGTTGTTAGTAAAAAGAACACACATGCAATGAAACTGGTGGATCCATAGTTGGATTGTGAAAAGAGCACACATGCAATGACACTAGTGGATCCACATGTGGTATGTGAAAAGAACACACATGCAATGAGTCCAATTGTTGTTAGTAAAAAGAACACACATGCAATGACATCAGGATCCATGTGGTCTCAAGAGAACACACATTTCAATGACACTGGTGGATCCATAGGTGGATTGTGAAAAGAACATTCATGAAATGACTCTGGTTGTTGTTAGTAAAAAAACACATGTAGTGACACTAGTGGATCCATAGGTGGATTGTGAAAAGAACACACATGCAATGACACTGGTGGATCCATAGGTGGATTGTGAAAAGAACACACATGCAATGACACTGGTGGATCCATATGTGGTATGTGAAAAGAACACACATATCAATGACACTTGTGGATCCATATGTGGTATGTGAAAAGAACATTCATGCAATGACTCTAGTTGTTGTTAGTAAAAACACACATCTATGACGCTGGTGGATCCATGTGTGGTCTCTGAAGAGAACACACATTTCAATGACACTGGTCGATCCATATGTGGTATGTGAAAAGAACATTCATGCAATGACTCTAGTTGTTGTTAGTAAAAAGAACACACATGCAATGACACTGGTGGATCCATAGGTGGATTGTGAAAAGAACACACATGCAATGACACTGGTGGATCCATATGTGGTATGTGAAAAGAACACACATTTCAATGACACTTGTGGATCCATATGTGGTATGTGAAAAGAACATTCATGCAATGACTCCAGTTGTTGTTAGTAAAAAGAACACACATGCAATGACACTGGTGGATCCATAGGTGGATTGTGAAAAGAACACACATGCAATGACACTTGTGGATCCATATGTGGTATGTGAAAAGAACACACATTTCAATGACTCTGGTTGTTGTTAGTAAAAAGAACACACATGCAATGACACTGGTGGATCCATAGGTGGATTGTGAAAAGAGCACACATGCAATGACACTGGTGGATCCATATGTGGTATGTGAAAAGAACACACATGCAATGACTCCAGTTGTTGTTAGTAAAAAGAACACACATGTAATGACACTAGTGGATCCATGTGTGGTCTCCGAAGAGAACACACATTTCAATGACACTGGTGGATCCATATGTGGTATGTGAAAAGAACAGTCATGAAATGACTCCTCTTGTTGTTAGTAAAAAGAACACACATGCAATGGCACTGGTGGATCCATAGGTGGATTGTGAAAAGAGCACACATGCAATGACACTAGTGGATCCATATGTGGTATGTGAAAAGAACACACATGCAATGACTCCAATTGTTGTTAGTAAAAAGAACACACATGCAATGACACTGGTGGATCCATAGGTGGATTGTGAAAAGAACATTCATGAAATGACTCTGGTTGTTGTTAGTAAAAAGAACACACATGCAATGACACTAGTGGATCCATAGGTGGATTGTGAAAAGAACACACATGCAATGACACTGGTGGATCCATGTGTGGTCTCAAAAGAGAACACACATTTCAATGACACTTGTGGATCCATATGTGGTATGTGAAAAGAACATTCATGCAATGACTCTAGTTGTTGTTAGTAAAAAGAACACACATGCAATGACACTGGTGGATCCATAGGTGGATTGTGAAAAGAACACACATGCAATGACATCAGGATCCATGTGGTCTCTTAAGAGAACACACATTTCAATGACACTTGTGGATCCATATGTGGTATGTGAAAAGAACATTCATGCAATGACTCTAGTTGTTGTTAGTAAAAAGAACACACATGCAATGACACTGGTGGATCCATAGGTGGATTGTGAAAAGAACACACATGCAATGACACTGGTGGATCCATATGTGGTATGTGAAAAGAACACACATTTCAATGACACTTGTGGATCCATATGTGGTATGTGAAAAGAACATTCATGCAATGACTCTGGTTGTTGTTAGTAAAAAGAACACACATGCAATGACACTGGTGGATCCATAGGTGGATTGTGAAAAGAACACACATGCAATGACACTTGTGGATCCATATGTGGTATGTGAAAAGAACACACATTTCAATGACTCTGGTTGTTGTTAGTAAAAAGAACACACATGCAATGACACTAGTGGATCCATATGTGGTATGTGAAAAGAACACACATGCAATGACACTGGTGGATCCATATGTGGTATGTGAAAAGAACACACATGCAATGACTCCAGTTGTTGTTAGTAAAAAGAACACACATGTAATGACACTGGTGGATCCATGTGTGGTCTCTGAAGAGAACACACATTTCAATGACACTTTTGGATCCATATGTGGTATGTGAAAAGAACAGTCATGAAATGACTCCAGTTGTTGTTAGTAAAAAGAACACACATGCAATGACACTGGTGGATCCATAGGTGGATTGTGAAAAGAGCACACATGCAATGACACTAGTGGATCCATATGTGGTATGTGAAAAGAACACACATGCAATGACTCCAATTGTTGTTAGTAAAAAGAACACACATGCAATGACACTGGTGGATCCATGTGTGGTCTCTGAAGAGAACACACATTTCAATGACACTTGTGGATCCATAGGTGGATTGTGAAAAGAACATTCATGAAATGACTCTGGTTGTTGTTAGTAAAAAGAACACACATGCAATGACACTAGTGGATCCATAGGTGGATTGTGAAAAGAACACACATGCAATGACACTGGTGGATCCATATGTGGTATGTGAAAAGAACACACATGCAATGACACTGGTGGATCCATATGTGGTATGTGAAAAGAACACACATGCAATGACACTTGTGGATCCATATGTGGTATGTGAAAAGAACACACATGGAATGACTCTAGTTGTTGTTAGTGAAAAGAACATACATGCAATGACCCTGGTGGATCCATGTGTGGTCTTTGAAGAGAACACACATTTCAATGACACTTGTGGATCCATATGTGGTATGTGAAAAGAACATTCATGCAATGACTCTAGTTGTTGTTAGTAAAAAGAACACACATGCAATGACACTGGTGGATCCATAGGTGGATTGTGAAAAGAACACACATGCAATGACACTGGTGGATCCATATGTGGTATGTGAAAAGAACACACATTTCAATGACACTTGTGGATCCATATGTGGTATGTGAAAAGAACATTCATGCAATGACTCTGGTTGTTGTTAGTAAAAAGAACACACATGCAATGACACTGGTGGATCCATAGGTGGATTGTGAAAAGAACACACATGCAATGACACTGGTGGATCCATATGTGGTATGTGAAAAGAACACACATTTCAATGACTCTGTTGTTGTTAGTAAAAAGAACACACATGCAATGACACTGGTGGATCCATAGGTGGATTGTGAAAAGAGCACACATGCAATGACACTAGTGGATCCATATGTGGTATGTGAAAAGAACACACATGCAATGACTCCAGTTGTTGTTAGTAAAAAGAACACACATGTAATGACACTGGTGGATCCATGTGTGGTATCTGAAGAGAACACACATTTCAATGACACTGTTGATCCATATGTGGTATGTGAAAAGAACAGTCATGAAATGACTCGATGTGTCGATACTACAAACAACACACATGCAATGACACTGGTGGATCCATAGGTGGATTGTGAAAAGAGCACACATGCAATGACACTAGTGGATCCATATGTGGTATGTGAAAAGAACACACATGCAATGACTCCAATTGTTGTTAGTAAAAAGAACACACATGCAATGACACTGGTGGATCCATGTGTGGTCTCTGAAGAGAACACACATTTCAATGACACTGGTGGATCCATAGGTGGATTGTGAAAAGAACATTCATGCAATGACTCAAGTTGTTGTTAGTAAAAAAAACACATGCAATGACACTAGTGGATCCATAGGTGGATTGTGAAAAGAACACACATGCAATGACACTGGTGGATCCATATGTGGTATGTGAAAAGAACACACATGCAATGACACTGGTGGATCCATATGTGGTATGTGAAAAGAACACACATGCAATGACACTTGTGGATCCATATGTGGTATGTGAAAAGAACATTCATGCAATGACTCCAGTTGTTGTTAGTAAAAAGAACACACATGCAATGACACTGGTGGATCCATGTGTGGTCTCTGAAGAGAACACACATTTCAATGACACTTGTGGATCCATATGTGGTATGTGAAAAGAACATTCATGCAATGACTCTAGTTGTTGTTAGTAAAAAGAACACACATGCAATGACACTGGTGGATCCATAGGTGGATTGTGAAAAGAACACACATGCAATGACACTGGTGGATCCATATGTGGTATGTGAAAAGAACACACATTTCAATGACACTTGTGGATCCATATGTGGTATGTGAAAAGAACATTCATGCAATGACTCCAGTTGTTGTTAGTAAAAAGAACACACATGCAATGACACTGGTGGATCCATAGGTGGATTGTGAAAAGAACACACATGCAATGACACTTGTGGATCCATATGTGGTATGTGAAAAGAACACACATTTCAATGACTCTGGTTGTTGTTAGTAAAAAGAACACACATGCAATGACACTGTGGATCCATAGGTGGATTGTGAAAAGAGCACACATGCAATGACACTAGTGGATCCATATGTGGTATGTGAAAAGAACACACATGCAATGACTCCAGTTGTTGTTAGTAAAAAGAACCCACATGTAATGACATCAGGATCCATGTGTGGTCTCAAGAGAACACACATTTCAATGACACTGTGGATCCATATGTGGTATGTGAAAAGAACATTCATGAAATGACTCTCATTGTTGTTAGTAAAAAGAACACACATGCAATGACACTGGTGGATCCATAGGTGGATTGTGAAAAGAGCACACATGCAATGACACTAGTGGATCCATATGTGGTATGTGAAAAGAACACACATGCAATGACTCCAATTGTTGTTAGTAAAAAGAACACACATGCAATGACACTGGTGGATCCATAGGTGGATTGTGAAAAGAACATTCATGAAATGACTCTGGTTGTTGTTAGTAAAAAACACACATGTAGTGACACTAGTGGATCCATAGGTGGATTGTGAAAAGAACACACATGCAATGACACTGGTGGATCCATGTGTGGTCTCTGAAGAGAACACACATTTCAATGACACTTGTGGATCCATATGTGGTATGTGAAAAGAACATTCATGCAATGACTCCAGTTGTTGTTAGTAAAAAGAACACACATGCAATGACACTGGTGGATCCATAGGTGGATTGTGAAAAGAACACACATGCAATGACACTGTGGATCCATATGTGGTATGTGAAAAGAACACACATTTCAATGACACTTGTGGATCCATATGTGGTATGTGAAAAGAACATTCATGCAATGACTCCAGTTGTTGTTAGTAAAAAGAACACACATGCAATGACACTGGTGGATCCATAGGTGGATTGTGAAAAGAACACACATGCAATGACACTGGTGGATCCATATGTGGTATGTGAAAAGAACACACATTTCAATGACTCTGGTTGTTGTTAGTAAAAAGAACACACATGCAATGACACTGGTGGATCCATAGGTGGATTGTGAAAAGAGCACACATGCAATGACACTGTGGATCCATATGTGGTATGTGAAAAGAACACACATGCAATGACTCCAGTTGTTGTTAGTAAAAAGAACACACATGTAATGACACTGGTGGATCCATGTGTGGTCTCTGAAGAGAACACACATTTCAATGACACTGGTGGATCCATATGTGGTATGTGAAAAGAACATTCATGAAATGACTCCAATTGTTGTTAGTAAAAAGAACACACATGCAATGACACTGGTGGATCCATAGGTGGATTGTGAAAAGAGCACACATGCAATGACACTAGTGGATCCATATGTGGTATGTGAAAAGAACACACATGCAATGACTCCAATTGTTGTTAGTAAAAAGAACACACATGCAATGACACTGGTGGATCCATGTGTGGTCTCTGAAGAGAACACACATTTCAATGACACTGGTGGATCCATATGTGGTATGTGAAAAGAACATTCATGAAATGACTCTAGTTGTTGTTAGTAAAAAGAACACACATGCAATGACACTGGTGGATCCATAGGTGGATTGTGAAAAGAACACACATGCAATGACACTGGTGGATCCATATGTGGATTGTGAAAAGAACACACATGCAATGACACTGGTGGATCCATATGTGGTATGTGAAAAGAACACACATTTCAATGACACTTGTGGATCCATATGTGGTATGTGAAAAGAACATTCATGCAATGACTCTAGTTGTTGTTAGTAAAAAGAACACACATGCAATGACACTAGTGGATCCATAGGTGGATTGTGAAAAGAACACACATGCAATGACACTGGTGGATCCATATGTGGTATGTGAAAAGAACACACATGCAATGACTCTGGTTGTTGTTAGTAAAAAGAACACACATGCAATGACACTGGTGGATCCATAGGTGGATTGTGAAAAGAACACACATGCAATGACACTGGTGGATCCATATGTGGTATGTGAAAAGAACACACATTTCAATGACTCTGGTTGTTGTTAGTAAAAAGAGCACAAATGCAATGACTCTAGTGGATCCATATGTGGTATGTGAAAAGAACACACATGCAATGACTCTAGTTGTTGTTAGTAAAAAGAACACACATGTAATTACACTGGTGGATCCATGTGTGGTCTCTGAAGAGAACACACATTTCAATGACACTGGTGGATCCATATGTGGTATGTGAAAAGAACAGTCATGAAATGACTCTAGTTGTTAGTAAAAAGAACACACATGCAATGACACTAGTGGATCCATAGGTGGATTGTGAAAAGAGCACACATGCAATGACACTTGTGGATCCATATGTGGTATGTGAAAAGAACACACATGCAATGACTCCAATTGTTGTTAGTAAAAAGAACACACATGCAATGACACTGGTGGATCCATGTGTGGTCTCTGAAGAGAACACACATTTCAATGACACTAGTGGATCCATAGGTGGATTGTGAAAAGAACATTCATGAAATGACTCTGGTTGTTGTTAGTAAAAAGAACACACATGCAATGACACTGGTGGATCCATAGGTGGATTGTGAAAAGAACACACATGCAATGACACTGGTGGATCCATATGTGGTATGTGAAAAGAACACACATGCAATGACTCCAATTGTTGTTAGTAAAAAGAACACACATGCAATGACACTGGTGGATCCATAGGTGGATTGTGAAAAGAGCACACATGCAATGACACTGGTGGATCCATATGTGGTATGTGAAAAGAACACACATGCAATGACTCCAATTGTTGTTAGTAAAAAGAACACACATGCAATGACACTGGTGGATCCATGTGTGGTCTCTGAAGAGAACACACATTTCAATGACACTAGTGGATCCATATGTGGTATGTGAAAAGAACATTCATGCAATGACTCCAGTTGTTGTTAGTAAAAAGAACACACATGCAATGACACTGGTGGATCCATAGGTGGATTGTGAAAAGAGCACACATGCAATGACACTTGTGGATCCATATGTGGTATGTGAAAAGAACACACATGACATGACTCCAGTTGTTGTTAGTAAAGAAAACACACATGCAATGACACTAGTGGATCCATAGGTGGATTCTGAAAAGTACACACATTTCAATGACTCTGGTGGATCCATATGTGGTATGTGAAAAGAACACACATTTCAATGACTCTGGTTGTTGTTAGTAAAAAGAACACACATGCAATGACACTGGTGGATCCATAGGTGGATTGTGAAAAGAACACACATGCAATGACACTGGTGGATCCATATGTGGTATGTGAAAAGAACACACATTTCAATGACTCTGGTTGTTGTTAGTAAAAAGAGCACACATGCAATGACACTGGTGGATCCATATGTGGTATATGAAAAGAACACACATGCACTGACTCCAGTTGTTGTTAGTAAAAAAGAACACACATATAATGACACTGGTGGATCCATGTGTGGTCTCTGAAGAGAACACACATTTCAATGACACTGGTGGATCCATATGTGGTATGTGAAAGGAACATTCATGAAATGACTCTAGTTGTTGTTAGTAAAAAGAACACACATGCAATGACACTGTGGATCCATAGGTGGATTGTGAAAAGAACACACATGCAATGATACTAGTGGATCCATATGTGGTATGTGAAAAGAACACACATGCAATGACTTCAATTGTTGTTAGTAAAAAGAACACACATGCAATGACACTGGTGGATCCATGTGTGGTCTCTGAAGAGAACACACATTTCAATGACACTAGTGGATCCATAGGTGGATTGTGAAAAGAACATTCATGAAATGACTCTGGTTGTTGTTAGTAAAAAGAACACACATGCAATGACACTGGTGGATCCATAGGTGGATTGTGAAAAGAACACACATGCAATGACACTGGTGGATCCATATGTGGTATGTGAAAAGAACACACATGCAATGACTCCAATTGTTGTTAGTAAAAAGAACACACATGCAATGACACTGGTGGATCCATAGGTGGATTGTGAAAAGAGCACACATGCAATGACACTGGTGGATCCATATGTGGTATGTGAAAAGAACACACATGCAATGACTCCAATTGTTGTTAGTAAAAAGAACACACATGCAATGACACTGGTGGATCCATGTGTGGTCTCTGAAGAGAACACACATTTCAATGACACTTGTGGATCCATATGTGGTATGTGAAAAGAACATTCATGCAATGACTCCAGTTGTTGTTAGTAAAAAGAACACACATGCAATGACACTGGTGGATCCATAGGTGGATTGTGAAAAGAGCACACATGCAATGACACTGGTGGATCCATATGTGGTATGTGAAAAGAACACACATGCAATGACTCCAATTGTTGTTAGTAAAAAACACACATGCTATGACGCTGGTGGATCCATGTGTGGTCTCTGAAGAGAACACACATTTCAATGACACTGGTGGATCCATATGTGGTATGTGAAAAGAACATTCATGCAATGACTCCAGTTGTTGTTAGTAAAAAGAACACACATGCAATGACACTGGTGGATCCATAGGTGGATTGTGAAAAGAACACACATGCAATGACACTGGTGGATCCATATGTGGTATGTGAAAAGAACACACATTTCAATGACTCTGGTTGTTGTTAGTAAAAAGAACACACATGCAATGACACTGGTGGATCCATAGGTGGATTGTGAAAAGAGCACACATGCAATGACACTGGTGGATCCATATGTGGTATGTGAAAAGAACACACATGCAATGACTCCAGTTGTTGTTAGTAAAAAGAACACACATGTAATGACACTGGTGGATCCATGTGTGGTCTCTGAAGAGAACACACATTTCAATGACACTGGTGGATCCATATGTGGTATGTGAAAAGAACACACATGAAATGACTCCGATTGTTGTTAGTAAAAAGAACACACATGCAATGACACTGGTGGATCCATAGGTGGATTGTGAAAAGAGCACACATGCAATGACACTAGTGGATCCATATGTGGTATGTGAAAAGAACACACATGCAATGACTCCAATTGTTGTTAGTAAAAGAACACACATGCAATGACATCAGGATCCATGTGTGGTCTCTCAAGAGAACACACATTTCAATGACACTAGTGGATCCATATGTGGTATGTGAAAAGAACATTCATGAAATGACTCTAGTTGTTGTTAGTAAAAAGAACACACATGCAATGACACTGGTGGATCCATAGGTGGATTGTGAAAAGAACACACATGCAATGACACTGGTGGATCCATATGTGGTATGTGAAAAGAACACACATGCAATGACTCCAATTGTTGTTAGTAAAAAGAACACACATGCAATGACACTGGTGGATCCATAGGTGGATTGTGAAAAGAGCACACATGCAATGACACTAGTGGATCCATATGTGGTATGTGAAAAGAACACACATGCAATGACTCTAGTTGTTGTTAGTAAAAAGAACACACATGCAATGACACTGGTGGATCCATAGGTGGATTGTGAAAAGAACACACATGCAATGACACTGGTGGATCCATATGTGGTATGTGAAAAGAACACACATTTCAATGACTCTGGTTGTTGTTAGTAAAAAGAGCACACATGCAATGACACTAGTGGATCCATATGTGGTATGTGAAAAGAACACACATGCAATGACTCCAGTTGTTGTTAGTAAAAAGAACACACATGTAATGACACTGGTGGATCCATGTGTGGTCTCTGAAGAGAACACACATTTCAATGACACTGGTGGATCCATATGTGGTATGTGAAAAGAACAGTCATGAAATGACTCTAGTTGTTGTTAGTAAAAAGAACACACATGCAATGACACTAGTGGATCCATAGGTGGATTGTGAAAAGAGCACACATGCAATGACACTTGTGGATCCATATGTGGTATGTGAAAAGAACACACATGCAATGACTCCAATTGTTGTTAGTAAAAAGAACACACATGCAATGACACTGGTGGATCCATGTGTGGTCTCTAAAGAGAACACACATTTCAATGACACTAGTGGATCCATAGGTGGATTGTGAAAAGAACATTCATGAAATGACTCTGGTTGTTGTTAGTAAAAAGAACACACATGCAATGACACTGGTGGATCCATAGGTGGATTGTGAAAAGAACACACATGCAATGACACTGGTGGATCCATATGTGGTATGTGAAAAGAACACACATGCAATGACTCCAATTGTTGTTAGTAAAAAGAACACACATGCAATGACACTGGTGGATCCATAGGTGGATTGTGAAAAGAGCACACATGCAATGACACTGGTGGATCCATATGTGGTATGTGAAAAGAACACACATGCAATGACTCAAGTTGTTGTTAGTAAAAAGAACACACATGCAATGACACTGGTGGATCCATGTGTGGTCTCTCAAGAGAACACACATTTCAATGACACTGGTGGATCCATATGTGGTATGTGAAAAGAACAGTCATGAAATGACTCCAGTTGTTATTAGTAAAAAGAACACACATGCAATGACACTGGTGGATCCATAGGTAGATTGTGAAAAGAGCACACATGCAATGACACATGTGGATCCATATGTGGTATGTGAAAAGAACACACATGCAATGACTCCAATTGTTGTTAGTAAAAAGAACACACATGCAATGACACTGGTGGATCCATGTGTGGTCTCTGAAGAGAACACACATTTCAATGACACTGGTGGATCCATATGTGGTATGTGAAAAGAACATTCATGAAATGAATCTAGTTGTTGTTAGTAAAAAGAACACACATGCAATGACACTGTGGATCCATAGGTGGATTGTGAAAAGAACACACATGCAATGACACTGGTGGATCCATATGTGGTATGTGAAAAGAACACACATTTCAATGACTCTGGTTGTTGTTAGTAAAAAGAACACACATGCAATGACACTGGTGGATCCATAGGTGGATTGTGAAAAGAGCACACATGCAATGACACTAGTGGATCCATATGTGGTATGTGAAAAGAACACACATGCAATGACTCCAGTTGTTGTTAGTAAAAAGAACACACATGTAATGACACTGGTGGATCCATGTGTGGTCTCTGAAGAGAACACACATTTCAATGACACTGGTGGATCCATATGTGGTATGTGAAAAGAACAGTCATGAAATGACTCCAGTTGTTGTTAGTAAAAAGAACACACATGCAATGACACTGGTGGATCCATAGGTGGATTGTGAAAAGAGCACACATGCAATGACACTAGTGGATCCATATGTGGTATGTGAAAAGAACACACATGCAATGACTCCAATTGTTGTTAGTAAAAAGAACACACATGCAATGACATCAGGATCCATGTGTGGTCTCTAAAGATAACACACACTTCAATGACACTAGTGGATCCATAGGTGGATTGTGAAAAGAACATTCATGAAATGACTCTGGTTGTTGTTAGTAAAAAGAACACACATGCAATGACACTGGTGGATCCATAGGTGGATTGTGAAAAGAACACACATGCAATGACACTGGTGGATCCATGTGTGGTCTCTGAAGAGAACACACATTTCAATGACACTTGTGGATCCATATGTGGTATGTGAAAAGAACATTCATGCAATGACTCTAGTTGTTGTTAGTAAAAAGAACACACATGCAATGACACTAGTGGATCCATAGGTGGATTGTGAAAAGAACACACATGCAATGACACTGGTGGATCCATATGTGGTATGTGAAAAGAACACACATGCAATGACTCTGGTTGTTGTTAGTAAAAAGAACACACATGCAATGACACTGGTGGATCCATAGGTGGATTGTGAAAAGAACACACATGCAATGACACTGGTGGATCCATATGTGGTATGTGAAAAGAACACACATTTCAATGACTGGTTGTTGTTAGTAAAAAGAGCACACATGCAATGACACTAGTGGATCCATATGTGGTATGTGAAAAGAACACACATGCAATGACTCCAGTTGTTGTTAGTAAAAAGAACACACATGTAATGACACTGGTGGATCCATGTGTGGTCTCTGAAGAGAACACACATTTCAATGACACTAGTGGATCCATATGTGGTATGTGAAAAGAACAGTCATGAAATGACTCTAGTTGTTGTTAGTAAAAAGAACACACATGCAATGACACTAGTGGATCCATAGGTGGATTGTGAAAAGAGCACACATGCAATGACACTTGTGGATCCATATGTGGTATGTGAAAAGAACACACATGCAATGACTCCAATTGTTGTTAGTAAAAAGAACACACATGCAATGACACTGGTGGATCCATGTGTGGTCTCTCAAGAGAACACACATTTCAATGACACTAGTGGATCCATAGGTGGATTGTGAAAAGAACATTCATGAAATGACTCCAGTTGTTGTTAGTAAAAAGAACACACATGCAATGACACTGGTGGATCCATAGGTGGATTGTGAAAAGAACACACATGCAATGACACTGTGGATCCATATGTGGTATGTGAAAAGAACACACATGCAATGACTCCAATTGTTGTTAGTAAAAAGAACACACATGCAATGACACTGGTGGATCCATAGGTGGATTGTGAAAAGAGCACACATGCAATGACACTGGTGGATCCATATGTGGTATGTGAAAAGAACACACATGCAATGACTCCAATTGTTGTTAGTAAAAAGAACACACATGCAATGACACTGGTGGATCCATGTGTGGTCTCTGAAGAGAACACACATTTCAATGACACTGGTGGATCCATATGTGGTATGTGAAAAGAACATTCATGCAATGACTCAGTTGTCGTTAGTAAAAGAACACACATGCAATGACACTGGTGGATCCATAGGTGGATTGTGAAAAGAGCACACATGCAATGACACTTGTGGATCCATATGTGGTA
This sequence comes from Avena insularis, assembly GCA_023614405.1. Classification (NCBI taxonomy): domain Eukaryota; kingdom Viridiplantae; phylum Streptophyta; class Magnoliopsida; order Poales; family Poaceae; genus Avena; species Avena insularis. The sequence goes on from JAJUPC010000378.1 coordinate 237,314, forward strand.
TGTGAAAAGAACACACATGCAATGACTCTAGTTGTTGTTAGTAAAAAGAACACACATGCAATGACACTAGTGGATCCATAGGTGGATTGTGAAAAGAACACACATGCAATGACACTGGTGGATCCATATGTGGTATGTGAAAAGAACACACATGCAATGACTCTGGTTGTTGTTAGTAAAAAGAACACACATGCAATGACACTGGTGGATCCATAGGTGGATTGTGAAAAGAACACACATGCAATGACACTGGTGGATCCATATGTGGTATGTGAAAAGAACACACATTTCAATGACTCTGGTTGTTGTTAGTAAAAAGAGCACACATGCAATGACACTAGTGGATCCATATGTGTTATGTGAAAAGTACACACATGCAATGACTCCAGTTGTTGTTAGTAAAAAGAACACACATGCAATGACACTGATGGATCCATGTGTGGTTTCTTAAGAGAACACACATGCAATGACACTGGTGGATCCATGTGTGGTATGTGAAAAGAACATTCATGAAATGACTCTAGTTGTTGTTAGTAAAAAGAACACACATGCAATGACACTAGTGGATCCATAGGTGGATTGTGAAAAGAGCACACATGCAATGACACTTGTGGATCCATATGTGGTATGTGAAAAGAACACACATGCAATGACTCCAATTGTTGTTAGTAAAAAGAACACACATGCAATGACACTGGTGGATCCATGTGTGGTCTCTGAAGAGAACACACATTTCAATGACACTAGTGGATCCATAGGTGGATTGTGAAAAGAACATTCATGAAATGACTCTGGTTGTTGTTAGTAAAAAGAACACACATGCAATGACACTGGTGGATCCATAGGTGGATTGTGAAAAGAACACACATGCAATGACACTAGTGGATCCATATGTGGTATGTGAAAAGAACACACATGCAATGACTCCAGTTGTTGTTAGTAAATAGAACACACATGCAATGACACTGGTGGATCCATAGGTGGATTGTGAAAAGAGCACACATGCAATGACACTGGTGGATCCATATGTGGTATGTGAAAAGAACACACATGCAATGACTCCAATTGTTGTTAGTAAAAAGAACACACATGCAATGACACTGGTGGATCCATGTGTGGTCTCTCAAGAGAACACACATTTCAATGACACTGGTGGATCCATATGTGGTATGTGAAAAGAACATTCATGCAATGACTCCAGTTGTTGTTAGTAAAAAGAACACACATGCAATGACACTGGTGGATCCATAGGTGGATTGTGAAAAGAGCACACATGCAATGACACTGGTGGATCCATATGTGGTATGTGAAAAGAACACACATGCAATGACTCCAATTGTTGTTAGTAAAAAGAACACACATGCAATGACACTGGTGGATCCATGTGTGGTCTCTGAAGAGAACACACATTTCAATGACACTGGTGGATCCATATGTGGTATGTGAAAAGAACATTCATGCAATGACTCCAGTTGTTGTTAGTAAAAAGAACACACATGCAATGACACTGGTGGATCCATAGGTGGATTGTGAAAAGAACACACATGCAATGACACTGGTGGATCCATATGTGGTATGTGAAAAGAACACACATTTCAATGACTCTGGTTGTTGTTAGTAAAAAGAACACACATGCAATGACACTGGTGGATCCATAGGTGGATTGTGAAAAGAGCACACATGCAATGACACTGGTGGATCCATATGTGGTATGTGAAAAGAACACACATGCAATGACTCTAGTTGTTGTTAGTAAAAAGAACACACATGTAATGACACTGGTGGATCCATGTGTGGTCTCTGAAGAGAACACACATTTCAATGACACTGGTGGATCCATATGTGGTATGTGAAAAGAACAGTCATGAAATGACTCCAGTTGTTGTTAGTAAAAAGAACACACATGCAATGACACTGGTGGATCCATAGGTGGATTGTGAAAAGAGCACACATGCAATGACACTAGTGGATCCATATGTGGTATGTGAAAAGAACACACATGCAATGACTCCAATTGTTGTTAGTAAAAAGAACACACATGCAATGACACTGGTGGATCCATGTGTGGTCTCTGAAGAGAACACACATTTCAATGACACTGGTGGATCCATAGGTGGATTGTGAAAAGAACATTCATGAAATGACTCTGGTTGTTGTTAGTAAAAAGAACACACATGCAATGACACTGGTGGATCCATAGGTGGATTGTGAAAAGAACACACATGCAATGACACTGGTGGATCCATATGTGGTATGTGAAAAGAACACACATGCAATGACTCCAATTGTTGTTAGTAAAAAGAACACACATGCAATGACACTGGTGGATCCATAGGTGGATTGTGAAAAGAACACACATTGCAATGACACTGGTGGATCCATATGTGGTATGTGAAAAGAACACACATGCAATGACTCTGGTTGTTGTTAGTAAAAAGAACACACATGCAATGACACTGGTGGATCCATAGGTGGATTGTGAAAAGAACACACATGCAATGACACTAGTGGATCCATATGTGGTATGTGAAAAGAACACACATTTCAATGACTCTGGTTGTTGTTAGTAAAAAGAGCACAAATGCAATGACTCTAGTGGATCCATATGTGGTATGTGAAAAGAACACACATGCAATGACTCTAGTTGTTGTTAGTAAAAAGAACACACATGTAATGACACTTGTGGATCCATGTGTGGTCTCTGAAGAGAACACACATTTCAATGACACTGGTGGATCCATATGTGGTATGTGAAAAGAACAGTCATGAAATGACTCTAGTTGTTGTTAGTAAAAAGAACACACATGCAATGACACTAGTGGATCCATAGGTGGATTGTGAAAAGAGCACACATGCAATGACACTTGTGGATCCATATGTGGTATGTGAAAAGAACACACATGCAATGACTCCAATTGTTGTTAGTAAAAAGAACACACATGCAATGACACTGGTGGATCCATGTGTGGTCTCTGAAGAGAACACACATTTCAATGACACTAGTGGATCCATAGGTGGATTGTGAAAAGAACATTCATGAAATGACTCCAGTTGTTGTTAGTAAAAAGAACACACATGCAATGACACTGGTGGATCCATAGGTGGATTGTGAAAAGAACACACATGCAATGACACTGGTGGATCCATATGTGGTATGTGAAAAGAACACACATGCAATGACTCCGGTTGTTGTTAGTAAAAAGAACACACATGCAATGACACTGGTGGATCCATAGGTGGATTGTGAAAAGAGCACACATGCAATGACACTAGTGGATCCATATGTGGTATGTGAAAAGAACACACATGCAATGACTCCAATTGTTGTTAGTAAAAAGAACACACATGCAATGACACTGGTGGATCCATGTGTGGTCTCTGAAGAGAACACACATTTCAATGACACTTGTGGATCCATATGTGGTATGTGAAAAGAACATTCAAGCAATGACTCGATTTGTTGTTAGTAAAAAGAACACACATGCAATGACACTGGTGGATCCATAGGTGGATTGTGAAAAGAGCACACATGCAATGACACTGGTGGATCCATATGTGGTATGTGAAAAGAACACACATGCAATGACTCCAATTGTTGTTAGTAAAAGAACACACATGCAATGACACTGGTGGATCCATGTGTGGTCTCTGAAGAGAACACACATTTCAATGACACTTGTGGATCCATATGTGGTATGTGAAAAGAACATTCATGCAATGACTCCATTTGTTGTTAGTAAAAAGAACACACATGCAATGACACTGGTGGATCCATAGGTGGATTGTGAAAAGAACACACATGCAATGACACTGGTGGATCCATATGTGGTATGTGAAAAGAACACACATTTCAATGACTATGGTTGTTGTTAGTAAAAAGAACACACATGCAATGACACTGGTGGATTCATAGGTGGATTGTGAAAAGAGTACACATGCAATGACACTGGTGGATCCATATGTGGTACGTGAAAAGAACACACATGCAATGACTCCAGTTGTTGTTAGTAAAAAGAACACACATGTAATGACACTGGTGGATCCATGTGTGGTTTCTGAAGAGAACACACATTTCAATGACACTGGTGGATCCATATGTGGTATGTGAAAAGAACAGTCATGAAATGACTCCCATTGTTGTTAGTAAAAAGAACACACATGCAATGACACTGGTGGATCCATAGTTGGATTGTGAAAAGAGCACACATGCAATGACACTAGTGGATCCATATGTGGTATGTGAAAAGAACTCACATGCAATGAGTCCAATTGTTGTTAGTAAAAAGAACACACGATCCATGTGTGGTCTCTGAAGAGAACACACATTTCAATGACACTGGTGGATCCATAGGTGGATTGTCAAAAGAACATTCATGAAATGACTCTGGATGTTGTTAGTAAAAAAAACACATGTAGTGACACTAGTGGATGCATAGGTGGATTGTGAAAAGAACACACATGCAATGACATCAGGATCCATGTGGTCTCTGAAGAGAACACACATTTTAATGACACTTGTGGATCCATATGTGGTATGTGAAAAGAACATTCATGCAATGACTCTAGTTGTTGTTAGTAAAAAGAACACACATGCAATGACACTGGTGGATCCATAGGTGGATTGTGAAAAGAACACACATGCAATGACACTGGTGGATCCATGTGTGGTATGTGAAAAGAACACACATTTCAATGACACTTGTGGATCCATATGTGGTATGTGAAAAGAACATTCATGCAATGACTCAGTTGTTGTTAGTAAAAAGAACACACATGCAATGACACTTGTGGATCCATAGGTGGATTGTGAAAAGAACACACATGCAATGACACTGGTGGATCCATATGTGGTATGTGAAAAGAACACACATTTCAATGACTCTGGTTGTTGTTAGTAAAAAGAACACACATGCAATGACACTGGTGGATCCATAGGTGGATTGTGAAAAGAGCACACATGCAATGACACTGGTGGATCCATATGTGGTATGTGAAAAGAACACACATTTCAATGACACTTGTGGATCCATATGTGGTATGTGAAAAGAACATTCATGCAATGACTCTGGTTGTTGTTAGTAAAAAGAACACACATGCAATGACACTGGTGGATCCATAGGTGGATTGTGAAAAGAACACACATGCAATGACACTGTGGATCCATATGTGGTATGTGAAAAGAACACACATTTTAATGACTCAGTTTGTTGTTAGTAAAAAGAACACACATGCAATGAAACTGTGGATCCATAGGTGGATTGTGAAAAGAGCACACATGCAATGACACTGGTGGATCCATATGTGGTATGTGAAAAGAACACACATGCAATGACTCTAGTTGTTGTTAGTAAAAAGAACACACATGTAATGACATCAGGATCCATGTGTGGTCTCTGAAGAGAACACACATTTCAATGACACTGGTGGATCCATATGTGGTATGTGAAAAGAACAGTCATGAAATGACTCTAGTTGTTGTTAGTAAAAAGAACACACATGCAATGACACTGGTGGATCCATAGGTGGATTGTGAAAAGAACACACATGCAATGACACTGGTGGATCCATATGTGGTATGTGAAAAGAACACACATTTCAATGACTCTAGTTGTTGTTAGTAACAAGAACACACATGCAATGACACTAGTGGATCCATATGTGGTATGTGAAAAGAACACACATGCAATGACTCCAGTTGTTGTTAGTAAAAAGAACACACATGTAATGACACTGGTGGATCCATGTGTGGTCTCTGAAGAGAACACACATTTCAATGACTCTGGTTGTTGTTAGTAAAAAGAGCACAATTGCAATGACTCTAGTGGATCCATATGTGGTATGTGAAAAGAACACACATGCAATGACTCCAGTTGTTGTTAGTAAAAAGAACACACATGTAATGACACTGGTGGATCCATGTGTGGTCTCTGAAGAGAACACACATTTCAATGACACTGGTGGATCCATATGTGGTATGTGAAAAGAACAGTCATGAAATGACTCCAGTTGTTGTTAGTAAAAAGAACACACATGCAATGACACTAGTGGATCCATAGGTGGATTGTGAAAAGAGCACACATGCAATGACACTTGTGGATCCATATGTGGTATGTGAAAAGAACACACATGCAATGACTCCAATTGTTGTTAGTAAAAAACACACATGCTATGACGCTGGTGGATCCATGTGTGGTCTCTGAAGAGAACACACATTTCAATGACACTGGTTGATCCATATGTGGTATGTGAAAAGAACATTCATGCAATGACTCTAGTTGTTGTTAGTAAAAAGAACACACATGCAATGACACTGGTGGATCCATAGGTGGATTGTGAAAAGAACACACATGCAATGACACTGGTGGATCCATATGTGGTATGTGAAAAGAACACACATTTCAATGACTCTGGTTGTTGTTAGTAAAAAGAACACACATGCAATGACACTGGTGGATCCATAGGTGGATTGTGAAAAGAGCACACATGCAATGACACTGGTGGATCCATATGTGGTATGTGAAAAGAACACACATGCAATGACTCCAGTTGTTGTTAGTAAAAAGAACACACATGTAATGACACAGATGGATCCATGTGTGGTCTCTGAAGTGAACACACATTTCAATGACACTGGTGGATCCATATGTGGTATGTGAAAAGAACAGTCATGAAATGACTCCCGTTGTTGTTAGTAAAAAGAACACACATGCAATGACACTAGTGGATCCATAGGTGGATTGTGAAAAGAGCACACATGCAATGACACTAGTGGATCCATATGTGGTATGTGAAAAGAACACACATGCAATGAGTCCAATTGTTGTTAGTAAAAAGAACACACATGCAATGACACTGGTGGATCCATGTGTGGTCTTTGAAGAGAACACACATTTCAATGACACTGGTGGATCCATAGGTGGATTGTGAAAAGAACATTCATGAAATGACTCTAGTTGTTGTTAGTAAAAAAACACACATGTAGTGACACTGTGGATCCATAGGTGGATTGTGAAAGGAACACACATGCAATGACACTGGTGGATCCATGTGTGGTCTCTGAAGAGAACACACATTTCAATGACACTTGTGGATCCATATGTGGTATGTGAAAAGAACATTCATGCAATGAATCTAGTTGTTGTTAGTAAAAAGAACACACATGCAATGACACTGGTGGATCCATAGGTTGATTGTGAAAAGAACACACATGCAATGACACTGGTGGATCCATATGTGGTATGTGAAAAGAACACACATTTCAATGACACTTGTGGATCCATATGTGGTATGTGAAAAGAACATTCATGCTATGACTCTAGTTGTTGTTAGTAAAAAGAACACACATGCAATGACACTGGTGGATCCATATGTGGTATGTGAAAAGAACACACATGCAATGACTCCAATTGTTGTTAGTAAAAAGAACACACATGCAATGACACTGGTGGATCCATGTGTGGTCTCTGAAGAGAACACACATTTCAATGACACTGGTGGATCCATATGTGGATTGTGAAAAGAACATACATGAAATGACTCTGGTTTTTGTTAGTAAAAAAACACATGCAATGACACTAGTGGATCCATAGGTGGATTGTGAAAAGAACACACATGCAATGACACTGTGGATCCATGTGTGGTCTCCAAGAGAACACACATTTCAATGACACTTGTGGATCCATATGTGGTATGTGAAAAGAACATTCATGCAATGACTCTAGTTGTTGTTAGTAAAAAGAACACACATGCAATGACACTGGTGGATCCATAGGTGGATTGTGAAAAGAACACACATGCAATGACACTGGTGGATCCATATGGTATGTGAAAAGAACACACATTTCAATGACACTTGTGGATCCATATGTGGTATGTGAAAAGAACATTCATGTAATGACTCTGGTTGTTGTTAGTAAAAAGAACACACATGCAATGACACTGGTGGATCCATAGGTGGATTGTGAAAAGAACACACATGCAATGACACTGGTGGATCCATATGTGGTATGTGAAAAGAACACACATTTCAATGACTCTAGTTGTTGTTAGTAAAAAGAACACACATGCAATGACACTGGTGGATCCATAGGTGGATTGTGAAAAGAGCACACATGCAATGACACTGGTGGATCCATATGTGGTATGTGAAAAGAACACACATGCAATGACTCCAGTTGTTGTTAGTAAAAAGAACACACATGCAATGACACTGGTGGATCCATGTGTGGTCTCTGAAGAGAACACACATTTCAATGACACTAGTGGATCCATATGTGGTATGTGAAAAGAATAGTCATGAAATGACTCCAGTTGTTATTAGTAAAAAGAACACACATGCAATGACACTGGTGGATCCATAGGTGGATTGTGAAAAGAGCACACATCCAATGACACTAGTGGATCCATATGTGGTATGTGAAAGGAACACACATGCAATGACTCCAATTGTTGTTAGTCAAAAGAACACACATACTATGACTCTGCTGGATCCATGTGTGGTCTCTGAAGAGAACACACATTTCAATGACACTGGTGGATCCATAGGTGGATTGTGAAAAGAACATTCATGAAATGACTCTGGTTGTTGTTAGTTAAAAGAACACACATGTAGTGACACTGGTGGATCCATAGGTGGATTGTGAAAAGAACACACATGCAATGACACTGGTGGATCCATGTGTGGTCTCAGAAGATAACACACATTTCAATGACACTCGTGGATCCATTTGTGGTATGTGAAAAGAATACACATGAAATGACTCCAGTTGTTGTTAGTAAAAAGAACACACATGCAATGACACTGGTGGATCCATAGGTGGATTGTGAAAAGAACACACATGCAATGACACTAGTGGATCCATAGGTGGTATGTAAAAAGAACACACATGTAATGACACTATGGATCCATATGTTGTATGTGAAAAGAACAGTCATGCAATGACTCTGGTTGTTGTTAGTAAAAAGAGCACACATGCAATGACACTGGTGGATCCATATGTGGTATGTGAAAAGAAGACACATGCAATGTCTCCAATTGTTGTTAGTAAAAAGAACACACATGCAATGACACTGGTGGATCCATGTGTGGTCTCTGAAGAGAACACACATTTCAATGACACTGGTGGATCCATATGTGGATTGTGAAAAGAACATTCATGAAATGACTCTGGTTGTTGTTAGTAAAAAGAACACACATGCAATGACACTAGTGGATCCATAGGTGGATTGTGAAAAGAACACACATGCAATGACACTGGTGGATCCATGTGTGGTCTCTGAAGAGAACACACATTTCAATGACACTTGTGGATCCATATGTGGTATATGAAAAGAACATTCATGCATTGACTCTAGTTGTTGTTAGTAAAAAGAACACACATGCAATGACACTGGTGGATCCATAGGTGGATTGTGAAAAGAACACACATGCAATGACACTGGTGGATCCATATGTGGTATGTGAAAAGAACACACATTTCAATGACACTTGTGGATCCATATGTGGTATGTGAAAAGAACATTCATGCAATGACTCTAGTTGTTGTTAGTAAAAAGAACACACATGCAATGACACTGGTGGATCCATAGGTGGATTGTGAAAAGAACACACATGCAATGACACTGGTGGATCCATATGTGGTATGTGAAAAGAACACACATTTCAATGACTCTAGTTGTTGTTAGTAAAAAGAACACACATGCAATGACACTGGTGGATCCATAGGTGGATTGTGAAAAGAGCACACATGCAATGACACTGGTGGATCCATATGTGGTATGTGAAAAGAACACACATGCAATGACTCCAGTTGTTGTTAGTAAAAAGAACACACATGCAATGACACTGGTGGATCCATGTGTGGTCTCTGAAGAGAACACACATTTCAATGACACTGGTGGATCCATATGTGGTATGTGAAAAGAACAGTCATGAAATGACTCCAGTTGTTGTTAGTAAAAAGAACACACATGCAATGACACTGGTGGATCCATAGGTGGATTGTGAAAAGAGCACACATGCAATGACACTAGTGGATCCATATGTGGTATGTGAAAAGAACACACATGCAATGAGTCCAATTGTTGTTAGTAAAAAGAACACACATGCAATGACACTGGTGGATCCATGTGTGGTCTCTGAAGAGAACACACATTTCAATGACACTGGTGGATCCATAGGTGGATTGTGAAAAGAACATTCATGAAATGACTCTGGTTGTTGTTAGTAAAAAAACACACATGTAGTGACACTGGTGGATCCATAGGTGGATTGTGAAAAGAACACACATGCAATGACACTGGTGGATCCATGTGTGGTCTCTGAAGAGAACACACATTTCAATGACACTTGTGGATCCATATGTGGTATGTGAAAAGAACATTCATGCAATGAATCTAGTTGTTGTTAGTAAAAAGAACACACATGCAATGACACTGGTGGATCCATAGGTTGATTGTGAAAAGAACACACATGCAATGACACTGGTGGATCCATATGTGGTATGTGAAAAGAACACACATTTCAATGACACTTGTGGATCCATATGTGGTATGTGAAAAGAACATTCATGCAATGACTCTAGTTGTTGTTAGTAAAAAGAACACACATGCAATGACACTGGTGGATCCATAGGTGGATTGTGAAAAGAACACACATGCAATGACACTGGTGGATCCATATGTGGTATATGAAAAGAACACACATTTCAATGACTCTGGTTGTTGTTAGTAAAAAGAACACACATGCAATGACACTGGTGGATCCATAGGTGGATTGTGAAAAGAGCACACATGCAATGACACTGGTGGATCCATATGTGGTATGTGAAAAGAACACACATTTCAATGACACTTGTGGATCCATATGTGGTATGTGAAAAGAACATTCATGCAATGACTCTGGTTGTTGTTAGTAAAAATTACACACATACAATGACACTGGTGGATCCATAGGTGGATTGTGAAAAGAACACACATGCAATGACACTGGTGGATCCATATGTGGTATATGAAAAGAACACACATTTCAGTGTCTCTGGTTGTTGTTAGTAAAAAGAACACACATGCAATGACACTGGTGGATCCATAGGTGGATTGTGAAAAGAGCACACATGCAATGACACTGGTGGATCCATATGTGGTATGTGAAAAGAACACACATGCAATGACTCCAGTTGTTGTTAGTAAAAAGAACACACATGTAATGACACTGGTGGATCCATGTGTGGTCTCTGAAGAGAACACACATTTCAATGACACTGGTGGATCCATATGTGGTATGTGAAAAGAACAGTCATGAAATGACTCTAGTTGTTGTTAGTAAAAAGAACACACATGCAATGACACTGGTGGATCCAAATGTGGATTGTGAAAAGAACACACATGCAATGACACTGGTGGATCCATATGTGGTATGTGAAAAGAACACACATTTCAATGACTCTGGTTGTTGTTAGTAAAAAGAGCACAAATGCAATGACTCTAGTGGATCCATATGTGGTATGTGAAAAGAACACACATGCAATGACTCCAGTTGTTGTTAGGAAAAAGAACACACATGTAATTACACTGGTGGATCCATGTGTGGTCTCTGAAGAGAACACACATTTCAATGACACTGGTGGATCCATATGTGGTATGTGAAAAGAACAGTCATGAAATGACTCGAGTTGTTGTTAGTAAAAAGAACACACATGCAATGACACTAGTGGATCCATAGGTGGATTGTGAAAAGATCACACATGCAATGACACTTGTGGATCCATATGTGGAATGTGAAATGAACACACATGCAATGACTCCAATTGTTGTTAGTAAAAAAAACACATGCTTTGACGCTGGTGGATCCATGTGTGGTCTCTGAAGAGAACACACATTTCAATGACACTGGTGGATCCATATGTGGTATGTGAAAAGAACATTCATGCAATGACTCCAGTTGTTGTTAGTAAAAAGAACACACATGCAATGACACTGGTGGATCCATAGGTGGATTGTGAAAAGAACACACATGCAATGACACTGGTGGATCCATGTGTGGTCTCTGAAGAGAACACACATTTCAATGACACTTGTGGATCCATATGTGGTATGTGAAAAGAACAGTCGTGAAATGACTCGAGTTGTTGTTAGTAAAAAGAACACACATGCAATGACACTAGTGGATCCATAGGTGGATTGTGAAAAGATCACACATGCAATGACACTTGTGGATCCATATGTGGTATGTGAAAAGAACACACATGCAATGACTCCAATTGTTGTTAGTAAAAAGAACACACATGCAATGACACTGGTGGATCCATGTGTGGTCTCTGAAGAGAACACACATTTCAATGACACTGGTCGATCCATATGTGGTATGTGAAAAGAACATTCATGCAATGACTCCAGTTGTTATTAGTAAAAAGAACACACATGCAATGACACTGGTGGATCCATAGGTGGATTGTGAAAAGAACACACATGCAATGACACTGGTGGATCCATATGTGGTATGTGAAAAGAACAGACATTTCAATGACTTTGGTTGTTGTTAGTAAAAAGAACACACATGCAATGACACTGGTGGATTCATAGGTGGATTGTGAAAAGAGCACACATACAATGACACTGGTGGATCCATATGTGGTATGTGAAAAGAACACACATGCAATGACTCCAGTTGTTGTTAGTAAAAAGAACACACATGTAATGACACTGGTGGATCCATGTGTGGTCTCTGAAGAGAACACACATTTCAATGACACTGGTGGATCCATATGTGGTATGTGAAAAGAACAGTCATGAAATGACTCCCATTGTTGTTAGTAAAAAGAGCACACATGCAATGACACTGGTGGATCCATATGTGGTATGTGAAAAGAACACACATGCAATGAGTCCAATTGTTGTTAGTAAAAACACATATGCTATGACGCTGGTGGATCCATGTGTGGTCTCTGAAGAGAACACACATTTCAATGACACTGGTCGATCCATATGTGGTATGTGAAAAGAACATTCATGCAATTACTCTAGTTGTTGTTAGTAAAAAGAACACACATGCAATGACACTGGTGGATCCATAGGTGGATTATGAAAAGAACACACATGCAATGACACTGGTGGATCCATATGTGGTATGTGAAAAGAACACACATTTCAATGACTCTGGTTGTTGTTAGTAAAAAGAACACACATGCAATGACACTAGTGGATTCATAGGTGGATTGTGAAAAGAGCACACATGCAATGACACTGGTGGATCCATATGTGGTATATGAAAAGAACACACATTTCAATGACTCTGGTTGTTGTTAGTAAAAAGAACACACATGCAATGACACTAGTGGATCCATATGTGGTATGCGAAAAGAACAGTCATGAAATGACTCCGGTTGTTGTTAGTAAAAAGAACACACATGCAATGACACTGGTGGATCCAATTGTGGACTATGAAAAGAACACACATGCAATGACACTGGTGGATCCATATGTGGTATGTGAAAAGAACACACATTTCAATGACTCTGGTTGTTGTTAGTAAAAAGAGCAAAAATGCAATGACTCTAGTGGATCAATATGTGGTATGTGAAAAGAACACACATGCAATGACTCCAGTTGTTGTTAGTAAAAAGAACACACATGTAATTACACTGGTGGATCCATGTGTGGTCTCTGAAGAGAACACACATTTCAATGACACTGGTGGATCCATATGTGGTATGTGAAAAGAACAGTCATGAAATGACTCCAGTTGTTGTTAGTAAAAAGAACACACATGCAATGACACTAGTGGATCCATAGGTGGATTGTGAAAAGAGCACACATGCAATGACACTTGTGGATCCATATGTGGTATGTGAAAAGAACACACATGCAATGACTCCAATTGTTGTTAGTAAAAAGAACACACATGCAATGACACTGGTGGATCCATGTGTGGTCTCTGAAGGGAACACACATTTCAATGACACTAGTGGATCCGTAGGTGGATTGTGAAAAGAACATTCATGAAATGACTCTGGTTGTTGTTAGTAAAAAGAACACACATGCAATCACACTGGTGGATCCATAGGTGGATTGTGAAAAGAACACACATGCAATGACACTGGTGGATCCATATGTGGTATGTGAAAAGAACACACATGCAATGACTCTGGTTGTTGTTAGTAAAAAGAACACACATGCAATGACACTGGTGGATCCATAGGTGGATTGTGAAAAGAGCACACATGCAATGACACTGGTGGATCCATATGTGGTATGTGAAAAGAACACACATGCAATGACTCCAATTGTTGTTAGTAAAAAACACACATGCTATGACGCTGGTGGATCCATGTGTGGTCTCTGAAGAGAACACACATTTCAATGACACTGGTCGATCCATATGTGGTATGTGAAAAGAACATTCATGCAATGACTCCAGTTGTTGTTAGTAAAAAGAACACACATGCAATGACACTGGTGGATCCATAGGTGGATTGTGAAAAGAACACACATGCAATGACACTGGTGGATCCATATGTGGTATGTGAAAAGAACACACATTTCAATGACTCTGGTTGTTGTTACTAAAAAGAACACACATGCAATGACACTAGTGGATTCATAGGTGGATTGTGAAAAGAGCACACATGCAATGACACTGGTGGATCCATATATGGTATGTGAAAAGAACACACATGCAATGACTCCAGTTGTTGTTAGTAAAAAGAACACACATGTAATGACACTGGTGGATCCATGTGTGGTCTCTGAAGAGAACACACATTTCAATGACACTGGTGGATCCATATGTGGTATGTGAAAAGAACAGTCATGAAATGACTCCCATTGTTGTTAGTAAAAAGAACACACATGCAATGACACTGGTGGATCCATAGTTGGATTGTGAAAAGGGCACACATGCAATGACACTAGTGGATCCATATGTGGTATGTGAAAAGAACACACATGCAATGAGTCCAATTGTTGTTAGTAAAAAGAACACACATGCAATGACACTCGTGGATCCATGTGTGGTCTCTGAAGAGAACACACATTTCAATGACACTGGTGGATCCATAGGTGGATTGTGAAAAGAACATTCATGAAATGACTCTGGTTGTTGTTAGTAAAAAAACACACATGCAATGACACTGGTGGATCCATAGGTTGATTGTGAAAAGAACACACATGCAATGACACTGGTGGATCCATATGTGGTATGTGAAAAGAACACACATTTCAATGACACTTGTGGATCCATATGTGGTATGTGAAAAGAACATCCATGCAATGACTCTAGTTGTTGTTAGTAAAAAGAACACGCATGCAATGACACTAGTGGATCCATATGTGGATTGTTAAAAGAACACACATGCAATGACACTGGTGGATCCATATGTGGTATATGAAAAGAACACACATTTCAATGACTCTGGTTGTTGTTAGTAAAAATAACACACATGCAATGACACTAGTGGATCCATAGGTGGATTGTGCAAAGAGAACACATGCAATGACACTGGTGGATCCATATGTGGTATGTGAAAAGAACACACATGCAATGACTCCAATTGTTGTTAGTAAAAAGAACACACATGCAATGACACTGGTGGATCCATGTGTGGTCTCTGAAGAGAACACACATTTCAATGACACTAGTGGATCCGTAGGTGAAAAGAACATTCATGAAATGACTCTGGTTGTTGTTAGTAAAAAGAACATACATGCAATCACACTGGTGGATCCATAGGTGGATTGTGAAAAGAACACACATGCAATGACACTAGTGGATCCATATGTGGTATGTGAAAAGAACACACATGCAATGACTATGGTTGTTGTTAGTAAAAAGAACACACATGCAATGACACTGGTGGATCCATAGGTGGATTGTGAAAAGAGCACACATGCAATGACACTGGTGGATCCATATGTGGTATGTGAAAAGAACACACATGCAATGGCTCCAATTGTTGTTAGTAAAAAGAACACACATGCTATGACGCTGGTGGATCCATGTGTGGTCTCTGAAGAGAACACACATTTCAATGACACTAGTGGATCCGTAGGTGGATTGTGAAAAGAACATTCATGAAATGACTCTGGTTGTTGTTAGTAAAAAGAACATACATGCAATCACACTGGTGGATCCATAGGTGGATTGTGAAAAGAACACACATGCAATGACACTGGTGGATCCATATGTGGTATGTGAAAAGAACACACATGCAATGGCTATGGTTGTTGTTAGTAAAAAGAACACACATGCAATGACACTGGTGGATCCATAGGTGGATTGTGAAAAGAGCACACATGCAATGACACTGGTGGATCCATATGTGGTATGTGAAAAGAACACACATGCAATGACTCTAGTTGTTGTTAGTAAAAAGAACACACATGTAATGACACTGGTGGATCCATGTGTGTTCTCTGAAGAGAACACACATTTCAATGACACTGGTGGATCCATATGTGGTATGTGAAAAGAACAGTCATGAAATGACTCCCATTGTTGTTAGTAAAAAGAACACACATGCAATGACACTGGTGGATCCATAGTTGGATTGTGAAAAGAGCACACATGCAATGACACTAGTGGATCCATATGTGGTATGTGAAAAGAACACACATGCAATGAGTCCAATTGTTGTTAGTAAAAAGAACACACATGCAATGACACTGGTGGATCCATAGGTGGATTGTGAAAAGAACATTCATGAAATGACTCTGGTTGTTGTTAGTAAAAAAACACACATGTAGTGACACTGGTGGATCCATAGGTGGATTGTGAAAAGAACACACATGCAATGACACTGGTGGATCCATGTGTGGTCTCTGAAGAGAACACACATTTCAATGACACTTGTGGATCCATATGTGGTATGTGAAAAGAACATTCATGCAATGACTCTAGTTGTTGTTAGTAAAAAGAACACACATGCAATGACACTGGTGGATCCATAGGTTGATTGTGAAAACAACACACATGCAATGACACTGGTGGGTCCATATGTGGTATGTGAAAAGAACACACATTTCAATGACACTTGTGGATCCATATGTGGTATGTGAAAAGAACTTTCATGCAATGACTCTAGTTGCTGTTAGTAAAAAGAACACGCATGTAATGACACTACTGGATCCATAGGTGGTGTAGCATCCCCTGCCTTTAATAAGGTAGGGTCCCCTGTGTTTACAATGCTAGTCCCTGGATCAATAGCTAGCATCCACAGTTCAGATGTAATATCGAGAAACAAAGGTCATAATACAACTTTATAACCAGGAATGACATAATTTTATTACATCAAACATAGCTCATTGGCTATTTACATTACATTGCAGCGGAATAACTATAGTCATGGGTCCTTCATCTTCAAAGTGCCACAGGCAGATGTTGGTTGTAGACTTTGTAATCCTAATCAATCAATCTTCACTAAAACAATCAAACCTGCAACATAATAAGTTACAGCCACAAGGGTCAATACATTTGAATTGTATTGGCAAGTGATACTTTGGGAGTATAGTGGAGTCTATCATCTATATGCATTTGGCTAAGTGGAGTTGAGGCTTTGCAGTGCTCAAAATAGATTTTTCCTATCATTTTGAAAATACAAGTTTTGTTTTGACAAAAACCACCAAGGCATCTATCAACAAGACTGAAGATCCTCTCAAGGCATCTTCCAATCAAGATTGAAGATTTTCTTGGTAAAAACAATTTCCCAATCTAAGATTTTGAGATCCTTGTACCAAACCATCTCTCCATCAAAGATTAAAGAATTTCACACAACCCTTGTTCACCCACAAGTTTTAATTTAGAAATTGGAGTGATGAGATTCTTGATTGCTTCCATGTTTTGATGCTCAAATTGTCCTTTACCAGGGACATGGCTAAGTACTTAGGTTTTACACTGTAGAGGTGGTGCACTTTTCCCACAAGCCTTGGTTTCCCAAGACAAAATCTTTCAAGCTTTCCTTAGACCAACATGGACGCTCCAACCTATCAATCACTACCACCCACTGTCCATGTGGCTAAGTTCTTGCAACCTATATGATCATGGCAGAGCCCATATTGCCAAGTGGTTGCACTTGAAGCTTCTCAACATTTGACATCTCAAATCTCTTTGTTTCCTGGTGGCCATCCACAAGTGAGATACACAAGCCAAGTCCATGGCCTTGTGAACCACTCAACATAAACCATTCCATCCATTCCACCCAGGTGATTTATTAACTTAGTTGTTTTATTAAACAAAACACAAGTCCATAGACTTAGGAATTTTCATAGCATGATTATATATATATCCCACCCAGGTTTTCTATTAGCTAGGCTAAGCTTGATAGTAATAGGATTCTTAACTTAGGTAAATCCTTCTAAGGATTCATTCTACTAGTTTTCCTATAGCAAAGTCTATTCTTAGCAAAATAAAACCATGCAAGTTTTACTTAGCAAAACACTAATGCATATTGAAAATAATGGGATAATGATATGAAGCATCACTTGCCTTTTTGGTAGAAGGTATAGGTTCACCCTTGTCCTTGCAACACTCACACTCTTCAAGTCACTACAATCAATCAAGCAAGGTACAAACTCAATCTACCAATCAAGCAAAACAACTCACACATAAAATAACAAAGTCAAAGAAATGCATGCAAGCATGCCAAGCTTTGCTTTGTTTGCAAAAGTGGTTCCTAGTGGGTCATAGACATTTGGGTATACCTAATGGTCATTTTGTAAAGTGGCAAAGTCATGCATAAGCATGCAAAGGTTGGTTCTATTGTAGGGATGGTCTTCACTAGGCTTCTAAACTTTGTAAGTTCCAAATTGGTCATTTACCAAAGTGGCAAGTCATTTGCAAAGAGGTTTCACTTCAAAACCATTTGCAAAACATAGTGTCACTCTATGTGGTGTAGAAATATTTCTACTAGGGTATTAACCTATAGGTTCCACCAAATGAGTTGCTATTGCAAAACTTGGTGTTTGGGTCAAGAGGTTTGGTCCAAAACATTTTCTCAAAGTTTTCTTTATGAAAGCATTTTCATAAACAAAACAATGGTTTTAATTAGCTAGAAATGGACTAACCAATTAATCCATTCTAAGCTTTTCAAAATCATTTTCCAAACTATGGGTTGGTTCCTATGGTCAAGAAGGTCACAACAAACTATTTGGCAAAGGTTTTAACTTTAAAATCATTTTTAAATGATTTTTCTAATGTTAGCAAGCACTCAAATGTTTCTGCATAATCAATCACTCTATCCAATACTATTTACTAAACTAAGGGTAGGTTTGGTTAGGTCTTGTCTTGCTGATTCCAACGACATCAAATTTGTAAAATTTGGACGTGTGGATCAAAAGATACAAGGGTTTGAAAATGGCACAAGTTTCGCTTTCAAATTCTAATTCAGATCTAATACCGCGCAGCGTGTTCTTCGGGTCGATACCGTTCGGCCGGATCGAAAAGCGTGTGTTAGATCTAAGTTAGATCGTCGGCTTAGGTAGCGCATCTTCGCGGTTAGGTGATCTATCGTAACCGATGGATCTGCATCTAACGGTAGCTAGGCGTTTGACCACTAAGCAGCGGCGCTGGCGGCGGCGACGGGCGGCGGAGTGATCGGTCGTTGACGGTGCCGGCGATGCAGAAAGCGAGGGAGAAGGAGGGGTTGCTCACCGGGCTCAGGGGGTCACGGCGAAGCTCAAGGTACTGACGGTTCGACGAGGGCGCAGGGGCAGTCGCAATTCCTCGCCGGAGTAGAGGACGGCGACGGACGGTTCTGTCCACGGTCGAAGACGGTGCTACAGATCAAGAGAGGACAGACCGAGGGCAGGGTTAGACGCAGGAGATCTTAGAGGAGTTGTGAGCGTGAACGAGAAGGCTCGGGGCGGTCGAGGCTTACCGGGAAACGTTGCCGGAGAAGAAGCAGACACGGCGGCGCTCTGTGCTTGTCGGAGTCGTCGCTACAGATCACCCTAAGGCAAAACAAAGGCACGGTAAGATGCGGGCGACCATGGGGTTCATGTGGGCATGATCGAGATCGAGAGGTGCCGGACGGAGTTCACCCGAAAGCTCACCGGAGAAACGGCGGATGGCGGTGTTGCTCAAAGCTTGATGCGCGTTGTTCGGGCGCCCGCCGAATGGGAGGCACGGACAGAAGCGCCAGGGAGTGTGTAGTATGTGTGCGTGGTCGAGAGGTCAAGGGGCAGCGTGTGCTGGCTGGAATCGGCCGGAGACGGTGGTCGGAACAGAGGAGCTCGAGGAGAAATTGGGGCGGCCTGGGGGCGAGCTTGGAGAAGGGGTTTGAGGGAAAAGACAGAGGAGAGGAAGGCGTTTAAGTAGGCGTTGTCGCGGCGAGGGATTAACGCAGGCTACGCGAATTGATGCGAAGCCAACGGGCGTAAACGGCAGCGTCTGGGGAGAAGAAGTCGCGGGGAAGAAGATGGCGAGAGAAGTGGGACCGACGCGTCAGTGGGAAAAAGAAAGGAGGGGGAGGGCCACCGGTCACCGTGTGGGTTTCTTCAAGATGTAAAAACGGTTCGAGGAAGAATAAGTGGAGGTGGGGTCATGTCCGAGAGGGAGAGGGAGAAGTGGGTCCGGGCTGTCAGTCTCTTTGCGGGTCTGTTCCCGAGTGAGAAAAGAAACACTTCGAGGGAGGGAGTACTGGGCTGGACTGGCTTAGTGGGCTGGGCCTGTTTCCACTATTTTTTTTTTCCTGTCTGCCTTCTTTTTCTTTTTCTGTTTTCAATTTCCAAACAATTATTCAAACAATTCAATCAAGATTCAAACATTCAAACAAGCACTCAACTTTTCATTTGAATTTGGTTCTGTTTGACAACATAATCCAAATCCAAAATGAAATAATAATATTTTATTTATTTTTAAGATCCATTTATAATTTAAATAAAATGGATCTTTGATTTATTAATAGTGTTTGATTTATTTTAAATAAAATTTCCATTTGAATCCAATTATTTTCAAAACCAAACCAAGGTTTAATTTGAAAATAAAAGAATACTTGAAACTTATTTAAATAAATAAATAAGTTTTGGTGTTTAATTAAAATGGGAAAGCCTTTACTTAAATAAAATTGGATAATTAAATCCTTATTATTTTATTTAAATAATCCTTTACTCATTTTAATCAAAGCAAAACCTTTTAATAAAAGATTTCAAAGTAGTAATAAAATATTTGGTGTTCATTTAAATGGGAAAAGCTTTTACTTAAATAAAATTGGATATTTAAATCCTTTATTATTTTATTTAAATAAACCTTTACTCATTTTATCAAAACAAAATATTTTATTACAAAAGCTTGGCCAAAATTAATTTGGCTCACCTTTTCATTTGAAACCAAAGTCTTTTATTAAAAGATCTAAAGTTGTAGTTCCAAAACAATGGATTTTCCTTTAACAAAGGTTTATCTTTTGATCCCTTTAGGATTTCTTGATCACCAATTGGTGTGGTGGTAAGGGCTTTATTGGCTTTGGAAATTCAATTTCCTTCTTATTGTATCCACAAGATTTTGTCTAAGGTTCCAAACTAAGTGAAACCAATCTCCAAGGTCTTTCTTGATCCTTTGTGAATATTTGTTGATCAACTTTGGTATGGATCAAAGCCATAGATTTGGAGATACTTTGGAAAATGATTTCCTTCCATTAGGGTTTAGGGATTTGGTTTTATGTTCCAAGTGTTCAAATTTCCAGATACATTCATTGGGGAATGCATTTCCCTTGATTTGGATTTTTGTTGAATTCAAACTTTTACCAAAGTTTGTTCAAGATGGGATTTTAAGTCTCCTTTTAGAAACAAAAGTTTCTTTTCACCCTGATTTTCAACAAAGATTTATTTTGTTTATTTATTTTCACATTACAAGATTTGGAAAATCTTGGGATGTGACAACTACCACTTAAAAGAAATCTCGTCCCGAGATTTGGGGAGGCTAGGGTTACAAGCAGGTTCAAAACAACTAGGGTACTACCACCCTTAAAAATTTTCCAACTAAACTTCATCTTGGCTTCCATGGAATCTTGATGAAACTTCCTTGGGAAAACTTCTGCATAGTGGTCTTTATTTCCATACTTGACTCATGGGCCAAGGTTGAGATCCTTCATAGGCTTGTTTATCTTGTTCTTCATCTTTTCTGGACAATTGCTTACATAGTGTCCTGGTTCCTTGCAATTGAAACAGTGGATATCTTGGAGTTCTTTACGTTGCTCTTGTGGACAAGTGGCTACATAGTGGCCTGGTTCTTTGCAGTTGTTGCACACTACTTGGTCCATCCTTCTATTCTTTATGGACTCTGGGCATCCACTGGGGTTGTGTCCCATTTCCTTACATTTACGACATTGCACAAGGCTCATGTCTTGCTTTGGTTTCTTGGGCTTCTTTGATCCTTTGAATTGGGTTGTCTTGTTTGGAGGTATAAGTGGTCCTTTTCCTTTGTCATCAACATTCTTGGCGTACTTGGATCCTTCTTGTTTCTTTTGTTCAACAATGGCATAGATGGGGCATTGGATAGGAACATGGTCATTTCCTTCACAAAGGTAACAAGTAACTTGAGATGTGGGGCATTGGCCAACTGGATGTTCCTCTTCACAATTGGGGCATTGATCTTCATGCTCTTTGGATGTATGATCCTTGTCTCCACAAATAATGCAAGCTGGGGCTCCATCTAGAATAACATTCTTGTCATCCTTGTTGTCATACACTCTTTTGGGATAGTTTTCTTCCATGCTGATCATTTGATTAGTCACCTTAAGCATCAGTTGGGATTGTTCTTCCAAAAACTTTTGCAAGGTAGGGTCTTTATCACTATTGTTGGCTATGAACTGAGATGTTAGTTGGCTCAATTGGTGTTGGGTTGCTAGGAGTTCTCTCATGTTGTCCTCTTGGTTGTTGTTGTTGTCACCATCATTGATGTTGGAGTTTCTTGGAGAAGTCATCTGTTTGGGTTGGAGGGGATTAGAATAGGCAAAAGGTTTTTCTAAGAAGTCAATTCTATTCACACACTTCACATTTCACACAAGCAATGTGCAAGCAATCACAATCACACATTCCACTCAAACAACATGTTTCAAGCACATACTTAGGCAACAAAATAATTTTTGTTACACCACATAAGTTGGTGGGTTTGACTTAACTAAAATATGGTGGTCCATCTACATGGTTTACTTGTGATCTTTCCATTCTTCTTGTTTGAGATCTTTGTATCCTTGGAGAATTCTTGTGTCTTGGTCACAAATCTTCAAAGGTGATGATGGCTTCTTCTAAGTTGTGTTTCCTTAGTCTTCAAATGAAATGTTACTCAAGACTTGTATTCTTTAGTGACATCCAAGTTGAAGTCCTTGGTGTACATGTTGAAGATGTTAAAGAAGTTGAAGTCATTAGAGTTGAAAGTGTTGAAGAAGTCCTTTGCACATGGTGTAGTCTTTGGTCATGGGGTAGGCTTTCCATTAAGTTTGAAATAGAAGAGAAGTAGAGTTGAAATCAAAATGGTTGAGGAAAGAGTTTACAAGATTGTTTTGTAAATAAGTTTTGGAACAAATACAACTCCTATTTTTTAAGGGTTTTGTCCAATCCTAGGGTTACAAATCCTACAGCAACACAATGCTCGATACCATCTGTAGCATCCCCGCCTTTAATAAGGTAGGGTCCTGTGTTTACAATGCTAGTCCCTGGATCAATAGCTAGCATCCACAGTTCAGATGTAATATCGAGAAACAAAGGTCATAATACAACTTTATAACCAGGAATAACATAATTTTATTACATCAAACATAGCTCATTGGCTATTTACATTACATTGCAGCAGAATAACTATAGTCATGGGTCCTTCATCTTCAAAGTGCCACAGGCAGATGTTGGTTGTAGACTTTGTAATCCTAATCAATCAATCTTCACTAAAACAATCAAACCTGCAACATAATAAGTTACAGCCACAAGGGTCAATACATTTGAATTGTATTGGCAAGTGATACTTTGGGAGTATAGTGGAGTCTATCATCTATATGCATTTGGCTAAGTGGAGTTGAGGCTTTGCATTGCTCAAAATAGATTTTTCCTATCATTTTGAAAATACAAGTTTTGTTTTGACAAAAACCACCAAGGCATCTATCAACAAGACTGAAGATCCTCTCAAGGCATCTTCCAATCAAGATTGAAGATTTTCTTGGTAAAAACAATTTCCCAATCTAAGATTTTGAGATCCTTGTACCAAGCCATCTCTCCATCAAAGATTAAAGAATTTCACACAACCCTTGTTCACCCACAAGTTTTAATTTAGAAATTGGAGTGATGAGATTCTTGATTGCTTCCATGTTTTGATGCTCAAATTGTCCTTTACCAGGACATGGCTAAGTACTTAGGTTTTACACTGCAGAGGTGGTGCACTTTCCCACAAGCCTTGGTTTCCCAAGACAAAATCTTTCAGAAGCTTTCCCTTAGACCAACATGGACGCGCTCCAACCTATCAATCACTACCACCCACTGTCCATGTGGCTAAGTTCTTGCAACCTATATGATCATGGCAGAGCCCATATTGCCAAGTGGTTGCACTTGAAGCTTCTCAACATTTGACATCTCAAATCTCTTTGTTTCCTGGGTGGCCATCCACAAGTGAGATACACAAGCCAAGTCCATGGCCTTGTGAACCACTCAACATAAACCATTCCATCCATTCCACCCAGGTGATTTATTAACTTAGTTGTTTTATTAAACAAAACACAAGTCCATAGACTTAGGAATTTTCATAGCATGATTATATATATATCCCACCCTTGTTTTCTATTAGCTAGGCTAAGCTTGATAGTAATAGGATTCTTAACTTAGGTAAATCCTTCTAAGGATTCATTCTACTAGTTTTCCTATAGCAAAGTCTATTCTTAGCAAAATAAAACCATGCAAGTTTTACTTAGCAAAAACACTAATGCATATTGAAAATAATGGGATAATGATATGAAGCATCACTTGCCTTTTTGGTAGAAGGTATAGGTTCACTCCTTGTCCTTGCAACACTCACACTCTTCAAGTCACTACAATCAATCAAGCAAGGTACAAACTCAATCTACCAATCAAGCAAAACAACTCACACATAAAATAACAAAGTCAAAGAAATGCATGCAAGCATGCCAAGCTTTGCTTTGTTTGCAAAAGTGGTTCCTAGTGGGTCATAGACATTTGGGTATACCTAATGGTCATTTTGTAAAGTGGCAAAGTCATGCATAAGCATGCAAAGGTTGGTTCTATTGTAGGGATGGTCTTCACTAGGCTTCTAAACTTTGTAAGTTCCAAATTGGTCATTTACCAAAGTGGCAAGTCATTTGCAAAGAGGTTTCACTTCAAAACCATTTGCAAAACATAGTGTCACTCTATGTGGTGTAGAAATATTTCTACTAGGGTATTAACCTATAGGTTCCACCAAATGAGTTGCTATTGCAAAACTTGGTGTTTGGGTCAGTAGGTTTGGTCCAAAACATTTTCTCAAAGTTTTCTTTATGAAAGAATTTTCATAAACAAAACAATGGTTTTAATTAGCTAGAAATGGACTAACCAATTAATCCATTCTAAGCTTTTCAAAATCATTTTCCAAACTATGGGTTGGTTCCTATGGTCAGTAAGGTCACAACAAACTATTTGGCAAAGGTTTTAACTTTAAAATCATTTTTAAATGATTTTTCTAATGTTAGCAAGCACTCAAATGTTTCTGCATAATAAATCACTCTATCCAATACTATTTACTAGACTAAGGGTAGGTTTGGTTAGGTCTTGTCTTGCTGATTCCAACGACATCAAATTTGTAAAATTTGGACGTGTGGATCAAAAGATACAAGGGTTTGAAAATGGCACAAGTTTCTTTCAAATTCTAATTCAGATCTAATACTGCCACGCGGCGCAGCCTTCTTCGGGTCGATACCGGGCGGATCGAAAAGTCTTGCGCGTTAGATCTAAGTTAGATCGCATGCTTAGGTAGCGTACCTCTTCGCGTTAGGTGATCTATCGTAATCGATGGATCTGCATCTAACGGTAGCTAGGCGTTTGACCACTAAGCAGCGGCCAGCGGCGGCGACGGCGGCGAGTGATCGGTCGTTGACGGTGCAGCGCAGAAGCGAGGGAGAAGGAGGTTGCTCACCGGCCGGGGTCACGCGAAGCTCAAGGTGCAGACGGTTCGACGAGGCGCCAGTGGGCCGCAATTCCTCGCGGAGTAGAGGACGGCGACAGACGGTTCTGTCCACTCGAAGACGCTACAGATCAAGAGAGGACGACCGAGGCGGGTTAGACGCAGGAGATCTTAGAGGAGTTGTGGCGTGAACGAGAAGGCTCGGGCGGTCGAGGCTTACCGGAAATGTTTGCGGAGAAGAAGCAGACGGCGGCGCTCTGTGCTTGTCGGAGTCGTCGCTACAGATCACCCTAAGGCAAAACAAAGGCACGGTAAGATGCGGGCGACCATGGGGTTCATGTGGGCCTGATCGAGAGGTGCTGGGGCGGACGGAGTTCACCCGAAAGCTCACCGAGAAACGGCAGATGGCGGTGTTGCTCAAAGCTTGATGCGGCGTTGCTCGGGGCGCCATCGAATGGGAGGCACAGATGAAGCGCCAGGAGTGTGTAGTATGTGCGTGGTCGAGAGGTCAAGGGCAGCGTGCTGGCTGGAATCGGCCGGAGACGGTGGTCGGAACAGAGGAGCTCGAGGAGAAATTGGGGCGGCCTGGGGGCGAGCTTGGAGAAGGGGTTTGAGGGAAATGACAGAGGAGAGGGAGGCGTTTAAGTAGGCGTCGTCGCGGCGAGGGATTAACGCAGCGTTTACGCGAATTGAAGCGAGCTTTCAACGGGCAAACGCAATGGCCGTCTGGGGGAGAAGAAGTCGCGGGAAGACGATGGCTAGAGAAGTGGGACCGACGCTGGGGAAAAAGAAAGGAGGGAGGTCCACCGTCACCGCTGTGGGTTTTTTCATGTAGAAAACGGTTCGAGGAAGAATAAGTGGAGGTGGGGTCTGTTGTCACGAGAGGGAGAGGGAGAAGTGGGTCCGGTCGGTCTCTTTATGGTCTGTTCGAGTGAGAAAAGAAACACTTGAGGGAGGGAGTACTGGCTGGACTGGCTTAGTGGGCTGGGCCTGTTTCACTATTTTTTTTCTGTCGCTTTCTTTTTTTCTTTTTTCTGCTTTCAATTTCCAAACAATTATTCAAACAATTCAATCAAGATTCAAACATTCAAACAAGCACTCAACTTTTCATTTGAATTTGGTTCTGTTTGACAACATAATCCAAATCCAAAATGACATAATAATATTTTATTTATTTTAAGATCCATTTATAATTTAAATAAAATGGATCTTTGATTTATTAATAGTGTTTGATTTATTTTAAATAAAATTTCCATTTGGAATCCAATTATTTTCAAAACCAAACCAGAAGGTTTAATTTGAAAAATAAAAGAATACTTGGAAACTTATTTAAATAAATAAATAAGTTTTGGTGTTTAATTAAAATGGGAAAGCCTTTACTTAAATAAAATTGGATAATTAAATCCTTATTATTTTATTTAAATAATCCTTTACTCATTTTAATCAAAGCAAAACCTTTTAATAAAAGATTTCAAAGTAGTAATAAAATATTTGGTGTTCATTTAAAATGGGAAAAGCTTTTACTTAAATAAAATTGGATATTTAAATCCTTTATTATTTTATTTAAATAAACCTTTACTCATTTTATCAAAACAAAATATTTTATTACAAAAGCTTGGCCAAAATTAATTTGGCTCACCTTTTCATTTGAAACCAAAGTCTTTTATTAAAAGATCTAAATTTGTATTTCCAAAACAATTTATTTTTCCTTTAACAAAGGTTTATCTTTTTGATCCCTTTAGGATTTCTTGATCACCAATTGGTGTGGTGGTAAGGGCTTTATTGGCTTTGGAAATTCAATTTCCTTCTCTTATTGTATCCACAAGATTTTGTCTAAGGTTCCAAACTAAGTGAAACCAATCTCCAAGGTCTTTCTTGATCCTTTGTGAATATTTGTTGATCAACTTTGGTATGGATCAAAGCCATAGATTTGGAGATACTTTGGAAAATGATTTCCTTCCATTAGGGTTTAGGGATTTGGTTTTATGTTCCAAGTGTTCAAATTTCCAGATACATTCATTGGGGAATGCATTTCCCTTGATTTGGATTTTTGTTGAATTCAAACTTTTACCAAAGTTTGTTCAAGATGGGATTTTAAGTCTCCTTTTAGAAACAAAAGTTTCTTTTCACCCTGATTTTCAACAAAGATTTATTTTGTTTATTTAATTTTCACATTACAAGATTTGGAAAATCTTGGGATGTGACAGGTGGATTGTGAAAAGAACACACATGCAATGACACTGGTGGATCCATATGTGGTATATGAAAAGAACACACATTTCAATGACTCTGGTTATTGTTAGTAAAAAGAACACACATGCAATTACACTGGTGGATCCATAGGTGGATTGTGAAAAGAACACACATGCAATGACACTGGTGGATCCATATGTTGTATGTGAAAAGAACACACATGCAATGACTCTAATTGTTGTTAGTAAAAAGAACACACATGTAATGACACTAGTGGATCCTTGTGTGGTCTCTGAAGAGAACACACATTTCAATGACACTGGTGGATCCATATGTGGTATGCGAAAAGAACAGTCATGAAATGACTCCAGTTGTTGTTAGTAAAAAGAACACACATGCAATGACACTGGTGGATCCATAGTTGGATTGTGAAAAGAGCACACATGCAATGACACTGCTGGATCCATATGTGGTATGTGAAAACAACACACATTTCAATGACTCTGGTTGTTGTTAGTAAAAAGAGCACAAATGCAATGACTCTAGTGGATCCATATGTGGTATGTGAAAAGAACACACATGCAATGACTCCAGTTGTTGTTAGTAAAAAGAAAACACATGTAATTACACTGGTGGATCCATGTGTGGTCTCTAAAGAGAACACACATTTCAATGACACTGGTGGATCCATATGTGGTATGTGAAAAAACATTCATGAAATGACACTGGTGGATCCATAGGTGGATTGTGAAAAGAACACACATGCAATGACACTGGTGGATCCATATGTGGTATGTGAAAAGAACACACATGCAATGACTATGGTTGTTGTTAGTAAAAAGAACACACATGCAATGACACTGGTGGATCCATAGGTGGATTGTGAAAAGAGCACACATGCAATGACACTGGTGGATCCATATGTGGTATGTGAAAAGAACACACATGCAATGAGTCCAATTGTTGTTAGTAAAAACACACATGCTATGACGCTGGTGGATCCATGTGTGGTCTCTGAAGAGAACACACATTTCAATGACACTGGTCGATCCATATGTGGTATGTGAAAAGAACATTCATGTAATGACTCCAGTTGCTGTTAGTAAAAAGAACACACATGCAATGACACTGGTGGATCCATAGGTGGATTGTGAAAAGAACACACATGCAATGACACTGGTGGATCCATATGTGGTATGTGAAAAGAACAGACATTTCAATGACTCTGGTTGTTGTTAGTAAAAAGAACACACATGCAATGACACTGGTGGATTCATAGGTGGATAGTGAAATGAGCACAAATGCAATGACATTGGTGGATCCATATGTGGTATGTGAAAAGAACACACATGCAATGACTCCAGTTGTTGTTAGTAAAAAGAACACACATGTAATGACACTGGTGGATCCATGTGTGGTCTTTGAAGAGAACACACATTTCAATGACACTGGTGGATCCATATGTGGTATGTGAAAAGAACAGTCATGAAATGACTCCCATTGTTGTTAGTAAAAAGAACACACATGCAATGACACTGGTGGATCCATAGTTGGATTGTGAAAAGAGCACACATGCAATGACACTAGTGGATCCATATGTGGTATGTGAAAAGAACACACATGCAATGAGTCCAATTGTTGTTAGTAAAAAGAACACACATGCAATGACACTCGTGGATCCATGTGTGGTCTCTGAAGAGAACACACATTTCAATGACACTGGTGGATCCATAGGTGGATTGTGAAAAGAACATTCATGAAATGACTCTGGTTGTTGTTAGTAAAAACAACACACATGCAATGACACTGGTGGATCCATAGGTGGATTGTGAAAAGAACACACATGCAATGACACTAGTGGATCCATATGTGGTATGTGAAAAGAACACACATGCAATGACTCCAATTGTTGTTAGTAAAAAGAACACACATGCAATGACATGGGTGGATACATAGGTGGATTGTGAAAAGAGCACACATGCAATGACACTGGTGGATCCATATGTGGTATGTGAAAAGAACACACATGCAATGACTCCAATTGTTGTTAGTAAAAAGAACACACATGCAATGACACTGGTGGATCCATGTGTGGTCTCTGAAGAGAACACACATTTCAATGACACTTGTGGATCCATATGTGGTATGTGAAAAGAACATTCATGCAATGACTCCAGTTGTTGTTAGTAAAAAGAACACACATGCAATGAAACTAGTGGATCCATAGGTGGATTGTGAAAAGAACACACATGCAATGAAACTGGTGGATCCATATGTGGTATGTGAAAAGAACACACATTTGAATGACGCTGGTTGTTGTTAGTAAAAAGACCACAAATGCAATGACTCTATTGGATCCATATGTGGTATGTGAAAAGAACACACATGCAATGACTCCAGTTGTTGTTAGTAAAAATAACACACATGTAATTACACTGGTGGATCCATGTGTGGTCTCTGAAGAGAACACACATTTCAATGACACTGGTGGATCCATATGTGGTATGTGAAAAGAACAGTCATGAAATGACTCCAGTTGTTGTTAGTAAAAAGAACACACATGCAATGACACTGGTGGATCCAAATGTGGATTGTGAAAAGAACACA
Organism: Avena insularis; assembly: GCA_023614405.1. Classification (NCBI taxonomy): domain Eukaryota; kingdom Viridiplantae; phylum Streptophyta; class Magnoliopsida; order Poales; family Poaceae; genus Avena; species Avena insularis. The sequence goes on from JAJUPC010000378.1 coordinate 268,194, forward strand.
CATGCAATGACACTGGTGGATCCATATGTGGTATGTGAAAAGAACACACATTTCAATAACTCTGGTTGTTGTTAGTAAAAAGAACACACATGCAATGACACTGGTGGATTCATAGGTGGATAGTGAAAAGAGCACAAATGCAATGACACTGGTGGATCCATATGTGGTATGTGAAAAGAACACACATGCAATGACTCCAGTTTTTGTTAGTAAAAAGAACACACATGTAATGACACTGGTGGATCCATGTGTGGTCTTTGAAGAGAACACACATTTCAATGACACTGGTGGATCCATATGTGGTATGTGCAAAGACCAGTCATGAAATGACTCCCATTGTTGTTAGTAAAAAGAACACACATGTAATGACACTGGTGGAGCCATAGTTGGATTGTGAAAAGAGCACACATGCAATGACACTAGTGGATCCATATGTGGTATGTGAAAAGAACACACATGCACTGAGTCCAATTGTTGTTAGTAAAAAGAACACACATGCAATGACACTCGTGGATCCATGTGTGGTCTCTGAAGAGAACACATATTTCAATGACACTGGTGGATCCATAGGTGGATTGTGAAAAGAACATTCATGAAATGACTCTGGTTGTTGTTAGTAAAAACAACACACATGCAATGACACTGGTGGATCCATAGGTGGATTGTGAAAAGAACACACATGCAATGACACTAGTGGATCCATATGTGGTATGTGAAAAGAACACACATGCAATGACTCCAATTGTTGTTAGTAAAAAGAACACACATGCAATGACACAGGTGGATACATAGGTGGATTGTGAAAAGAGCACACATGCAATGACACTGGTGGATCCATATGTGGTATGTGAAAAGAACACACATGCAATGACTCCAATTGTTGTTAGTAAAAAGAACACACATGCAATGACACTGGTGGATCCATGTGTGGTCTCTGAAGAGAACACACATTTCAATGACAATTGTGGATCCATATGTGGTATGTGAAAAGAACATTCATGCAATGACTCCAGTTGTTGTTAGTAAAAAGAACACACATGCAATGACACTAGTGGATCCATAGGTGGATTGTGAAAAGAACACACATGCAATGAAACTGGTGGATCCATATGTGGTATGTGAAAAGAACACACATTTCAATAACTCTGGTTGTTGTTAGTAAAAAGAACACACATGCAATGACACTGGTGGATTCATAGGTGGATAGTGAAAAGAGCACAAATGCAATGACACTGGTGGATCCATATGTGGTATGTGAAAAGAACACACATGCAATGACTCCAGTTTTTGTTAGTAAAAAAACACACATGTAATGACACTGGTGGATCCATGTGTGGTCTTTGAAGAGAACACACATTTCAATGACACTGGTGGATCCATATGTGGTATGTGCAAAGACCAGTCATGAAATGACTCCCATTGTTGTTAGTAAAAAGAACACACATGTAATGACACTGGTGGAGCCATAGTTGGATTGTGAAAAGAGCACACATGCAATGACACTAGTGGATCCATATGTGGTATGTGAAAAGAACACACATGCACTGAGTCCAATTGTTGTTAGTAAAAAGAACACACATGCAATGACACTCGTGGATCCATGTGTGGTCTCTGAAGAGAACACATATTTCAATGACACTGGTGGATCCATAGGTGGATTGTGAAAAGAACATTCATGAAATGACTCTGGTTGTTGTTAGTAAAAAGAACACACATGCAATGACACTGGTGGATCCATAGGTGGATTGTGAAAAGAACACACATGCAATGACACTAGTGGATCCATATGTGGTATGTGAAAAGAACACACATGCAATGACTCCAATTGTTGTTAGTAAAAAGAACACACATGCAATGACACTAGTGGATCCATAGGTGGATTGTGAAAAGAGCACACATGCAATGACACTGGTGGATCCATATGTGGTATGTGAAAAGAACACACATGCAATGACTCCAATTGTTGTTAGTAAAAAGAACACACATGCAATGACACTGGTGGATCCATGTGTGGTCTCTGAAGAGAACACACATTTCAATGACAATTGTGGATCCATATGTGGTATGTGAAAAGAACATTCATGCAATGACTCCAGTTGTTGTTAGTAAAAAGAACACACATGCAATGACACTAGTGGATCCATAGGTGGATTGTGAAAAGAACACACATGCAATGACACTGGTGGATCCATATGTGGTATGTGAAAAGAACACACATTTCAATGACTGGTTGTTGTTAGTAAAAAGAGCACAAATGCAATGACTCTAGTGGATCCATATGTGGTATGTGAAAAGAACACACATGCAATGACTCCAGTTGTTGTTAGTAAAAAGAACACACATGTAATTACACTGGTGGATCCATGTGTGGTCTCTGAAGAGAACACACATTTCAATGACACTGGTGGATCCATATGTGGTATGTGAAAAGAACAGTCATGAAATGACTCCAGTTGTTGTTAGTAAAAAGAACACACATGCAATGACACTGGTGGATCCAAATGTGGATTGTGAAAAGAACACACATGCAATGACACTGGTGGATCCATATGTGGTATGTGAAAAGAACACACATTTCAATGACTCTGGTTGTTGTTAGTAAAAAGAACACACATGCAATGACACTGGTGGATCCATAGGTGGATTGTGAAAAGAGCACACATGCAATGACACTGGTGGATCCATATGTGGTATGTGAAAAGAACACACATGCAATGACTCCAGTTGTTGTTAGTAAAAAGAACACACATGTAATGACACTGGTGGAGTCTCTGAAGAGAACACACATTTCAATGACACTGGTGGATCCATATGTGGTATGTGAAAAGAAAAGTCATGAAATGACTCCCATTGTTGTTAGTAAAAAGAACACACATGCAATGACACTGGTGGATCCATAGTTGGATTGTGAAAAGAGCACACATGCAATGACACTAGTGGATCCATATGTGGTATGTGAAAAGAACACACATGCAATGACTCCAATTGTTGTTAGTAAAAAGAACACACATGCAATGACACTGGTGGATCCATGTGTGGTCTCTGAAGAGAACACACATTTCAATGACACTGGTGGATCCATAGGTGGATTGTGAAAAGAACATTCATGAAATGACTCTAGTTGTTGTTAGTAAAAAGAACACACATGCAATGACACTGGTGGATCCATAGGTGGATTGTGAAAAGAACACACATGCAATGACACTAGTGGATCCATATGTGGTATGTGAAAAGAACACACATGCAATGACTCCAATTGTTGTTAGTAAAAAGAACACACATGCAATGACACGGGTGGATCCATAGGTGGATTGTGAAAAGAGCACACATGCAATGACACTGGTGGATCCATATGTGGTATGTGAAAAGAACACACATGCAATGACTCCAATTGTTGTTAGTAAAAAGAACACACATGCAATGACACTGGTGGATCCATGTGTGGTCTCTGAAGAGAACACACATTTCAATGACACTTGTGGATCCATATGTGGTATGTGAAAAGAACATTCATGCAATGACTCCAGTTGTTGTTAGTAAAAAGAACACACATGCAATGACACTGGTGGATCCATAGGTGGATTGTGAAAAGAACACACATGCAATGACACTGGTGGATCCATATGTGGTATGTGAAAAGAACACACATTTCAATGACGCTGGTTGTTGTTAGTAAAAAGAGCACAAATGCAATGACTCTAGTGGATCCATATGTGGTATGTGAAAAGAACACACATGCAATGACTCTAGTTGTTGTTAGTAAAAAGAACACACATGTAATTACACTGGTGGATCCATGTGTGGTCTCTGAAGAGAACACACATTTCAATGACACTGGTGGATCCATATGTGGTATGTGAAAAGAACAGTCATGAAATGACTCCAGTTGTTGTTAGTAAAAAGAACACACATGCAATGACACTGGTGGATCCATATGTGGATTGTGAAAAGAGCACACATGCAATGACACTGGTGGATCCATATGTGGTATGTGAAAAGAACACACATGCAATGACTCCAATTGTTGTTATTAAAAAGAGCACACATGCAATGACACTGGTGGATCCATGTGTGGTCTCTGAAGAGAACACACATTTCAATGACACTGGTGGATCCATAGGTGGATTGTGAAAAGAACATTCATGAAATGACTCTGGTTGTTGTTAGTAAAAAGAACACACATGCAATGACACTAGTGGATCCATAGGTGGATTGTGAAAAGAACACACATGCAATGACACTGGTGGATCCATATGTGGTATGTGAAAAGAACACACATTTCAATGACTCTGGTTTTTGTTAGTAAAAAGAACACACATGCAATGACTCTAGTGGATCCATATGTGGTATGTGCAAAGAGCACATATGCAATGACACTGGTGGATCCATATGTGGTATGTGAAAAGAACACACATGCAATGACTCCAGTTGTTGTTAGTAAAAAGAACACACATGTAATGACACTGGTGGATCCATGTGTGGTCTCTGAAGAGAACACACATTTCAATGACATTGGTGGATCGATATGTGGTATGTGAAAAGAACAATCATGAAATGACTCTAATTGTTGTTAGTAAAAAGAACACACATGCAATGACACTGGTGGATCCATAGGTGGATTGTGAAAAGAGCACACATGCAATGACACTGGTGGATCCATATGTGGTATGTGAAAAGAACACACATGCAATGACTCCAATTGTTGTTAGTAAAAAGAACACACATGCAATGACACTGGTGGATCCATGTGTGGTCTCTGAAGAGAACACACATTTCAATGACACTTGTGGATCCATATGTGGTATGTGAAAAGAACATTCATGCAATGACTCCAGTTGTTGTTAGTAAAAAGAACACACATGCAATGACACTGGTGGATCCATAGGTGGATTGTGAAAAGAACACACATGCAATGACACTGGTGGATCCATATGTGGTATGTGAAAAGAACACACATTTCAATGATGCTGGTTGTTGTTAGTAAAAAGAGCACAAATGCAATGACTCTAGTGGATCCATATGTGGTATGTGAAAAGAACACACATGCAATGACTCCAGTTGTTGTTAGTAAAAAGAACACACATGTAATTACACTGGTGGATCCATGTGTGGTCTTTGAAGAGAACACACATTTCAATGACACTGGTGGATCCATATGTGGTATGTGAAAAGAACAGTCATGAAATGACTCTAGTTGTTGTTAGTAAAAAGAACACACATGCAATGACACTGGTGGATCCATATGTGGATTGTGAAAAGAGCACACATGCAATGACACTGGTGGATCCATATGTGGTATGTGAAAAGAACACACATGCAATGACTCCAATTGTTGTTATTAAAAAGAGCACACATGCAATGACACTGGTGGATCCATGTGTGGTCTCTGAAGAGAACACACATTTCAATGACACTGGTGGATCCATAGGTGGATTGTGAAAAGAACATTCATGAAATGACTCTGGTTGTTGTTAGTAAAAAGAACACACATGCAATGACACTGGTGGATCCATAGGTGGATTGTGAAAAGAACACACATGCAATGACACTGGTGGATCCATATGTGGTATGTGAAAAGAACACACATTTCAATGACTCTGGTTGTTGTTAGTAAAAAGAACACACATGCAATGACACTGGTGGATCCATAGGTGGATTGTGAAAAGAGCACACATGCAATGACACTGGTGGATCCATATGTGGTATGTGAAAAGAACACACATGCAATGACTCTAGTTGTTGTTAGTAAAAAGAACACACATGTAATGACACCGGTGGATCCATGTGTGGTCTCTAAAGAGAACACACATTTCAATGACACTGGTGGATCCATATGTGGTATGTGAAAAGAACAGTCATGAAATGACTCCAGTTGTTGTTAGTAAAAAGAACACACATGCAATGACACTGGTGGATCCATAGGTGGATTGTGAAAAGAACACACATGCAATGACACTGGTGGATCCATATGTGGTATGTGAAAAGAACACACATGCAATGACTCCAATTGTTGTTAGTAAAAAGAACACACATGCAATGACACTGGTGGATCCATGTGTGGTCTCTAAAGAGAACACACATTTCAATGACACTTGTGGATCCATATGTGGTATGTGAAAAGAACATTCATGCAATGACTCCAGTTGTTGTTAGTAAAAAGAACACACATGCAATGACACTGGTGGATCCATAGGTGGATTGTGAAAAGAACACACATGCAATGACACTGGTGGATCCATATGTGGTATGTGAAAAGAACACACATTTCAATGACTCTGGTTGTTGTTAGTAAAAAGAGCACAAATGCAATGACTCTAGTGGATCCATATGTGGTATGTGAAAAGAACACACATGCAATGACTCCAGTTGTTGTTAGTAAAAAGAACACACATGTAATTACACTAGTGGATCCATGTGTGGTCTTTGAAGAGAACACACATTTCAATGACACTGGTGGATCCATATGTGGTATGTGAAAAGAACAGTCATGAAATGACTCCAGTTGTTGTTAGTAAAAAGAACACACATGCAATGACACTGGTGGATCCATAGGTGGATTGTGAAAAGAGCACACATGCAATGACACTGGTGGATCCATATGTGGTATGTGAAAAGAACACACATGCAATGACTCCAATTGTTGTTATTAAAAAGAGCACACATGCAATGACACTGGTGGATCCATGTGGTCTCTAAAGAACACACATTTCAATGACACTGGTGGATCCATAGGTGGATTGTGAAAAGAACATTCATGAAATGACTCTGGTTGTTGTTAGTAAAAAGAACACACATGCAATGACACTGGTGGATCCATAGGTGGATTGTGAAAAGAACACACATGCAATGACACTGGTGGATCCATATGTGGTATGTGAAAAGAACACACATTCAATGACTCTGGTTGTTGTTAGTAAAAAGAACACACATGCAATGACACTAGTGGATCCATAGGTGGATTGTGAAAAGAGCACACATGCAATGACACTGGTGGATCCATATGTGGTATGTGAAAAGAACACACATGCAATGACTCCAGTTGTTGTTAGTAAAAAGAACACACATGTAATGACACCGGTGGATCCATGTGTGGTCTCTGAAGAGAACACACATTTCAATGACACTGGTGGATCCATATGTGGTATGTGAAAAGAACAATCATGAAATGACTCCAGTTGTTGTTAGTAAAAAGAACACACATGCAATGACACTGGTGGATCCATAGGTGGATTGTGAAAAGAGCACACATGCAATGACACTGGTGGATCCATATGTGGTATGTGAAAAGAACACACATGCAATGACTCCAATTGTTGTTAGTAAAAAGAACACACATGCAATGACACTGGTGGATCCATGTGTGGTCTCTGAAGAGAACACACATTTCAATGACACTTGTGGATCCATATGTGGTATGTGAAAAGAACATTCATGCAATGACTCCAGTTGTTGTTAGTAAAAAGAACACACATGCAATGACACTGGTGGATCCATAGGTGGATTGTGAAAAGAACACACATGCAATGACACTGGTGGATCCATATGTGGTATGTGAAAAGAACACACATTTCAATGACTCTGGTTGTTGTTAGTAAAAAGAGCACAAATGCAATGACTCTAGTGGATCCATATGTGGTATGTGAAAAGAACACACATGCAATGACTCCAGTTGTTGTTAGTAAAAAGAACACACATGTAATTACACTGGTGGATCCATGTGTGGTCTCTGAAGAGAACACACATTTCAATGACACTGGTGGATCCATATGTGGTATGTGAAAAGAACAGTCATGAAATGACTCCAGTTGTTGTTAGTAAAAAGAACACACATGCAATGACACTGGTGGATCCATAGGTGGATTGTGAAAAGAGCACACATGCAATGACACTGGTGGATCCATATGTGGTATGTGAAAAGAACACACATGCAATGACTCCAATTGTTGTTATTAAAAAGAGCACACATGCAATGACACTGGTGGATCCATGTGTGGTCTCTGAAGAGAACACACATTTCAATGACACTGGTGGATCCATAGGTGGATTGTGAAAAGAACATTCATGAAATGACTCTTGTTGTTGTTAGTAAAAAGAACACACATGCAATGACACTGGTGGATCCATAGGTGGATTGTGAAAAGAACACACATGCAATGACACTGGTGGATCCATATGTGGTATGTTGAAAGAACACACATTTCAATGACTCTGGTTGTTGTTAGTAAAAAGAACACACATGCAATGACACTGGTGGATCCATAGGTGGATTGTGAAAAGAGCACACATGCAATGACACTGGTGGATCCATATGTGGTATGTGAAAAGAACACACATGCAATGACTCCAATTGTTGTTAGTAAAAAGAACACACATGTAATGACACTGGTGGATCCATGTGTGGTCTCTGAAGAGAACACACATTTCAATGACACTGGTGGATCCATATGTGGTATGTGAAAAGAACAGTCATGAAATCACTCTAGTTGTTGTTAGTAAAAAGAAGACACATGCAATGACAATTGTGGATCCATAGGTGGATTGTGAAAAGAGCACACATGCAATGACACTGGTGGATCCATATGTGGTATGTGAAAAGAACACACATGCAATGACTCCAATTGTTGTTAGTAAAAAGAACACACATGCAATGACACTGGTGGATCCATGTGTGGTCTCTGAAGAGAACACACATTTCAATGACACTAGTGGATCCATATGTGGTATGTGAAAAGAACATTCATGAAATGACTCTGGTTGTTGTTAGTAAAAAGAACACACATGCAATGACACTGGTGGATCCATAGTTGGATTGTGAAAAGAACACACATGCAATGACACTGGTGGATCCATATGTGGTATGTGAAAAGAACACACATGCAATGACTCCAATTGTTGTTAGTAAAAAGAACACACATGCAATGACACGGGTGGATCCATAGGTGGATTGTGAAAAGAGCACACATGCAATGACACTGGTGGATCCATATGTGGTATGTGAAAAGAACACACATGCAATGACTCCAATTGTTGTTAGTAAAAAGAACACACATGCAATGACACTGGTGGATCCATGTGTGGTCTCTGAAGAGAACACACATTTCAATGACACTTGTGGATCCATATGTGGTATGTGAAAAGAACATTCATGCAATGACTCAAGTTGTTGTTAGTAAAAAGAACACACATGCAATGACACTGGTGGATCCATAGGTGGATTGTGAAAAGAACACACATGCAATGACACTAGTGGATCCATATGTGGTATGTGAAAAGAACACACATGCAATGACTCCGGTTGTTGTTAGTAAAAAGAACACACATGCAATGACACTGGTGGATCCATAGGTGGATTGTGAAAAGAGCACACATGCAATGACACTGGTGGATCCATATGTGGTATGTGAAAAGAACACACATGCAATGACACTAGTGGATCCATAGGTGGATTGTGAAAAGAGCACACATGCAATGACACTGGTGGATCCATATGTGGTATGTGAAAAGAACACACATGCAATGACTCCAGTTGTTGTTAGTAAAAAGAACACACATGTAATGACACTGGTGGATCCATGTGTGGTCTCTGAAGAGAACACACATTTCAATGACACTGGTGGATCGATATGTGGTATGTGAAAAGAACAAACATGAAATGACTCCAGTTGTTGTTAGTAAAAAGAACACACATGCAATGACACTGGTGGATCCATAGGTGGATTGTGAAAAGAGCACACATGCAATGACACTGGTGGATCCATATGTGGTATGTGAAAAGAACACACATGCAATGACTCCAATTGTTGTTAGTAAAAAGAACACACATGCAATGACACTGGTGGATCCATGTGTGGTCTCTGAAGAGAACACACATTTCAATGACACTTGTGGATCCATATGTGGTATGTGAAAAGAACATTCATGCAATGACTCCAGTTGTTGTTAGTAAAAAGAACACACATGCAATGACACTGGTGGATCCATAGGTGGATTGTGAAAAGAACACACATGCAATGACACTGGTGGATCCATATGTGGTATGTGAAAAGAACACACATTTCAATGACGCTGGTTGTTGTTAGTAAAAAGAGCACAAATGCAATGACTCTAGTGGATCCATATGTGGTATGTGAAAAGAACACACATGCAATGACTCCAGTTGTTGTTAGTAAAAAGAACACACATGTAATTACACTGGTGGATCCATGTGTGGTCTCTGAAGAGAACACACATTTCAATGACACTGGTGGATCCATATGTGGTATGTGAAAAGAACAGTCATGAAATGACTCCAGTTGTTGTTAGTAAAAAGAACACACATGCAATGACACTGGTGGATCCATATGTGGATTGTGAAAAGAGCACACATGCAATGACACTGGTGGATCCATATGTGGTATGTGAAAAGAACACACATGCAATGACTCCAATTGTTGTTAGTAAAAAGAGCACACATGCAATGACACTGGTGGATCCATGTGTGGTCTCTGAAGAGAACACACATTTCAATGACACTGGTGGATCCATAGGTGGTATGTGAAAAGAACATTCATGAAATGACTCTTGTTGTTGTTAGTAAAAAGAACACACATGCAATGACACTGGTGGATCCATAGGTGGATTGTGAAAAGAACACACATGCAATGACACTGGTGGATCCATATGTGGTATGTGAAAAGAACACACATGCAATGACTCTGGTTGTTGTTAGTAAAAAGAACACACATGCAATGACACTGGTGGATCCATAGGTGGATTGTGAAAAGAGCACACATGCAATGACACTGGTGGATCCATATGTGGTATGTGAAAAGAACACACATGCAATGACTCCAGTTGTTGTTAGTAAAAAGAACACACATGTAATGACACTGGTGGATCCATGTGTGGTCTTTGAAGAGAACACACATTTCAATGACACTGGTGGATCCATATGTGGTATGTGAAAAGAACAGTCATGAAATGACTCCAGTTGTTGTTAGTAAAAAGAACACACATGCAATGACACTTGTGGATCCATAGGTGGATTGTGAAAAGAACACATATGCAATGACACTGGTGGATCCATATGTGGTATGTGAAAAGAACACACATGCAATGACTCCAGTTGTTGTTAGTAAAAATAACACACATGAAATGATACTGGTGGATCCATGTGTGGTCTATAAAGAGAACACACATTTCAATGACGCTAGTGGATCCATATGTGGTATGTGAAAAGAACATTCATGAAATGATTCTGGTTGTTGTTAGTAAAAAGAACACACATATAATGACACTAGTGGATCCATAGGTGGATTGTGAAAAGAACACACATGCAATGACACTGGTGGATCCATATGTGGTATGTGAAAAGAACACACATGCAATGACTCCAATTGTTGTTAGTAAAAAGAACACACATGCAATGACACTGGTGGATCCATAGGTGGATTGTGAAAAGAGCACACATGCAATGACACTGGTGGATCCATATGTGGTATGTGAAAAGAACACACATGCAATGACTCAATTGTTGATAGTTAAAAGAACACACATGCAATGACACTGGTGGATCCATGTGTGGTCTCTGAAGAGAACACACATTTCAATGACACTTGTGGATCCATATGTGGTATGTGAAAAGAACATTCATGCAATGACTCAAGTTGTTGTTAGTAAAAAGAACACACATGCAATGACACTGGTGGATCCATAGGTGGATTGTGAAAAGAACACATGCAATGACACTGGTGGATCCATATGTGGTATGTGAAAAGAACACACATGCAATGACTCAGGTTGTTTTTAGTAAAATAACACACATGCAATGACACTGGTGGATCCATAGGTGGATTGTGAAAAGAACACACATGACACATTTCAATGACACTGGTGGATCCATATGTGGTATGTGAAAAGAACACACATGCAATGACTCAATTGTTGTTAGTAAAAGAACACACATGCAATTACACTGGTGGATCCATGTGTGGATTGTGAAAAGAGCACACATTGCAATGACACTGTGGATCCATATGTGGTATGTGAAAAGAACACATGCAATGACTCCAATTGTTGTTAGTAAAAGAACACACATGCAATGACACTGGTGGATCCATGTGTGGTCTCTGAAGAGAACACACATTTCAATGACACTGGTGGATCCATATGTGGTATGTGAAAAGAACACACATGCAATGACTCTAGTTGTGGTTAGTAAAATGAACACACATGTAATGACACTGGTGGATCCATAGGTGGATTGTGAGAACACATGCATTGACACTAGTGGATCCATATGTGGTATGTGAAAAGAACACACATGCAATGACTCCAGTTGTTGTTAGTAAAAAGAACACACATGCAATGACTCTAGTGGATCCATATGTGGTATGTGAAAAGAACACAGATGCAATGACTCCAGTTGTTGTTAGTAAAAAGAACACACATGTAATGACATGGGTGGATCCATGTGTGGTCTCTGAAGAGAACACACATTTCAATGACACTTGTGGATCCATATGTGGTATGTGAAAAGAAAATTCATGCAATGACTCCAGTTGTTGTTAGTAAAAAGAACACACATGCAATGACACTGGTGGATCCATAGGTGGATTGTGAAAAGATCACACATGCAATGACACTGGTGGATCCATGTGTGGTATGTGAAAAGAACACACATGCAATGACTCCAATTGTTGTTAGTAAAAAAAGCACACATGCAATGACACTCGTGGATCCATGTGTGGTCTGAAAGAACACACATTTCAATGACACTTGTGGATCCATATGAGGTACTTGAAAAGAACATTCATGCAATGACTCCAGTTGTTGTTAGTAAAAAGAACACACATGCAATGACACTGGTGGATCCATAGGTGGATTGTGAAAAGAACACACATGCAATGACACTGGTGGATCCATATGTGGTATGTGAAAAGAACACACATTTCAATGACTCAGTTGTTGTTAGTAAAAAGAACACACATGCAATGACACTAGTGGATCCATAGGTGGATTGTGAAAAGAACACACATGCAATGACACTGGTGGATCCATATGTGGTATGTGAAAAGAACACACATGCAATGACTAGTTATTGTTAGAAAAAAGAGCACACGTGTAATGACACTGGTGGATCCATGTGTGGTCTCTGAAGAGAACACACATTTCAATGACACTGGTGGATCCATATGTGGTATGTGAAAAGAACAGTCATGAAATGACTCTAGTTGTTGTTAGTAAAAAGAACACACATGCAATGACACTGGTGGATCCATATGTGGATTGTGAAAAGAGCACACATGCAATGACACTGGTGGATCCATATGTGGTATGTGAAAAGAACACACATGCAATGACTCCAATTGTTGTTAGTAAAAAGAACACACATGCCATGACATTGGTGGATCGATGTGTGGTCTCTGAAGAGAACACACATTTCAATGACACTTGTGGATCCATATGTGGTATGTGAAAAGAACATTCATGCAATGACTCCAGTTGTTGTTAGTAAAAAGAACACACATGCAATGACACTGGTGGATCCATAGGTGGATTGTGAAAAGAACACACATGCAATGACACTGGTGGATCCATATGTGGTATGTGAAAAGAACACACATTTCAATGACTCTGGTTGTTGTTAGTAAAAAGAGCACAAATGCAATGACTCTAGTGGATCCATATGTGGTATGTGAAAAGAACACACATGCAATGACTCTAGTTGTTGTTAGTAAAAAGAACACACATGTAATTACACTGGTGGATCCATGTGTGGTCTTTGAAGAGAACACACATTTCAATGACACTGGTGGATCCATATGTGGTATGTGAAAAGAACAGTCATGAAATGACTCCAGTTGTTGTTAGTAAAAAGAACACACATGCAATGACACTGGTGGATCCATATGTGGATTGTGAAAAGAGCACACATGCAATGACACTGGTGGATCCATATGTGGTATGTGAAAAGAACACACATGCAATGACACTAGTGGATCCATGTGTGGTCTCTAAAGAGAACACACATTTCAATGACACTGGAGGATCCATAGGTGGATTGTGAAAAGAACATTCATGAAATGACTATGGTTGTTGTTAGTAAAAAGAACACACATGCAATGACACTGGTGGATCCATAGGTGGATTGTGAAAAGAACACACATGCAATGACACTGGTGGATCCATATGTGGTATGTGAAAAGAACACACATTTCAATGACTCTGGTTGTTGTTAGTAAAAAGAACACACATGCAATGACACTAGTGGATCCATAGGTGGATTGTGAAAAGAGCACACATGCAATGACACTGGTGGATCCATATGTGGTATGTGAAAAGAACACACATGCAATGACTCCAGTTGTTGTTAGTAAAAAGAACACACATGTAATGACACTGGTGGATCCATGTGTGGTCTCTGAAGAGAACACACATTTCAATGACACTGGTGGATCCATATGTGGTATGTGAAAAGAACAATCATGAAATGACTCTAGTTGTTGTTAGTAAAAAGAACACACATGCAATGACACTGGTGGATCCATAGGTGGATTGTGAAAAGAGCACACATGCAATGACACTGGTGGATCCATATGTGGTATGTGAAAAGAACACACATGCAATGACTCCAATTGTTGTTAGTAAAAAGAACACACATGCAATGACACTGGTGGATCCATGTGTGGTCTCTGAAGAGAACACACATTTCAATGACACTTGTGGATCCATATGTGGTATGTGAAAAGAACATTCATGCAATGACTCCAGTTGTTGTTAGTAAAAAGAACACACATGCAATGACACTGGTGGATCCATAGGTGGATTGTGAAAAGAACACACATGCAATGACACTGGTGGATCCATATGTGGTATGTGAAAAGAACACACATTCAATGACTCTGGTTGTTGTTAGTAAAAAGAGCACACATGCAATGACTCTAGTGGATCCATATGTGGTATGTGAAAAGAACACACATGCAATGACTCCAGTTGTTGTTAGTAAAAAGAACACACATGTAATTACACCGGTGGATCCATGTGTGGTCTCTGAAGAGAACACACATTTCAATGACACTGGTGGATCCATATGTGGTATGTGAAAAGAACAGTCATGAAATGACTCCAGTTGTTGTTAGTAAAAAGAACACACATGCAATGACACTGGTGGATCCATAGGTGGATTGTGAAAGAGCACACATGCAATGACACTGGTGGATCCATATGTGGTATGTGAAAAGAACACACATGCAATGACTCCAATTGTTGTTAGTAAAAAGAACACACATGCAATGACACTGGTGGATCCATGTGTGGTCTCTGAAGAGAACACACATTTCAATGACACTGGTGGATCCATATGTGGTATGTGAAAAGAACATTCATGAAATGACTCCAGTTGTTGTTAGTAAAAAGAACACACATGCAATGACACTGGTGGATCCATAGGTGGATTGTGAAAAGAACACACATGCAATGACACTGGTGGATCCATATGTGGTATGTGAAAAGAACACATGCAATGACTCAGTTGTTGTTAGTAAAAATAACACACATGCAATGACACTGGTGGATCCATAGGTGGATTGTGAAAAGAGCACACATGCAATGACACTGGTGGATCCATATGTGGTATGTGAAAAGAACACACATGCAATGACTCCAGTTGTTGTTAGTAAAAAGAACACACATGTAATGACACTGGTGGATCCATGTGTGGTCTCTGAAGAGAACACACATTTCAATGACACTGGTGGATCCATATGTGGTATGTGAAAAGAACATTCATGAAATGACTCCAGTTGTTGTTAGTAAAAGAACACACATGCAATGACACTGGTGGATCCATAGGTGGATTGTGAAAAGAACACACATGCAATGACACTGGTGGATCCATATGTGGTATGTGAAAAGAACAGACATGCAATGACTCCAGTTATTGTTAGTAAAAAGAACACACATGTAATGACACTGGTGGATCAATGTGTGGTCTCTGAAGAGAACACACATTTCAATGACACTAGTGGATCCATATGTGGTATGTGAAAAGAACATTCATGCAATGACTCCAGTTGTTGTTAGTAAAAAGAACACACATGCAATGACACTGGTGGATCCATAGGTGGATTGTGAAAAGAACACACATGCAATGACACTGGTGGATCCATATGTGGTATGTGAAAAGAACACACATGCAATGACTCAATTTGTTGTTAGTAAAACTAACACACATGCAATGACACTGGTGGATCCATAGGTGGATTGTGAAAAGAGCACACATGCAATGACACTGGTGGATCCATATGTGGTATGTGAAAAGAACACACATGCAATGACTCCAATTGTTGTTAGTAAAAAGAACACACATGCAATGACACTGGTGGATCCATGTGTGGTCTCTGAAGAGAACACACATTTCAATGACACTTGGATCCATATGTGGTATGTGAAAAGACCAGTCATGAAATGACTCTAGTTGTTGTTAGTCAAAAGAACACACATGCAATGACACTGGTGGATCCATAGGTGGATTGTGAAAAGAACACACATGCAATGACACTGGTGGATCCATATGTGGTATGTGAAAAGAACACACATGCAATGACTCTAGTTGTTGTTAGTAAAAAGAACACACATGCAATGACACTGGTGGATCCATAGGTGGATTGTGAAAAGAGCACACATGCAATGACACTGGTGGATCCATATGTGGTATGTGAAAAGAACACACATGCAATGACTCCAATTGTTGTTAGTAAAAAGAACACACATGCAATGACACTGGTGGATCCATGTGTGGTCTCTGAAGAGAACACACATTTCAATGACACTGGTGGATCCATATGTGGTATGTGAAAAGAACAGTCATGAAATGACTCCAGTTGTTGTTAGTAAAAAAGAACACAGGAAATGACACTGGTGGATCCATAGGTGGATTGTGAAAAGAACACACATGCAATGACACTAGTGGATCCATATGTTGTATGTGAAAAGAACACACATGCAATGACTCCAGTTGATGAAAGTAAGAAGAACACACATGCAAAGAAACAGGTGGATCCATGTGTGGTCTCTAAGAGAACACACATTTCAATGACACTGTGGATCCATATGTGGTATGTGAACAGAACATTCATGAAATGACTCCAGTTGTTATTAGTAAAAAGAACACACATGCAATGACACTGGTGGATCCATAGGTGGATTGTGAAAAGAACACACATGCAATGACACTGGTGGATCCATATGTGGTATGTGAAAAGAACACACATGCAATGACACTGGTTGTTGTTAGTAAAAAGAACACACATGCAATGACACTGGTGGATCCATATGTGGTATGTGAAAAGAACACACATGCAATGACTCCAGTTGTTGTTAGTAAAAAGAACACACATGTAATGACACGGGTGGATCCATGTGAAGTCTCTGAAGAGAACACACATTTCAATGACACTGGTGGATCCATATGTGGTATGTGAAAAGAACAGCATGCAATGACTCCAGTTGTTGTTAGT
Source organism: Avena insularis (assembly GCA_023614405.1). NCBI lineage: Eukaryota > Viridiplantae > Streptophyta > Magnoliopsida > Poales > Poaceae > Avena > Avena insularis. The sequence continues at coordinate 285,692 of JAJUPC010000378.1, forward strand.
AAAAAGAACACATATGCAATTACAGTGGTGGATCCATATGTGGATTGTGAAAAGAACACACATGCAATGACACTGGTGGATCCATATGTGGTATGTGAAAAGAACACACATGCAATGACTCAAATTGTTGTTAGTAAAAAGAACACACATGCAATGACACTGGTGGATCCATGTGTGGTCTCTGAAAAGAACACACATTTTAATGACACTAGTGGATCCATATGTGGTATGTGAAAAGAACCTTCATGAAATGACTCTAGTTGTTGTTAGTAAAAAGAACACACATGCAACGACACTGGTGGATCCATAGGTGGATTGTGAAAAAAACACATGCAATGACACTGGTGGATCCATATGTGGTATGTGAAAAGAACACACATGCAATGACTCAAGTTGTTGTTAGTAAAAAGAACACACATGCAATGACACTGGTGGATCCATAGGTGGATTGTGAAAAGAGCACACATGCAATGACACTGGTGGATCCATATGTGGTATGTGAAAAGAACACACATGCAATGACTCCAGTTGTTGTTAGTAAAAAGAACACACATGTAATGACACTGGTGGATCCATGTGTGGTCTCTGAAGAGAACACACATTTCAATGACACTGGTGGATCCATATGTGGTATGTGAAAAGAACATTCATGAAATGACTCCAGTTGTTGTTAGTAAAAAGAACACACATGCAATGACACTGGTGGATCCATAGGTGGATTGTTAAAGAGCACACATGCAATGACACTGGTGGATCCATATGTGGTATGTGAAAAGAACACACATGCAATGACTCCAATTGTTGTTAGTAAAAAGAACACACATGCAATGACACTGGTGGATCCATGTGTGGTCTCTGAAGAGAACACACATTTCAATGACACTTGTGGATCCATATGTGGTATGTGAAAAGAACACACATGCAATGACTCCAGTTGTTGTTAGTAAAAAGAACACACATGCAATGACACTGGTGGATCCATAGGTGGATTGTGAAAAGAACACACATGCAATGACACTGGTGGATCCATATGTGGTATGTGAAAAGAACACACATTTCAATGACTCAGTTGTTGTTATAAAAAGAGCACACATGCAATGACATGGATCCATAGGTGGTATGTGAAAAGAACACACATGCAATGACTCCAGTTGTTGTTAGTAAAAAGAACACACATGTAATGACACTGGTGGATCCATGTGTGGTCTCTGAAGAGAACACACATTTCAATGACACTTGTGGATCCATATGTGGTATGTGAAAAGAACATTCATGCAATGACTCCAGTTGTTGTTAGTAAAAAGAACACACATGCAATGACACTGGTGGATCCATATGTGGATTGTGAAAAGAGCACACATGCAATGACACTGGTGGATCCATATGTGGTATGTGAAAAGAACACACATGCAATGACTCCAATTGTTGTTAGTAAAAAGAACACACATGCAATGACACTAGTGGATCCATGTGTGGTCTCTAAAGAGAACACACATTTCAATGACACTTGTGGATCCATATGTGGTATGTGAAAAGAACATTCATGCAATGACTCTAGTTGTTGTTAGTAAAAAGAACACACATGCAATGACACTGGTGGATCCATAGGTGGATTGTGAAAAGAACACACATGCAATGACACTGGTGGATCCATATGTGGTATGTGAAAAGAACACACATTTCAATGACTCTGGTTGTTGTTAGTAAAAAGAGCACAAATGCAATGACTCTAGTGGATCCATATGTGGTATGTGAAAAGAACACACATGCAATGACACTGGTGGATCCATATGTGGTATGTGAAAAGAACACACATGCAATGACTCCAGTTGTTGTTAGTAAAAAGAACACACATGTAATGACACCGGTGGATCCATGTGTGGTCTCGAAAGAGAACGCACATTTCAATGACACTGGTGGATCCATATGTGGTATGTGAAAAGAACAGTCATGAAATGACTCCTCTTGTTGTTAGTAAAAAGAACACACATGCAATGACACTGGTGGATCCATAGGTGGATTGTGAAAAGAACACACATGCAATGACACTGGTGGATCCATATGTGGTATGTGAAAAGAACACACATGCAATGACTCCAATTGTTGTTAGTAAAAAGAACACACATGCAATGACACTGGTGGATCCATGTGTGGTCTCTAAAGAGAACACACATTTCAATGACACTTGTGGATCCATATGTGGTATGTGAAAAGAACATTCATGCAATGACTCCAGTTGTTGTTAGTAAAAAGAACACACATGCAATGACACTGGTGGATCCATAGGTGGATTGTGAAAAGAACACACATGCAATGACACTGGTGGATCCATATGTGGTATGTGAAAAGAACACACATTTCAATGATGCTGGTTGTTGTTAGTAAAAAGAGCACAAATGCAAGGACTCTAGTGGATCCATATGTGGTATTTGAAAAGAACACACATGCAATGACTCAGTTGTTGTTAGTTAAAAGAACACACATGTAATTACACTGGTGGATCCATGTGTGGTCTCTGAAGAGAACACACATTTCAATGACACTGGTGGATCCATATGTGGTATGTGAAAAGAACAGTCATGAAATGACTCCAGTTGTTGTTAGTAAAAAGAACACACATGCAATGACACTGGTGGATCCATATGTGGATTGTGAAAAGAGCACACATGCAATGACACTGGTGGATCCATATGTTGTATGTGAAAAGAACACACATGCAATGACTCCAATTGTTGTTATTAAAAAGAGCACACATGCAATGACACTAGTGGATCCATGTGTGGTCTCTGAAGAGAACACACATTTCAATGACACTGGAGGATCCATAGGTGGATTGTGAAAAGAACATTCATGAAATGACTCTGGTTGTTGTTAGTAAAAAGAACACACATGCAATGACACTGGTGGATCCATAGGTGGATTGTGAAAAGAACACACATGCAATGACACTGGTGGATCCATATGTGGTATGTGAAAAGAACACACATTTCAATGACTCTGGTTGTTGTTAGTAAAAAGAACACACATGCAATGACACTGGTGGATCCATAGGTGGATTGTGAAAAGAGCACACATGCAATGACACTGGTGGATCCATATGTGGTATGTGAAAAGAACACACATGCAATGACTCCAGTTGTTGTTAGTAAAAAGAACACACATGTAATTACACTGGTGGATCCATGTGTGGTCTCTGAAGAGAACACACATTTCAATGACACTGGTGGATCCATATGTGGTATGTGAAAAGAACAGTCATGAAATGACTCCAGTTGTTGTTAGTAAAAAGAACACACATGCAATGACAATTGTGGATCCATAGGTGGATTGTGAAAAGAGCACACATGCAATGACACTGGTGGATCCATATGTGGTATGTGAAAAGACCACACATGCAATGACTCCAATTGTTGTTAGTAAAAAGAACAGACATGCAATGACACTGGTGGATCCATGTGTGGTCTCTGAAGATAACACACACTTCAATGACACTAGTGGATCCATAGGTGGATTGTGAAAAGAACATTCATGAAATGACTCTGGTTGTTGTTAGTAAAAAGAACACACATGCAATGACACTGGTGGATCCATAGGTGGATTGTGAAAAGAACACACATGCAATGACACTGGTGGATCCATATGTGGTATGTGAAAAGAACACACATTTCAATGACTCTGGTTGTTGTTAGTAAAAAGAGCACAAATGCAATGACTCTAGTGGATCCATATGTGGTATGTGAAAAGAACACACATGCAATGACTCTAGTTGTTGTTAGTAAAAAGAACACACATGTAATGACACCGGTGGATCCATGTGTGGTCTTTGAAGAGAACACACATTTCAATGACACTGGTGGATCCATATGTGGTATGTGAAAAGAACAGTCATGAAATGACTCTAGTTGTTGTTAGTAAAAAGAACACACATGCAATGACACTGGTGGATCCATATGTGGATTGTGAAAAGAGCACACATGCAATGACACTGGTGGATCCATATGTGGTATGTGAAAAGAACACACATGCAATGACTCCAATTGTTGTTAGTAAAAAGAACACACATGCAATGACACTGGTGGATCCATGTGTGGTCTCTAAAGAGAACACACATTTCAATGACACTTGTGGATCCATATGTGGTATGTGAAAAGAACATTCATGCAATGACTCCAGTTGTTGTTAGTAAAAAGAACACACATGCAATGACACTGGTGGATCCATAGGTGGATTGTGAAAAGAACACACATGCAATGACACTGGTGGATCCATATGTGGTATGTGAAAAGAACACACATTTCAATGACTCTGGTTGTTGTTAGTAAAAAGAACACATGCAATGACACTGGTGGATCCATATGTGGTATGTGAAAAGAACACACATGCAATGACTCTAGTGGATCCATATGTGGTATGTGAAAAGAACACACATGCAATGACTCCAGTTGTTGTTAGTAAAAAGAACACACATGTAATGACACGGGTGGATCCATGTGTGGTCTCTGAAGAGAACACACATTTCAATGACACTGGTGGATCCATATGTGGTATGTGAAAAGAACAGTCATGAAATGACTCCAGTTGTTGTTAGTAAAAAGAACACACATGCAATGACACTAGTGGATCCATAGGTGGATTGTGAAAAGAACACACATGCAATGACACTGGTGGATCCATATGTGGTATGTGAAAAGAACACACATGCAATGACTCCAATTGTTGTTAGTAAAAAGAACACACATGCAATGACACTGGTGGATCCATGTGTGGTCTCTAAAGAGAACACACATTTCAATGACACTTGTGGATCCATATGTGGTATGTGAAAAGAACATTCATGCAATGACTCCAGTTGTTGTTAGTAAAAAGAACACACATGTAATGACACTGGTGGATCCATAGGTGGATTGTGAAAAGAACACACATGCAATGACACTGGTGGATCCATATGTGGTATGTGAAAAGAACACACATTTCAATGACGCTGGTTGTTGTTAGTAAAAAGAGCACAAATGCAATGACTCTAGTGGATCCATATGTGGTATGTGAAAAGAACACACATGCAATGACTCCAGTTGTTGTTAGTAAAAAGAACACACATGTAATTACACTGGTGGATCCATGTGTGGTCTCTGAAGAGAACACACATTTCAATGACACTGGTGGATCCATATGTGGTATGTGAAAAGAACAGTCATGAAATGACTCCAGTTGTTGTTAGTAGAAAGAACACACATGCAATGACACTGGTGGATCCATATGTGGATTGTGAAAAGAGCACACATGCAATGACACTGGTGGATCCATATGTGGTATGTGAAAAGAACACACATGCAATGACTCCAATTGTTGTTATTAAAAAGAGCACACATGCAATGACACTGGTGGATCCATGTGTGGTCTCTGAAGAGAACACACATTTCAATGACACTGGAGGATCCATAGGTGGATTGTGAAAAGAACATTCATGAAATGACTCTGGTTGTTGTTAGTAAAAAGAACACACATGCAATGACACTGGTGGATCCATAGGTGGATTGTGAAAAGAACACACATGCAATGACACTGGTGGATCCATATGTTGTATGTGGAAAGAACACACATTTCAATTACTCTGGTTGTTGTTAGTAAAAATAACACACATGTAATGACACTGGTGGATCCATAGGTGGATTGTGAAAAGAGCACACATGCAATGACACTGATGGATCCATATGTGGTATGTGAAAAAGAACACACATGCAATGACTCCAGTTGTTGTTAGTAAAAAGAACACACATGTAATTACACTGGTGGATCCATGTGTGGTCTTTGAAGAGAACACACATTTCAATGACACTGGTGGATCCATATGTGGTATGTGAAAAGAACAGTCATGAAATGACTCCAGTTGTTGTTAGTAAAAAGAACACACATGCAATGACAACTGTGGATCCATAGGTGGATTGTGAAAAGAGCACACATCCAATGACACAGGTGGATCCATATGTGGTATGTGAAAAGACCACACATGCAATGACTCCAATTGTTGTTAGTAAAAAGAACAGACATGCAATGACACTGGTGGATCCATGTGTGGTGTCTGAAGATAACACACACTTCAATGACACTAGTGGATCCATAGGTGGATTGTGAAAAGAACATTCATGAAATGACTCTGGTTGTTGTTAGTAAAAAGAACACACATGCAATGACACTGGTGGATCCATAGTTGGATTGTGAAAAGAACACACATGCAATGACACTGGTGGATCCATATGTGGTATGTGAAAAGAACACACATGCAATGACTCCAATTGTTGTTAGTAAAAAGAACACAAATGCAATGACACGGGTGGATCCATACGTGGATTGTGAAAAGAGCACACATGCAATGACACTGGTGGATCCATATGTGGTATGTGAAAAGAACACACATGCAATGACTCCAATTGTTGTTAGTAAAAAGAACACACATGCAATGACACTGGTGGATCCATGTGTGGTCTCTGAAGAGAACACACATTTCAATGACACTTGTGGATCCATATGTGGTATGTGAAAAGAACTTTCATGCAATGACTCAAGTTGTTGTTAGTAAAAAGAACACACATGCAATGACACTGGTGGATCCATAGGTGGATTGTGAAAAGAACACACATGCAATGACACTGGTGGATCCATATGTGGTATGTGAAAATAACACACATGCAATGACTCCGGTTGTTGTTAGTAAAAAGAACACACATGCAATAACACTGGTGGATCCATAGGTGGATTGTGAAAAGAGCACACATGCAATGACACTGGTGGATCCATATGTGGTATGTGAAAAGAACACACATGCAATAATTCCAATTGTTGTTAGTAAAAAGAACACACATGCAATGACACTTGCGGATCCATGTGTGGCCTCTGAAGAGATCACACATTTCAATGACACCGGTGGATCAATATGTGGTATGTGAAAAGAATATTCATGCAATGAGTCCAGTTGTTGTTAGTAAAAAGAACACACATGTAATGACACTGGTTGATCCATGTGTGGTCTCTGAAGAGAACACACATTTCAATGACACTGGTGGATCCATATGTGGTATGTGAAAAGAATAGTCATGAAATGACTCCAGTTGTTGTTAGTAAAAAGAACACACATGCAATGACACTGGTGGTTCCATAGGTGGATTGTGAAAAGAGCACACATGCAATGACATAGGTGGATCCATATGTGGTATGTGAAAAGAACACACATGCAATGACTCCAGTTGTTGTTAGTAAAAAGAACACACATGTAATGACACGGGTGGATCCATGTGTGGTCTCTGAAGAGAACACACATTTCAATGACACTGGTGGATCCATATGTGGTATGTGAAAAGAACAGTCATGAAATGACTCCGGTTGTTATTAGTAAAATGAACACACATGCAATGTCACTGGTGGTTCCATAGGTGGATTGTGAAAAGAGCACACATGCAATGACATAGGTGGATCCATATGTGGTATGTGAAAAGAACACACATGCAATGACTCCAGTTGTTGTTAGTAAAAAGAACACACATGTAATGACACTGGTGGATCCATGTGTGGTCTCTGAAGAGAACACACATTTCAATGACACTTGTGGATCCATATGTGGTATGTGAAAAGAACATTCATGCAATGACTCCAGTTGTTGTTAGTAAAAAGAACACACATGCAATGACACTGGTGGATCCATAGGTGGATTTTGAAAAGAACACACATGCAATGACACTGGTGGGTCCATATGTGGTATGTGAAAAGAACACACATTTCAATGACGCTGGTTGTTGTTAGTAAAAAGAGCACAAATGCAATGACTCTAGTGGATCCATATGTGGTATGTGAAAAGAACACACATGCAATGACTCCAGTTGTTGTTAGTAAAAAGAACACACATGTAATTACACTGGTGGATCCATGTGTGGTCTTTGAAGAGAACACACATTTCAATGACACTGGTGGATCCATATGTGGTATGTGAAAAGAACAGTCATGAAATGACTCTAGTTGTTGTTAGTAAAAAGAACACACATGCAATGACACTGGTGGATCCATATGTGGATTGTGAAAAGAGCACACATGCAATGACACTGGTGGATCCATATGTGGTATGTGAAAAGAACACACATGCAATGACTCCAATTGTTGTTAGTAAAAAGAACACACATGCAATGACACTGGTGGATCCATGTGTGGTCTCTAAAGAGAACACACATTTCAATGACACTTGTGGATCCATATGTGGTATGTGAAAAGAACATTCATGCAATGACTCCAGTTGTTGTTAGTAAAAAGAACACACATGTAATGACACTGGTGGATCCATAGGTGGATTGTGAAAAGAACACACATGCAATGACACTGGTGGATCCATATGTGGTATGTGAAAAGAACACACATTTCAATGACTCTGGTTGTTGTTAGTAAAAAGAGCACAAATGCAATGACTCTAGTGGATCCATATGTGGTATGTGAAAAGAACACACATGCAATGACACTGGTGGATCCATATGTGGTATGTGAAAAGAACACACATGCAATGACTCCAATTGTTGTTAGTAAAAAGAACACACATGCAATGACACTGGTGGATCCATGTGTGGTCTCTGAAGAGAACACACATTTCAATGACACTTGTGGATCCATATGTGGTATGTGAAAAGAACTTTCATGCAATGACCCAAGTTGTTGTTATTAAAAAGAACACACATGCAATGACACTGGTGGATCCATAGGTGGATTGTGAAAAGAACACACATGCAATGACACTGGTGGATCCATATGTGGTATGTGAAAAGAACACACATGCAATGACTCCGGTTGTTGTTAGTAAAAAGAACACACATGCAATAACACTGGTGGATCCATAGGTGGATTGTGAAAAGAGCACACATGCAATGACACTGGTGGATCCATATGTGGTATGTGAAAAGAACACACATGCAATGACTCCAATTGTTGTTAGTAAAAAGAACACACATGCAATGACACTTACGGATCCATGTGTGGCCTCTGAAGAGATCACACATTTCACTGACACCGGTGGATCAATATGTGGTATGTGAAAAGAACATTCATGCAATGAGTCCAGTTGTTGTTAGTAAAAATAACACACATGTAATGACACTGGTTGATCCATGTGTGGTGTCTGAAGAGAACACACATTTCAATGACACTGGTGGATCCATATGTGGTATGTGAAAAGAATAGTCATGAAATGACTCTAGTTGTTGTTAGTAAAAAGAACACACATGCAATGACACTGGTGGTTCCATAGGTGGATTGTGAAAAGAGCACACATGCAATGACACAGGTGGATCCATATGTGGTATGTGAAAAGAACACACATGCAATGACTCCAGTTGTTGTTAGTAAAAAGAACACACATGTAATGACACGGGTGGATCCATGTGTGGTCTCTGAAGAGAACACACATTTCAATGACACTGGTGGATCCATATGTGGTATGTGAAAAGAACAGTCATGAAATGACTCCAGTTGTTATTAGTAAAAAGAACACACATGCAATGACACTGGTGGATCCATAGGTGGATTGTGAAAAGAGCACACATGCAATGACACAGGTGGATCCATATGTGGTATGTGAAAAGAACACACATGCAATGACTCCAATTGTTGTTAGTAAAAAGAACACACATGCCATGACACTGGTGGATCCATGTGTGGTCTCTGAAGAGAACACACATTTCAATGACACTTGTGGATCCATATGTGGTATGTGAAAAGAACATTCATGCAATGACTCCAGTTGTTGTTAGTAAAAAGAACACACATGCAATGACACTGGTGGATCCATAGGTGGATTGTGAAAAGAACACACATGCAATGACACTGGTGGATCCATATGTGGTATGTGAAAAGAACACACATTTCAATGACTCTGGTTGTTGTTAGTAAAAAGAGCACAAATGCAATGACTCTAGTGGATCCATATGTGGTATGTGAAAATGTAAGATCCCTCCTTATTAAAGGAAAGGATCCCTGTGATTGCAATGCTAGTCCCTGGATCAATGCTAGCATCCACAGTTTAAGATGAAGTGCACAGATACAAAGGTCGTTTATTACAGTCATTCCAGATATAAAACATAGTCTTTTACAACTCAGGGCCAAAGGCCTAATACAAGAGTTTATGGAATAAGTAAATAAACATAAGTCTTCATCTTCATGTGCCATAGGCAAGCATGTTGAGTGTAGACTCATGACTCCCATTCATCATCGGGGTAACCTGCAACATTACAAGTTACAGCCACAGAGGGTCAATACTTTTGGAATAGTATTGGCAAGTGATACCTTAGCTTATTTAAAGTGGACTATACTACTATATGCATTTGGCCAAGTGGAGCTTAGGCTTGCATTGCTCAAAATAGATTTTTCCTTATCCTTTGAAAACACTATGTTTTTGCTTGACAAAACTTTCCCAAGGCATCTACCAATCAAAGACTGAAGATCCTTTCCAAGGCATCTACCAATCAAAGACTGAAGATCCTTTAACCCTTGTTCACCCACAAGATTTTTAACTTAGAAATTGGGATGAGGAGATTCTTGATAGCTTCCATGTCTTGATGCTCAAATTGTCCTTTACCAGGGACATGGCTAAGTACTTAGGGTTTACTCTCTGCAGAGGTGGTGCACTTTCCCCACAAGACTTGGTTTCCCAAGACAAGATCTTTCAGAAGCCTTTCCTTAGTCCAATGGACGCGCTCCAACCTATAATTCCCACTACCACCAACTGTCCAAGAGACTAAGTTCTAGCAACCTATATGATCATGGCAGAGCCCATATTGCCAAGTGGTTGCACTTGAAGCTTCTCAACAATTGACATCTCAAATCTCTTTGTTCCTGGGTGGCCATCCACAAGTGAGATACACAAGCCAAGTCCATGGCCTTGTGAACCACTCAACACAAACCATTCCTTCCATTCCACCCAGGTGATTCATTCACTTAGTTGTTTTATTAAACAAAACATAAGTCCACAGACTTAGAAATTTTTCCATAGCATGAATATATATTCCACCCTTGTTTTCTATTAGCTAAGCTAAGCATGAAGGTAGTAGGAATCTTAACTTAGGAAATTTCTACTAAGGCTTCATCTACTAGGTTTTCCCATAGCAAGGTCTATACTTAGCAAAATAAAATCCATGCAAGTTTGACTTAGCAAAAACACTAGTGCATAGTGAAAGTAATGGGACAAAAGATATGAAGCATCACTTGCCTTGGTAATGAGGAGAGTAGCACTCTTCACAATCACAATCACTAGCAAAATCTACACAAAATTGTAGCATACAATTACACACAATTTATATTCAATCAAAAATAATATGAATGCATGCATGCATGAATTTACTAAGTGGGGATTTTGAAATCTTTACCAAACATGTGCATGTTTACAGAAACATAACAAGACATAAAAATTGCCAAAACAAACTTATTTGGTACTTAAACAAATTGCTAAACTAAAATCATACTCAAAATATCCTTAAACATGTTTCTACAACAAAGTCATTCTAATGGTTACTATTTGTTAAACACATTGGATATTCAGAAAGGTCTTGTTTCACTGAATCCAACGGTATAAAGTTTGCAAAAAACCAACGTGGCAATCAAAAGTTATAGGCATTTGAAAATTGGATCAAATTGATTTAACATCTATTTTAGATCTAACCCTAGACACGTGTCATGTTGTGACTGGCGTGCATCGGTTCAAGCCGGATCGAGCTCCACACCGCAGGATTTAAATGAATGAGAGATCTGGCGGCTCGGGCCGCATACCCCTTCGTTTTAAAATTCTATCCTAGCCTCACGATACAGATCCAACGATCTAAATCATCAAGCCAAAATCTGGCGGCGCTTATCGGCTGCGCGCGGCGGCGACGGTCGGACGATGGCGGCGCCGGCGATACAGATCGCTAGGAGGATAGGGAAGATACTCACCGAGACCGCAAGGACGTGGGGGTGCTCAACGTGTGGTCAGCTCGGCAAGGGGCGCTCAGGGTTGCGGTGGATTTCTCGCCGGAGTTGGATCTGGCAACGGTGGCTCTGCTTGAGGTTGAAGGCGACGTTGTAGATCACTAGGAGGCAAACGGAGGGTATGGTCAGATGCAGAAGATCATGGCGAAGATGCGTGCGTGAAGGGAAAGGTTTGGGGCGGTCTGGACTTACCACTAGAGCTCGCCGGAGTTGATGTTGTCGTCGGTGCTTGCGGTGTCGAGTGGAAACGGTGACCTGGGGCAGTACAGGATGAACTAGTGAGGTCAGGAGGTGCGCAGAGACTCACTGAACATGATAGCAAAAACGAGAGATAGAGGGGAACACGAGGCTCACCGGAATTTTGCAGGCGATCGCCGGAGAGACTCTGAGAGCAATGCACGCAGCCTGGTGGCGCTCTGCGTTCGGGGTTTGAGGGAGAAGGGAGAGGGGGCAGAGGGGGTTTATATAGCCTGGTCACGAGCGAGAATCACTCGGGCATTGATACGAATTGAAGCCGCGAATTTAAAACAGAAAACGGCCGCGTTGATTTGGGGATGAACTGGTCGTGCGGGTGGAGACGACGATGCTCAGGTGGGCCGCGGTTGTCAGCGATAGAGGGAAATGTGAGGGCCCTTCATCGTGCTGGTGGGTGCGCTCACGCGTGAGAGAAGAAAAGGAAAAGCCCCGGGTGGGCTTGCTGGGCTCGATTCGATGCTGGGCTGAAATGGTGGCGCGCGGCCCTTTTCAATTGATTGCCTCTTTTCTTTTTTCTAAATCTATTTTCTGAAATGATTTTGATATGAATTCAAATCCTTTTTTGAATTCAAACAGTTCTGGGGATTTTTGTAGGGTTCTGTGGTATCAAAAACCAGTTATTTAACAAGTAGTTACCCTACAAGGGCTTGGTCAAGCTTGGGCTTAATACAAAAAGAGACTTTGCCTCTGGTTTGCAAATGTTGATAAAACAAAATAGGGTTTTGAAATTTATTTCTAAGTTGAAAACTTTGGTCAAACTTTTACACCTAAACTTTCCAACAATGGAGGCAAGCAAACAAGTTCCTAAACAATCAAGTCTCAAAGGGTGATGGCCAATTGAATTAAATCTGCTCACATGAAATCATAGCACCAAGCTTCTGTTTCTGAAATGATTTTGAGAAAAACCCTAAATGATGAAGGATGCAATGATGATATGAATGAGCTTTGAAATATGAATTTTAGGGATGTTACAAATCTAACCCCCTTAAGATGAATCTCTCCCTCGAGATTCGGATTGGCTAGCAAATAGGTGAGGTGGTCTTCCAAGATCATCTTCTCTTTCCCATGTTGCTTCCTCTTGAATGATGATTCCATTGTACCTTGCAAAACTTGATAGTTTTTTCCTTGTGACTCTTTCTGCGGTCTCAAGAATCTTGACAGGCTTTTCTTCATAGGTGAGATCACTTTCTAGTTGAACTTCTTCCAAAGATATGGTATCCTTCAAAGAAGATTCTTCCATTTCTGGGTGACATTTCTTGAGCTGACTCACATGAAAAACATTATGGACTGCTGATAAAGATGCTGGCAGTTCGATTTCATATGCAGCTTCTCCCTTGCGAATGGTCCAACATATCTTGGTGCCAACTTTCCTTTGACTCCAAATCTTTTCACTCCACGAAGTGGTGATACTCTAAGATAAGCTCTATCCCCAACTTCATAGGTGACTTCTCTACGCTTAGAATCTGCGTAGCTTTTCTGTCGAGACTGTGCTATCTTCAACCTGTCCCTAACCAATTTGACCTTTTCTTCGGCGTCTTTGATAAGATCTGGTCCAAACAAACTTCTTTCTCCCACACCATTCCATAGCAACGGGGTGGTACACTTCCTTCCGTAGAGAAACTCAAATGGTGCCATCCCAATGCTAGATTGGTAACTGTTATTGTAAGAGAACTCTGCGTAAGGCAGACTTTCATCCCAACTTGCTCCATAGTCTAGGGCACATGCCCTCAACATGTCTTCAAGAATTTGATTAGTCATTTCTGTTTGTCCATCAGTTTGAGGATGAAAAGCAGTGCTGAATTCCAATCTTGTTCCCAAAGATTCATGAAGCTTTCTCCAAAAGTGAGAAGTGAACTGAGTTCCTCTATCAGACACAATACTCTTAGGCACACCGTGAAGGCATACAATTCTGCTCATGTAAATTCTGGCTAACTTTGCACTGGTATAAGTTGTCTTTACGGGTATAAAATGAGCCACTTTAGTTAGGCGGTCCACTACTACCCATATGGAATCATACCCTGACCTGGTCCTTGGTAATCCGGTAATGAAATCCATACCAATATTTTCCCACTTCCATTCAGGAATAGGCATTGGTTGAAGCAAACCTGCTGGTTTCTGATGCTCTGCTTTCACTCTACTACACACATCACACAAAGCAATGTGTTCGGCGATGTCCCTTTTGAGATTGTTCCACCAAAATCTTTCTTTCATATCCATGTACATTTTGGTGTTTCCCGGGTGAATAGAATATGGAGAGTTATGGGCTTCTTGTAGAATCAGTTTCCGTAATTCCGGATCTTGTGGAACACAAATACGTTTCCCGTGCCATAAAGTACCTTGTTCGTCTATATGGAAACTTTTAGCTTTCCCTTGGCTAATCCTTTCCTTAATCTCTTCGATTTCTTTATCCGTCTTTTGGGCTTCTTTAATCTTATCCAACAGAATGGGTTGAACATCCAAAGACATAAGATGTCCTTCTGGCACAATCTCCAATCTGAGTTCCTGGAATTGCTTGCACAAGTCATCTGGCAATTCACCTTTGGTAAGGCCATTTACAAATGCCTTACGACTTAGAGCATCTTCTACTACATTTGCTTTACCAGGATGGTATTGCAAACTCAAGTCGTAATCCTTGATAAGTTCTAGCCATCTCCTTTGTCTCATATTGATTTCCTTCTGGGTGAAGATATACTTCAAACTCTTATGGTCGGTGAATACTTCACAACGTTTTCCCAAAAGGTAATGTCTCCATGTTTTGAGTGCATGGACAACAACGGCTAACTCTAAATCATGAGTAGGATAGTTTACTTCATGAGTTTTGAGTTGTCTCGAGGCATAAGCCACAACTTTTCCGCCTTGCATAAGTACGACACCTAATCCTTGATGAGAAGCATCACAATACACTTGGAAATCCTTTTCCAAGTCTGGTAGGCACAGAACTGGTGCTGACACAAGCCTCTTCTTTAATTCTTGAAAGCTGAGTTCACAACCTTCGCACAAGCAAATTTCTTATCTTTCTTTAACAATTACATCATTGGTTTAGCAACCTTTGAAAAATTTCAATGAATCTTCTGTAGTAACTCACTAAACCAAGGAAACTATGAACCTCTTTTACATTCTTAGGAGATTCCCATTCTGTCACAATTTGAAACTTTAGCAGGATCAACTGCTACACCATCCTTTGTCATAACGTGACCAAGAAATCCAACTTCCTCTAACCAAAACTCACACTTGCTGAATTTGGCATAAAGCTTATGTTCCCTTAGTTTCTCAAGTATCAAGCATAGATGTCTTTCATGCTCTTCCTTGCTCTTGGAGTAGACTAAGATGTCATCGATGAAAACGACAACGAACTTGTCGAGAAATTCCATGAACACTTTGTTCATCATATTCATGAAGTATCTTTGAGCGTTGGTTAAACCAACAGCCATCACCGTGTACACATACAATCCATACCTTGTGGTGAATGCTGATTTAGGTATGTCTTGCTCTCTTATCTTGAGTTGAAAATAGCATGACCGAAGATCAATCTTCGAGAACACACATGCTCCTTCTAGTGATCAAACAAGTCGTTGATTCTCGGCAAAGGATATTTGTTCTTGATGGTTACCTCGTTGAGAGAACGGTAATCTATGCATAACCTTTGAGTTCTATCCCTCTTTTCCACGAATAAAACTGGAGCTCCCCAAGATGAAGAACTTGGCTGGATGAATCCCTTCTGCAATTGTTCTCCAAGTTGTTTCTTGAGTTCCTTAAGTTCGTCAACTGACATTTTATAAGGCCTCTTTGCTCTTGGTCCAGAACCTGGTACCAAATCTATTATAAACTCTACATCTCTATCTGGTGGCATTCCCGGTAACTCTTCCGGAAACACATCCGGATATTCACACACAATTGGCACAGTGTCTATGCTAACCCCCTTAAGAGAATTCAGCTTACTTCCTTTAGATTTAAAATTGGACTTGAATTTTATCCTCTTACCTTCAGGGGTTGTGAGTGCAACTGCTTTATTGGCACAATCTAGTACTCCTCATACTTAGCCATCCAATCCATTCCCAAAATCACATCCAATCCTTGGGAATTTAGGATTATTAGGTTCACTGGAAACTTATGTTTTCCGATCTCTATGACTAGATCCCGGCATCCAAGACTCACTATCATATCTCCACCCGGAGAGCTAACTTTTATTGGACACCCAATGTTTTCAGATGCAAACCCGTTTCTATCAACAAATGCTTTTGATATGAATGAATGAGATGCACCAGTGTCAAAGAGTACAAATGCTGAGATAGAATTGAGTCTGAACTTACCAGCAACAGCATCAGGCTCTTCATAGACCTCCTCCACATTGATGTGGTTAACCTGTCCTTTCTAAAAAGGATTGGGCTTGCTAGGTCCTTCAACTTTATTTTCAGGGCACTCATTAGCATAATGCCCGAGCTTCTTGCATTTGTAGCATTCGACCTGACTGATGTCCGTTTTAGGCTGGTTTCTACTTCCACTTCCACTTCCACTATGGTGGCTCTTATGTCCACTCTTGTGATTCTTGTACTTATCATTGTCATGACTGCGATGATGCTTGTTGTCATGACGGTTGTGGTTGTGGTGCTTGTTAAATTTCCCATGCTTGTGGGATCCTGGGCTGACACTATCATCATAGTGAGATCGTTTATGAGACGATCCCGAGCTGTGCTTGTCGGAGTGTTTCCTCTTTCTACTCTCGACTTGCTTCATTTTATTCTCCACAATAACAGCCTTGTCACACAGCGACTGATAAGTTGGAACATATGCCACGCATACCGCAGATTTAGCTCATCATTCAAGCCTTCCAGAAACGTTTCCTTTCTTTTGGCATCTGTGTCAACCTCATCCGGTGCATAGCGCGCCAGATTGTTGAATTCTTCAATATATTCAGCCACGCTGTGGTGGCGCTGCTTCAGGTTGTGAAACTCCTTCTTTTTAGGCTCATCATTCCTGATGAGATATGTGTAGTGCGAAAGCCATCTTCAAAGATAGCCCAAGTCACCTCATCGATAGGAGTGGTGATCTAGAAGTTGTCCCACCATGCGGCGGCTGGTCCTTCCAACAGATGTGCTGCGAACCTGACTTTTCAGCATCCATGCATTACGGTCACCAAGTCTTTGTTCACAGAATGTAGACAATCATTGGCCACCATGGGATCAGTCGTTCCTGAAAACTTAGCTGGCCTCAGACGCATAAATCTGGTGAGCATATCAAAACCCGGAGGGTTGTTGTTGTTGTTATTGGGGTTGTTGTTGTTGTTCTGGTTTTGGATGAATGTCGTCATCATTTGCATAAGCTGTGTCTGCGCATTCATCATCTGTTGCATTTCCGGGGTAATGTTGTTGGGGTTGGGGTTGGGGTTTGCACGACGGGGAGGCATCTGTGGTTTGTTCATATAGAGATACGAATGAGATACCCTTACATGATTTATGCACAATACATCACACAAGCAAACACATAGCATGCAACACAAGGATAAAAACTCAACAACAAGATAACAAAAGTCTCAAAGTAAAACACACAAGTGGCAAGCCATCCACATGTCGGATGGTCCAATAATAAGTTCACAAATAACAAGTACGGTAAATAAAGATAACTGAGTAGTCAAGTCTGCAAAGATCAATCTCCTCCTCGACAAAGGTAAGACCTGCGTTCTCCATTGCGGTCTTGCTCTCCTCGATAGTAGTGGTCAAGGAGTCGATCTTGGCCTCGAGAGCCCTCTTCTGGGAACGAAGTCTCTCAATCACTGTCTGCTGCTGCTCTAACTCGAAGTCCTTGGACTATAGTTCCTCGGTCATGTCCCGAATCCTCTTGTTCCTATCCTGGACACGTTTCTCTTGACTCTTGAACTTACGGTCTTGGGTCTCAAACTTCGCCTCCATCTCCTTGACTACCTCGTCCTGCTGCGCGAAGAGCTTGTCCTTCTCGCGAAGCTGCACCTGGAGCTCGTCATTGCTAAGCATGACGTTGGTCCTGTCAGTATCCACGTGCCTAATAAGAGTCTCTAAGTCCTGGAGGTACAGGCGTATCGGCTCTGCTGTGGCCCTCGAGTCGTCCTCAAAGTCGATGGACTCTCCGTCATCATCACGCCTTCCGAAGGCGTGGAAGTAAGTGCCTCTAACCTGTCGGGAGTGACGGCCTGATCGCCCTATCAGATCCTGCATGACAACCTCCATGCCTCTCTCCCTGTCATCGTGCATAAGCTTGAAGACGATGGCCTCCGTAGTAGGCTCTGACTGGCGTCCTGGTTGGTTCACCTTGAAGCCCCAGAGGTCCTTCCTCTCAAACTTGGTGAGTGGGTGCACCGTAATGGTGGGAAGAGGGAGATCGAGCAAGGTAGTAAGCTCTACGATACGAGGTCCAAAACGAGTAACCTGGAACTCCTCAGCAGTGCTGATGGTAATAGGCATCTATTTATAAGATTGAAAAAGTTAGAACAACACAATTTAAAATAAACAAGACAAACATTCATACATATCCATGGAACACAAATATCACACAAGTCATGCATACATGAATCCATTACATCAACAAAGGTTCAAACTTATTTAAGGTATCATTTGGAAAATAAGGTGATAGGTGGTGGTCCAACTAACGAAGTGTGCTTACAAACCTATCTCACTGGATTTGGTGGCTAACACAATGTTCCTAGAGGCAATCAGCCTATCTTGTTCACATGCTTCCATCACTAAGTCTATAATATCTCCCCTTAAGGTTTGGTTGGTGGCTTCCAACTCTTGGGTATGTTCCTTCTCTTTCTCTAAGTCTTTTTGGAGGTTGAGCATCCTGCACTTGACTCTAGCACCAGTTCTTTGATAGTCTTCCAAGCTGCTTCTCTTGCTGACTCAAAGAATGTGGTATGCATCACAGTGTTGGTGTACATGCAGAAACCTCTTTCTTTGTGGTTGTCTTCCTTGTTTTTGTACAAGTGAAGTTGCACCCACCAATACTCCACTCCTTCCTCCATCACTGGAAAGCCCTTGTACACAGTTGCACCATGTGCTTCCATTGCCTCCATGAGGTCCTTGAGAATCTTGGGAAACTCAGTTTCACACTCCAAGGTCATGGTCATGAGTGGTCCTTTCTTCACGGCTTCGTTGATGGAGTTCAACTACAAATAGAGATGAGAATGAGAAGATTAGAAAAGTTTACGAGAAGAATAGACAAGTGTAGAAGTAGTTAAAAAATTTCCTTAGTGGTTTCCAAACCTAGGGTCATAATCCTACAGGCAACACAGTGCTCTGATACCATCTGTAAGATCCCTCCTTATTAAAGGAAAGGATCCCTGTGATTGCAATGCTAGTCCCTGGATCAATGCTAGCATCCACAGTTTAAGATGAAGTACACAGATACAAAGGTCGTTTATTACAGTCATTCCAGAGATAAAACATAGTCTTTTACAACTCAGGGCCAAAGGCCTAATATAAGAGTTTTTCCTTATCCTTTGAAAACACTATGTTTTTGCTTGACAAAACTTTCCCAAGGCATCTACCAATCAAAGACTGAAGATCCTTTCCAAGGCATCTACCAATCAAAGACTGGAGATCCTTTAACCCTTGTTCACCCACAAGATTTTTAACTTAGAAATTGGGATGAGGAGATTCTTGATAGCTTCCATGTCTTGATGCTCAAATTGTCCTTTACCAGGGACATGGCTAAGTACTTAGGTTTTACTCTCTGCAGAGGTGGTGCACTTTCCCCACAAGACTTGGTTTCCCAAGACAAGATCTTTCAGAAGCCTTTCCTTAGTCCAATGGACGCGCTCCAACCTATCATTCCCACTACCACCAACTGTCCAAGAGACTAAGTTCTAGCAACCTATATGATCATGGCAGAGCCCATATTGCCAAGTGGTTGCACTTGAAGCTTCTCAACAATTGACATCTCAAATCTCTTTGTTCCTGGGTGGCCATCCACAAGTGAGATACACAAGCCAAGTCCATGGCCTTGTGAACCACTCAACACAAACCATTCCTTCCATTCCACCCAGGTGATTCATTCACTTAGTTGTTTTATTAAACAAAACATAAGTCCACAGACTTAGAAATTTTTCCATAGCATGAATATATATTCCACCCTTGTTTTCTATTAGCTAAGCTAAGCATGAAGGTAGTAGGAATCTTAACTTAGGAAATTTCTACTAAGGCTTCATCTACTAGGTTTTCCCATAGCAAGGTCTATACTTAGCAAAATAAAATCCATGCAAGTTTGACTTAGCAAAAACACTAGTGCATAGTGAAAGTAATGGGACAAAAGATATGAAGCATCACTTGCCTTGGTAATGAGGAGAGTAGCACTCTTCACAATCACAATCACTAGCAAAATCTACACAAAATTGTAGCATACAATTACACACAATTTATATTCAATCAAAAATAATATGAATGCATGCATGCATGAATTTACTAAGTGGGGATTTTGAAATCTTTACCAAACATGTGCATGTTTACAGAACATAACAAGACACAAAAATTGCCAAAACAAACTTATTTGGTACTTAAACAAATTGCTAAACTAAAATCATACTCAAAATAGCCTTAAACATGTTTCTACAACAAAGTCGTTCTAATGGTTACTATTTGTTAAACACATTGGATATTCAGAAAGGTCTTGTTTCACTGAATCCAACGGTATAAAGTTTGCAAAAAACCAACGTGGCAATCAAAAGTTATAGGCATTTGAAAATTGGATCAAATTCTGATTTAAAATCTGTTTTAGATCTAACCCTAGACACGTGTCATGTTGTATTTGGCGTTCAAGACCGGATCGAGCTCCACAGCCGCAGGATTTAAATGAGATCTAGCGGCTCAGACGCGCGCATACCCCTTCGTTTTAAAAATTCTATCCTAGCCCTACGATACGGATCCAACGATCTAAATCATCAAGCCAAAATCTGGCGCTTATTATCGTGCTTGGGCGCAGCGGCCAGACGATGGCGGCCGGTGATACAGATCGCTAGGAGGATAGGGAAGATACTCACCGAGACCGCAAGGGCGTGGGGTGCTCAACGATGTGGTCAGCTCGGCAAGGGGCGCTCAGGGTTGCGGTGGATTTCTCGCCGGAGTTGGATCTGGCAACGGTGGCTCTGTTTGAGGTTGAAGGCGACGTTGTAGATCACTAGGAGGCAAACGGAGGGTATGGTCGATCACGAAGATCATGGCGAAGATGCGTGCGTGAAGGGAAAGGTTTGGGGCAGTCTGGACTTACCACTAGAGCTCGCCGGAGTTGATGTTGTCGTCGGTGCTTGCGGTGTCGAGTGGAAACGGCGACCTGGGGCAGTACAGGATGAACTAGTGGGGTCAGGAGGTGCGCAGAGACTCACTGAACATGATAGCAAAAACGAGAGACAGAGGGGAACACGAGGCTCACCGGAATTTGCTTGATCGATCAGGCAATGGAGACTCTGAAGAGCAATGCACGCAGCCTGGTGGCGCTCTGCGTTCGGGGTTTGAGGGAGAAGGGATAGGGGGCAGAGGGGGTTTATATCGCCTGGTCACGAGCGAGAATCACTGGGGCATTGATATGAATTGACGCCGCGAATTTAAACCAGAACACGACCGTGTTGATTTGGGGATGAACTGGTCGTGCGGGTGGAGACGACGATGCTCAGGTGGGCCGTAGTTGTCAGCGATAGAGGAAATGTGAGTGGGCCCTTCATCGGTGAGCTGGTGGTGCGCCACGCAGCGTGAGAGAAGAAAAGGAAAAGCCCGGGTGGGCTTCTGGGCTCGATTCGATCTTTGGGCTGAAATGGTGGCGCGCGGCCCTTTTCAATTGATTGCTTCTTTTCTTTTTCTAATTCTATTTTCTGAAATGATTTTGATATGAATTCAAATCCTTTTTGAATTCAAACAGTTCTGGGGATTTTTGTAGGTTACATTGTATCAAAACCAGTTATTTAACAAGTAGTTACCCTGCAAGGGCTTGGTCAAGCTTGGGCTTAATACAAACAGAGACTTTGCCTCTAGTTTGCAAATGTTGATAAAACAAAATAGGGTTTTGAAATTTATTTCTAAGTTGAAAACTTTGGTCAAACTTTTACACCTAAACTTTCCAACACTGGAGGCAAGCAAACAAGTTCCTAAACAATCAAGTCTCAAAGGGTGATGGCCAATTGAATTAAATCCGCTCACATGAAATCATAGCACCAAGCTTGTGTTTCTGAAATGATTTTGAGAAAAACCCTAAATGACGAAGGATGCAATGATGATATGAATGAGCTTTGAAATATGAATTTTAGGGATGTTACAGAAAAGAACACACATGCAATGACTCTAGTTGTTGTTAGTAAAAAGAACACACAAGTAATTACACTGGTGGATCCATGTGTGGTCTCTGAAGAGAACACACATTTCAATGACACTGGTGGATTGTGAAAAGAACATTCATGAAATGACTCTGGTTGTTGTTAGTAAAAAGAACACACATGCAATGACACTAGTGGATCCATAGGTGGATTGTGAAAAGAACACACATGCAATGACACTGGTGGATCCATATGTGGTATGTGAAAAGAACACACATGCAATGACTCCGGTTGTTGTTAGTAAGAAGAACACACATGCAATAACACTGGTGGATCGATAGGTGGATTGTGAAAAGAGGACACATGCAATGACACTGGTGGATCCATATGTGGTATGTGAAAAGAACACACATGCAATGACTCCAATTGTTGTTAGTAAAAAGAACACACATGCAATGACACTGGTGGATCCATGTGTGGTCTCTGAAGAGAACACACATTTCAATGACACTTGTGGATCCATATGTGGTATGTGAAAAGAACATTCATGCAATGACTCTAGTTGTTGTTAGTAAAAAGAACACACATGCAATGACACTGGTGGATCCATAGGTGGATTGTGAAAACAGCACACATGCAATGACACTGGTGGATCCATATGTGGTATGTGAAAAGAACACACATGCAATGACTCCAGTTGTTGTTAGTAAAAAGAACACACATGTAATTACACTGGTGGATCCATGTGTGGTCTCTGAAGAGAACACACATTTCAATGACACTGGTGGATCCATATGTGGTATGTGAAAAGAACAGTCATGAAATGACTCCAGTTGTTGTTAGTAAAAATAACACACATGCAATGACACTGGTGGATCCATATGTGGATTGTGAAAAGAGCACACATGCAATGACACTGGTGGATCCATATGTGGTATGTGAAAAGAACACACATGCAATGACTCCAATTATTGTTATTAAAAAGATCACACATGCAATGACACTGGTGGATCCATGTGTGGTCTCTGAAGAGAACACACATTTCAATGACACTGGTGGATCCATAGGTGGATTGTGAAAAGAACATTCATGAAATGACTCTGGTTGTTGTTAGTAAAAAGAACACACATGCAATGACACTGGTGGAGCCATAGGTGATTGTGAAAAGAACACACATGCAATGACACTGGTGGATCCATATGTGGTATGTGAAAAGAACACACATTTCAATGACTCTGGTTGTTGTTAGTAAAAAGAACACACATGCAATGACACTGGTGGATCCATAGGTGGATTGTGAAAAGAGCACACATGCAATGACACTGGTGGATCAATATGTGGTATGTGAAAAGAACACACATGCAATGACTCTAGTTGTTGTTAGTAAAAAGAACACACATGTAATGACAACGGTGGATCCATGTGTGGTCTCTAAAGGGAACACACATTTCAATGACACTGGTGGATCCATATGTGTTATGTGAAAAGAACAGTCATGAAATGACTCCAGTTGTTATTAGTAAAAAGAACACACATGCAATGACACTGGTGGATCCATAGGTGGATTGTGAAAAGAGCACACATGCAATGACACTGGTGGATCCATATGTGGTATGTGAAAAGAACACACATGCAATGACTCCAATTGTTGTTAGTAAAAAGAACACACATGCAATGACACTGGTGGATCCATATGTGGATTTTGAAAAGAGCACACATGCAATGACACTGGTGGATCCATATCTGGTATGTGAAAAGAACAAGCATGCAATGACTCCAATTGTTGTTAGTAAAAAGAACACACATGCAATGACACTGGTGGATCCATGTGTGGTCTCTGAAGAGAACACACATTTCAATGACACTTGTGGATCCATATGTGGTATGTGAAAAGAACATTCATGCAATGACTCCATTTGTTGTTAGTAAAAATAACACACATGCAATGACACTGGTGGATCCATAGGTGTATTTTGAAAAGAACACACATGCAATGACACTGGTGGATCCATATGGTATGTGAAAAGAACACACATTTCAATGACGCTGGTTGTTGTTAGTAAAGAGAGCACAAATGCAATGACTCTAGTGGATCCATATGTGGTATGTGAAAAGAACACACATGCAATGACTCCAGTTGTTGTTAGTAAAAAGAACACACATGTAATTACACTGGTGGATCCATGTGTGGTCTCTGAAGAGAACACACATTTCAATGACACTGGTGGATCCATATGTGGTATGTGAAAAGAACAGTCATGAAATGACTCTAGTTGTTGTTAGTAAAAAGAACACACATGCAATGACACTGGTGGATCCATATGTGGATTGTGAAAAGAGCACACATGCAATGACACTGGTGGATCCATATGTGGTATGTGAAAAGAACACACATGCAATGACTCCAATTGTTGTTATTAAAAAGAGCACACATGCAATGACACTGGTGGATCCATGTGTGGTCTCTGAAGAGAACACACATTTCAATGACACTGGTGGATCCATAGGTGGATTGTGAATAGAACATTCATGAAATGACTCTGGTTGTTGTTAGTAAAAAGAACACACATG
The DNA here is from genome assembly GCA_023614405.1 of Avena insularis. Taxonomy (NCBI): domain Eukaryota; kingdom Viridiplantae; phylum Streptophyta; class Magnoliopsida; order Poales; family Poaceae; genus Avena; species Avena insularis. The sequence continues at coordinate 310,773 of JAJUPC010000378.1, forward strand.
CAATGACACTGGTGGATCCATAGGTGGATTGTGAAAAGAACACACATGCAATGACACTGGTGGATCCATATGTGGTATGTGAAAAGAACACACAATTCAATGACTCTGGTTGTTGTTAGCAAAAAGAACACACATGCAATGACACTGGTGGATCCATAGGTGGATTGTGAAAAGAGCACACATGCAATGACACTGGTGGATCCATATGTGGTATATGAAAAGAACACACATGCAATGACTCCAGTTGTTGTTAGTAAAAAGAACACAAATGACACCGGTGGATCCATGTGTGGTCTCGGAAGAGAACACACATTTCAATGACACTGGTGGATCCATATGTGGTATGTGAAAAGAACAGTCATGAAATGACTCCAGTTGTTGTTAGTAAAAAGAAGACACATGCAATGACACTGGTGGATCCATAGGTGGATTGTGAAAAGAACACACATGCAATGACACTGGTGGATCCATATGTGGTATGTGAAAAGAACACACATGCAATGACTCCAATTGTTGTTAGTAAAAAGAACACACATGCAATGACACTGGTGGATCCATGTGTGGTCTCTAAAGAGAACACACATTTCAATGACACTTGTGGATCCATATGTGGTATGTGAAAAGAACATTCATGCAATGACTCCAGTTGTTGTTAGTAAAAAGAACACACATGTAATGACACTGGTGGATCCATAGGTGGATTGTGAAAAGAACACACATGCAATGACACTGGTGGATCCATATGTGGTATGTGAAAAGAACACACATTTCAATGACTCTAGTTGTTGTTAGTGAAAAGAGCACAAATGCAATGACTCTAGTGGATCCATATGTGGTATGTGAAAAGAACACACATGCAATGACTCCAGTTGTTGTTAGTAAAAAGAACAGACATGTAATTACACTGGTGGATCCATGTGTGGTCTTTGAAGAGAACACACATTTCAATGACACTGGTGGATCCATATGTGGTTTGTGAAAAGAACAGTCATGAAATGACTCCAGTTGTTGTTAATAAAAAGAACGAACATGCAATGACACTGGTGGATCCATATGTGGATTGTGAAAAGAGCACACATGCAATGACACTGGTGGATCCATATGTCGTATGTGAAAAGAACACTAATGCAATGACTCCAATTGTTGTTACTAAAAAGAGCACACATGCAATGACACTAGTGGATCCATGTGTGGTCTCTAAAGAGAACACACATTTCAATGACACTGGAGGATCCATAGGTGGATTGTGAAAAGAACATTCATGAAATGACTCTGGTTGTTGTTAGTAAAAAGAACACACATGCAATGACACTGGTGGATCCATAGGTGGATTGTGAAAAGAACACACATGCAATGACACTGGTGGATCCATATGTGGTATGTGAAAAGAACACACATTTCAATGACTCTGGTTGTTGTTAGTAAAAAGAACACACATGCAATGACACTGGAGGATCCATAGGTGGATTGTGAAAACAGCACACATGCAATGACACTGGTGGATCCATATGTGGTATGTGAAAAGAACACACATGCAATGACTCCAATTGTTGTTAGTAAAAAGAACACATATGTAATGACACCGGTGGATCAATGTGTGGTCTCTGAAGAGAACACACATTTCAATGACACTGGTGGATCGATATGTGGTATGTGAAAAGAACAATCATGAAATGACTCCAATTGTTGTTAGTAAAAAGAACACACATGCAATGACACTGGTGGATCCATAGGTGGATTGTGAAAAGAGCACACATGCAATGACACTGGTGGATCCATATGTGGTATGCGAAAAGAACACACATTTCAATGACTCTGGTTGTTGTTAGTAAAAAGAGCACAAATGCAATGACTATTGGATCTATATGTGGTATGTAAAAAGAACACACATGCAATGACTCCAGTTATTGTTAGTAAAAAGAACACACATGTAATTACACTGGTGGATCCATGTGTGGTCTCTGAAGAGAACACACATTTCAATGACACTGGTGGATCCATATGTGGTATCTGAAAAGAACAGTCATGAAATGACTCTAGTTGTTGTTAGTAAAAAGAACACACATGCAATGACACTGGTGGATCCATATGTGGATTGTGAAAAGAGCACACATGCAATCACACTTGTGGATCCATATGTGGTATGTGAAAAGAACACACATGCAATGACTCCAATTGTTTTTAGTAAAAAGAACACACATGCAATGACACTGGTGGATCCATGTGTGGTCTCTGAAGAGAACACACATTTCAATGACACTTGTGGATCCATATGTGGTATGTGAAAAGAACATTCATGCAATGACTCTAGTTGTTGTTAGTAAAAAGAACACACATGCAATGACACTGGTGGATCCATAGGTGGATTTTGAAAAGAACACACATGCAATGAAACTGGTGGATCCATATGTGGTATGTGAAAAGAACACACATTTCAATGACGCTGGTTGTTGTTAGTAAAAAGAGCACAAATGCAATGACTCTAGTGGATCCATATGTGGTATGTGAAAAGAACACACATGCAATGACTCCAGTTGTTGTTAGTAAAAAGAACACAAATGTAATTACTCTGGTGGATCCATGTGTGGTCTCTGAAGAGAACACACATTTCAATGACACTGGTGGATCCATATGTGGTATGTGAAAAGAACAGTCATGAAATGACTCCAGTTGTAGTTAGTAAAAAGAACACACATGCAATGACACTGGTGGATCCATATGTGGATTGTGAAAAGAGCACACATGCAATGACACTGGTGGATCCATATGTCGTATGTGAAAAGAACACACATGCAATGACTCCAATTGTTGTTATTAAAAAGAGCACACATGCAATGACACTGGTGGATCCATGTGTGGTCTCTGAAGAGAACACACATTTCAATGACACTGGAGGATCCATAGGTGGATTGTGAAAAGAACATTCATGAAATGACTCTGGTTGTTGTTAGTAAAAAGAACACACATGCAATGACACTGGTGGATCCATAGGTGGATTGTGAAAAGAACACACATGCAATGACACTGGTGGATCCATATGTGGTATGTGAAAAGAACACACATTTCAATGACTCTGGTTGTTGTTAGTAAAAAGAACACACATGTAATGACACTGGTGGATTCATATGTGGATTGTGAAAAGAGCACACATGCAATGACACTGATGGATCCATATGTGGTATGTGAAAAAGAACACACATGCAATGACTCCAGTTGTTGTTAGTAAAAAGAACACACATGTAATGACATCGGTGGATCCATGTGTGGTCTCTAAAGAGAACACACATTTCAATGACACTGGTGGATCCATATGTGGTATGTGAAAAGAACAGTCATGAAATGACTCCAGTTGTTGTTAGTAAAAAGAACACACATGCAATGACACTGGTGGATCCATAGGTGGATTGTGAAAAAACACACATGCAATGATACTGGTGGATCCATATGTGGTATGTGCAAAGAACACACATGCAATGACTCCAATTGTTGTTAGTAAAAAGAACACACATGCAATGACACTGGTGGATCCATGTGTGGTCTCTGAAGAGAACACACATTTCAATGACACTTGTGGATCCATATGTGGTATGTGAAAAGAACATTCATGCAATGACTCTAGTTGTTGTTAGTAAAAAGAACACACATGTAATGACACTGGTGGATCCATAGGTGGATTGTGAAAAGAACACACATGCAATGACACTGGTGGATCCATATGTGGTATGTGAAAAGAACACACATTTCAATGACTCTGGTTGTTGTTAGTAAAAAGAGCACAAATGCAATGACTCTAGTGGGTCCATATGTGGTATGTGAAAAGAACACACATGCAATGACTCCAGTTGTTGTTAGTACAAAGAACACACATGTAATTACACTGGTGAATCCATGTGTGGTCTTTGAAGAGAACACACATTTCAATGACACGGGTGGATCCATATGTGGTATGTGAAAACAACAGTCATGAAATGACTCCAGTTGTTGTTAGTAAAAAGAACACACATGCAATGACAATTGTGGATACATAGGTGGATTGTGAAAAGAGCACACATCCAATGACACTGGTGGATCCATATGTGGTATGTGAAAAGACCACACATGCAATGACTCCAATTGTTGTTAGTAAAAAGAACAGACATGCAATGACACTGGTGGATCCATGTGTGGTGTCTGAAGATAACACACACTTCAATGACATTAGTGGATCCATAGGTGGATTGTGAAAAGAACATTCATGAAATGACTCTGGTTGTTGTTAGTAAAAAGAACACACATGCAATGACACTGGTGGATCCATAGTTGGATTGTGAATAGAACACACATGCAATGACACCGGTGGATCCATATGTGGTATGTGAAAAGAACACACATGCAATGACTCCAATTGTTGTTAGTAAAAAGAACACACATGCAATGACACGGGTGGATCCATAGGTGGATTGTGAAAAGAGCACATGCAATGACACTGGTGGATCCATATGTGGTATGTGAAAAGAACACACATGCAATGACTCCAATTGTTGTTAGTAAAAAGAACACACATGCAATGACACTGGTGGATCCATGTGTGGTCTCTGAAGAGAACACACATTTCAATGACACTTGTGGATCCATATGTGGTATGTGAAAAGAACATTCATGCAACGACTCAAGTTGTTGTTAGTAAAAAGAACACACATGCAATGACACTGGTGGATCCATAGCTGGATTGTGAAAAGAACACACATGCAATGACACTGGTGGATCCATATGTGGTATGTGAAAGAACACACATGCAATGACTCCGGTTGTTGTTAGTAAAAAGAACACACATGCAATAAAACTGGTGGATCCATAGGTGGATTGTGAAAAGAGCACACATGCAATGACACTGGTGGATCCATATGTGGTATGTGAAAAGAACACACATGCAATGACTCCAATTGTTGTTAGTAAAAAGAACACACATGCAATGACACTTGTGGATCCATGTGTGGTCTCTGAAGAGATCACACATTTCAATGACACCGGTGGATCCATATGTGGTATGTGAAAAGAACATTCATGCAATGAGTCCAGTTGTTGTAACACACATGTAATGACACTGGTTGATCCATGTGTGGTCTCTGAAGAGAACACACATTTCAATGACACTGGTGGATCCATATGTGGTATGTGAAAAGAATAGTCATGAAATGACTCCAGTTGTTGTTAGTAAAAAGAACACACATGCAATGACACTGGTGGATCCATAGGTGGATTGTGAAAAGAGCACACATGCAATGACACAGGTGGATCCATATGTGGTATGTGAAAAGAACACACATGCAATGACTCCAGTTGTTGTTAGTAAAAAGAACACACATGTAATGACACGGGTGGATCCATGTGTGGTCTCTGAAGAGAACACACATTTCAATGACACTGGTGGATCCATATGTGGTATGTGAAAAGAACAGTCATGAAATGACTCCAGTTGTTATTAGTAAAAAGAACACATATGTAATGACACTGGTGGATCCATAGGTGGATTGTGAAAAGAGCACACATGCAATGACACAGGTGGATCCATATGTGGTATGTGAAAAGAACACACATGCAATGACTCCAATTGTTGTTAGTAAAAAGAACACACATGCCATGACACTGGTGGATCCATGTGTGGTCTCTGAAGAGAACACACATTTCAATGACACTTGTGGATCCATATGTGGTATGTGAAAAGAACATTCATGCAATGACTCCAGTTGTTGTTAGTAAAAAGAACACACATGCAATGACACTAGTGGATCCATAGGTGGATTGTGAAAAGAACACACATGCAATGACACTGGTGGATCCATATGTGGTATGTGAAAAGAACACACATTTCAATGACTCTGGTTGTTGTTAGTAAAAAGAGCACAAATGCAATGACTCTAGTGGATCCATATGTGGTATGTGAAAAGAACACACATGCAATGACTCCAGTTGTTGTTAGTAAAAAGAACACACAAGTAATTACACTGGTGGATCCATGTGTGGTCTCTGAAGAGAACACACATTTCAATGACACTGGTGGATCCATATGTGGTATGTGAAAAGAACAGTCATGAAATGACTCCAGTTGTTGTTAGTAAAAAGAACACACATGCAATGACACTGGTGGATCCATAGGTAGATTGTGAAAAGAGCACACATGCAATGACACTGGTGGATCCATATGTGGTATGTGAAAAGAACACACATGCAATGACTCCAATTGTTGTTATTAAAAAGAGCACACATGCAATGACACTGGTGGATCCATGTGTGGTCTCTAAAGAGAACACACATTTCAATGACACTCGTGGATTGTGAAAATAACATTCATGAAATGACTCTGGTTGTTGTTAGTAAAAAGAACACACATGCAATGACACTAGTGGATCCATAGGTGGATTGTGAAAAGAACACACATGCAATGACACTGGTGGATCCATATGTGGTATGTGAAAAGAACACACATGCAATGACTCCGGTTGTTGTTAGTAAGAAGAACACACATGCAATAACACTGGTGGATCGATAGGTGGATTGTGAAAAGAGGACACATGCAATGACACTGGTGGATCCATATGTGGTATGTGAAAAGAACACACATGCAATGACTCCAATTGTTGTTAGTAAAAAGAACACACATGCAATGAAACTGGTGGATCCATGTGTGGTCTCTGAAGAGAACACACATTTCAATGACACTTGTGGATCCATATGTGGTATGTGAAAAGAACATTCATGCAATGACTCTAGTTGTTGTTAGTAAAAAGAACACACATGCAATGACACTGGTGGATCCATAGGTGGATTGTGAAAACAGCACACATGCAATGACACTGGTGGATCCATATGTGGTATGTGAAAAGAACACACATGCAATGACTCCAGTTGTTGTTAGTAAAAAGAACACACATGTAATGACACTGGTGGATCCATGTGTGGTCTCTGAAGAGAACACGCATTTCAATAACCCTGGTGGATCCATATGTGGTATGTGAAAAGAACAGTCATGAAATGACTCCAGTTGTTATTAGTAAAAAGAACACACATGCAATGACACTGGTGGATCCATAGGTGGATTGTGAAAAGAGCACACATGCAATGACACAGGTGGATCCATATGTGGTATGTGAAAAGAACCCACATTTCAATGACTCTAGTTGTTGTTAGTAAAAAGAGCACAAATGCAATGACTCTAGTGGATCCATATGTGGTATGTGAAAAGAACACACATGCAATGACTCCAGTTGTTGTTAGTAAAAAGAACACACATGTAATTACACTGGTGGATCCATGTGTGGTCTCTGAAGAGAAAACACATTTCAATGACACTGGTGGATCCATATGTGGTATGTGAAAAGAACAGTCATGAAATGACTCCAATTGTTGTTAGTAAAAAGAACACACATGCAATGACACTGGTGGATCCATATGTGGATTGTGAAAAGAGCACACATGCAATGACACTGGTGGATCCATATATCGTATGTGAAAAGAACACACATGCAATGACTCCAATTGTTGTTATTAAAAAGAGCACACATGCAATGACACTGGTGGATCCATGTGTGGTCTCTGAAGAGAACACACATTTCAATGACACTGGAGGATCCATAGGTGGATTGTGAAAAGAACATTCATGAAATGACTCTGGTTGTTGTTAGTAAAAAGAACACACATGCAATGACACTGGTGGATCCATAGGTGGATTGTGAAAAGAGCACACATGCAATGACACTGGTGGATCCATATGTGGTATGTGAAAAGAACACACATGCAATGACTCTAGTTGTTGTTAGTAAAAAGAACACACATGTAATGACACCGGTGGATCCATGTGTGGTCTTTGAAGAGAACACACATTTCAATGACACTGGTGGATCCATATGTGGTATGTGAAAAGAACAGTCATGAAATGACTCCAGTTGTTATTAGTAAAAAGAACACACATGCAATGACACTGGTGGATCCATAGGTGGATTGTGAAAAGAGCACACATGCAATGACACTGGTGGATCCATATGTGGTATGTGAAAAGAACACACATGCAATGACTCCAATTGTTGTTAGTAAAAAGAACACACATGCAATGAATTTGGTGGATCCATGTGTGGTCTCTGAAGAGAAAACACATTTCAATGACACTTGTGGATCCATATGTGGTATGTGAAAAGAACATTCATGCAATGACTCCAGTTGTTGTTAGTAAAAAGAACACACATGCAATGACACTGGTGGATCCATAGGTGGATTGTGAAAAGAGCACACATGCAATGACACTGGTGGATCCATATGTGGATTGTGAAAAGAACACACAAGTAATGACACTGGTGGATCCATGTGTGGTCTCTGAAGAGAACACACATTTCAATGACACTGGTGGATCCATATGTGGTATGTGAAAAGAACAGTCATGAAATGACTCTAGTTGTTATTAGTAAAAAGAACACACATGCAATGACACTGGTGGATCCATAGGTGGATTGTGAAAAGAGCACACATGCAATGACACTGGTGGATCCATATGTGGTATGTGAAAAGAACACACATGCAATGACTCCAATTGTTGTTAGTAAAAAGAACACACATACAATGACACTGGTGGATCCATGCGTGGTCTCTGAAGAGAACACACATTTCAATGACACTTGTGGATCCATATGTGGTATGTGAAAAGAACATTCATGCAATGACTGCAATTGTTGTTAGTAAAAAGAACACACATGCAATGACACTAGTGGATCCATAGGTGGATTGTGAAAAGAACACACATGCAATGACACTAATGGATCCATATGTGGTATGTGAAAAGAACACACATTTCAATGACTCTGGTTGTTGTTAGTAAAAAGAGCACAAATGCAATGACTCTAGTGGATCCATATGTGGTATGTGAAAAGAACACACATGCAATGACTCCAGTTGTTGTTAGTAAAAAGAACACACATGTAATTACACTGGTGGATCCATGTGTGGTCTCTGAAGAGAACACACATTTCAATGACACCGGTGGATCCATATGTGGTATGTGAAAAGAACAGTCATGAAATGACTCCAGTTGTTTTTAGTAAAAATAACACACATGCAATGACACTAGTGGATCCATAGGTAGATTGTGAAAAGAGCACACATGCAATGACACTGGTGGATCCATATGTGGTATGCAAAAAGAACACACATGCAATGACTCCAATTGTTGTTATTAAAAAGAGCACACATGCAATGACACTGGTGGATCCATGTGTGGTCTCTGAAGAGAACACACATTTCAATGACACTGGTGGATCCATAGGTGGATTGTGAAAAGAACATTCATGAAATGACTCTGGTTGTTGTTAGTAAAAAGAACACACATGCAATGACACTAGTGGATCCATAGGTGGATTGTGAAAAGAACACACATGCAATGACACTGGTGGATCCATATGTGGTATGTGAAAAGAACACACATGCAATGACTCCGGTTGTTGTTAGTAAGAAGAACACACATGCAATAACACTGGTGGATCGATAGGTGGATTGTGAAAAGAGGACACATGCAATGACACTGGTGGATCCATATGTGGTATGTGAAAAGAACACACATGCAATGACTCCAATTGTTGTTAGTAAAAAGAACACACATGCAATGACACTGGTGGATCCATGTGTGGTCTCTGAAGAGAACACACATTTCAATGACACTTGTGGATCCATATGTGGTATGTGAAAAGAACATTCATGCAATGACTCTAGTTGTTGTTAGTAAAAAGAACACACATGCAATGACACTGGTGGATCCATAGGTGGATTGTGAAAAGAGCACACATGCAATGATACTGGTGGATCCATACGTGGTATGTGAATAGAACACACATGCAATGACTCCAGTTGTTGTTAGTAAAAAGAACACACATGTAATGACACTGGTGGATCCATGTGTGGTCTCTGAAGAGAACACACATTTCAATGACACTGGTGGATCCATATGTGGTATGTGAAAAGAACAGTCATGAAATGACTCCAGTTGTTATTAGTAAAAAGAACACACATGCAATGACACTGGTGGATCCATAGGTGGATTGTGAAAAGAGCACACATGAAATGACACAGGTGGATCCATATGTGGTATGTGAAAAGAACACACATGCAATGACTCCAATTGTTGTTAGTAAAAAGAACACACATGCAATGACATTGGTGGATCCATGTGTGGTCTCTGAATAGAACACACATTTCAATGACACTTGTGGATCCATATGTGGTATGTGAAAAGAACATTCATGCAATGACTCCAGTTGTTGTTAGTAAAAAGAACACACATGCAATGACACTGGTGGATCCATAGGTGGATTGTGAAAAGAACACACATGCAATGACACTGGTGGATCCATATGTGGTATGTGAAAAGAACACACATTTCAATGACTCTGGTTGTTGTTAGTAAAAAGAGCACAAATGCAATGACTCTAGTGGATCCATATGTGGTATGTGAAAAGAACACACATGCAATGACTCCAGTTGTTGTTAGTAAAAAGACCACATATGTAATTACACTGGTGGATCCATGTGTGGTCTTTGAAGAGAACACACATTCCAATGACACTGGTGGATCCATATGTGGTATGTGAAAAGAACAGTCATGAAATGACTCCAGCCGTTATTAGTAAGAAGAACACACATGCAATGACAATGGTGGATCCATAGGTGGATTGTGAAAAGAGCACACATGCAATGACACTGGTGGATCCATATGTGGTATGTGAAAAGACCACACATGCAATGACTCCAATTGTTGTTAGTAAAAAGAACAGACATGTAATGACACTGGTGGATCCATGTGTGGTCTCTAAAGATAACACACACTTCAATGACACTAGTGGATCCATAGGTGGATTGTGAAAAGAACATTCATGAAATGACTCTGGTTGTTGTTAGTAAAAAGAACACATGCAATGACACTGGTGGATCCATAGGTGGATTGTGAAAAGAACACACATGCAATGACACTGGTGGATCCATATGTGGTATGTGAAAAGAACACACATGCAATGACTCCAATTGTTGTTAGTAAAAAGAGAAGACATGCAATGACACTGGTGGATCCATGTGTGGTCTCTAAAGATAACACACATTTCAATGACACTGGTGGATCCATATGTGGTATGTGAAAAGAACAGTCATGAAATGACTCCAGTTGTTGTTAGTAAGAAGAACACACATGCAATGACAATGGTGGATCCATAGGTGGATTGTTAAAAGAGCACACATGCAATGACACTGGTGGATCCATATGTGGTATGTGAAAAGAACACACATGCAATGACTCTAGTTGTTGTTAGAAAAAAGCACACATGTAATGACACTGGTGGATCCATGTGTGGTATTTGAAGAACACACATTTCAATGACACTGGTGGATCCATATGTGGTATGTGAAAAGAACAGTCATGAAATGACTCCACGTGTTGTTTTTAAAAAGAACACACATGCAATGACACTGGTGGATCCATAGGTGGATTGTGAAAAGAACACACATGCAATGACACTGGTGGATCCATATGTGGTATGTGAAAAGAACACACATGCAATGACTCCAATTGTTGTTAGTAAAAAGAACACACATGCAATGACACTAGTGGATCCATGTGTGGTCTCTGCAGAGAACACACATTTCAATGACACTTGTGGATCCATATGTGGTATGTGAAAAGAACATTCATGCAATGACTCCAGTTGTTGTTACTAAAAAGAACACACATGCAATGACACTGGTGGATCCATGTGTGGTCTCTGAAGAGAACACACATTTCAATGACACTGGTGGATCCATATGTGGTATGTGAAAAGAACAGTCATGAAATGACTCTAGTTGTTATTAGTAAAAAGAACACACATGCAATGACACTGGTGGATCCATAGGTGGATTGTGAAAAGAGCACACATGCAATGACACAGGTGGATCCATATGTGGTATGTGAAAAGAACACACATGCAATGACTCCAATTGTTGTTAGTAAAAAGAACACACATGCAATGACACTGGTGGATCCATGTGTGGTCTCTGAAGAGAACACACATTTCAATGACACTTGTGGATCCATATGTGGTATGTGAAAAGAACATTCATGCAATGACTCCACTTGTTGTTAGTAAAAAGAACACACATGCAATGACACTGGTGGATCCATAGGTGGATTGTGAAAAGAACACACATGCAATGACACTGGTGGATCCATATGTGGTATGTGAAAAGAACACACATTTCAATGACTCTGGTTGTTGTTAGTACAAAGAGCACAAATGCAATGAATCTAGTGGATCCATATGTGGTATGTGAAAAGAACAGACATGCAATGACTCTAGTTGTTGTTAGTAAAAAGAACACACAAGTAATTACAGTGGTGGATCCATGTGTGGTCTCTGAAGAGAACACACATTTCAATGACACTGGTGGATCCATATGTGGTATGTGAAAAGAACAGTCATGAAATGACTCCAGCCGTTATTAGTAAGAAGAACACACATGCAATGACAATGGTGGATCCATGTGGATTGTGAAAAGAGAACACATGCAATGACACTGGTGGATCCATATGTGGTATGTGAAAAGAACACACATGCAATGACTCCAATTGTTTTTAGTAAAAAGAACACACATGCAATGACACTGGTGCATCCATGTGTGGTCTCTGAAGATAACACACACTTCAATGACACTAGTGGATCCATAGGTGGATTGTGAAAAGAACAGTCATGAAATGACTCTGGTTGTTGTTAGTAAAAAGAACACACGTGCAATGACACTGGTGGATCCATAGGTGGATTGTGAAAAGAACACACATGCAATGACACTGGTGGATCCATATGTGGTATGTGAAAAGAACACACATGCAATGACTCCAATTGTTGTTAGTAAAAAGAAAAGAGATGCAATGACACTGGTGGATCCATGTGTGGTCTCTAAAGATAACACACATTTCAATGACACTGGTGGATCCATATGTGGTATGTGAAAAGAACAGTCATGAAATGACTCCAGTTGTTGTTAGTAAGAAGAACACACATGCAATGACTATGGTGGATCCATAGGTGGATTGTTAAAAGAGCACACATGCAATGACACTGGTGGATCCATATGTGGTATGTGAAAAGAACACACATGCAATGACTCTAGTTATTGTTAGAAAAAAGAGCACACATGTAATGACACTGGTGGATCCATGTGTGGTATTTGAAGAGAACACACATTTCAATGACACTGGTGGATCCATATGTGGTATGTGAAAAGAACAGTCATGAAATGACTCCAGTTGTTCTTAGGAAAAAGAACACACATGCAATGACACTGGTGGATCCATAGGTGGATTGTGAAAAGAACACACATGCAATGACACTGGTGGATCCATATGTGGTATGTGAAAAGAACACACATGCAATGACTCCAATTGTTGTTAATAAAAAGAACACACATGCAATGACACTGGTGGATCCATGTGTGGTCTCTGAATAGATCCCACATTTCAATGACACCAGTGGATCCATATGTGGTATGTGAAAAGAACATTCATGCAATGACTCCAGTTGTTGTTACTAAAAAGAGCACACATGTCATGACACTGGTGGATCCATGTGTGGTCTCTGAAGAGAACACACATTTCAATGACACTGGTGGATCCATATGCGGTATGTGAAAAGTACAGTCATGAAATGACTCTAGTTGTTATTAGTAAAAAGAACACACATGCAATGACACTGGTGGATCCATAGGTGGATTGTGAAAAGAGCACACATGCAATGACACAGGTGGATCCTTATGTGGTATGTGAAAAGAACACACAAGCAATGACTCCAATTGTTGTTAGTAAAAAGAACACACATGCAATGACACTGGTGGATCCATGTGTGGTCTCTGAAGAGAACACACATTTCAATGACACTTGTGAATCCATATGTGGTATGTGAAAAGAACATTCATGCAATGACTCCACTTGTTGTTAGTAAAAAGAACACACATGCAATGACACTGGTGGATCCATAGGTGGATTGTGAAAAGAACACACATGCAATGACACTGGTGGATCCATATGTGGTATGTGAAAAGAACACACATTTCAATGACTCTGGTTGTTGTTAGTAAAAAGAGCACAAATGCAATGACTCTAGTGGATCCATATGTGGTATGTGAAAAGAACACACATGCAATGACTCCAGTTGTTGTTAGTAAAAAGACCACACATGTAATTACACTGGTGGATCCATGTGTGGTCTTTGAAGAGAACACACATTCCAATGACACTGGTGGATCCATATGTGGTATGTGAAAAGAACAGTCATGAAATGACTCCAGCCGTTATTAGTAAGAAGAACACACATGCAATGACAATGGTGGATCCATGTGGATTGTGAAAAGAGAACACATGCAATGACACTGGTGGATCCATATGTGGTATGTGAAAAGAACACACATGCAATGACTCCAATTGTTTTTAGTAAAAAGAACACACATGCAATGACACTGGTGCATCCATGTGTGGTCTCTGAAGATAACACACACTTCAATGACACTAGTGGATCCATAGGTGGATTGTGAAAAGAACAGTCATGAAATGACTCTGGTTGTTGTTAGTAAAAAGAACACACATGCAATGACACTGGTGGATCCATAGGTGGATTGTGAAAAGAACACACATGCAATGACACTGGTGGATCCATATGTGGTATGTGAAAAGAACACACATGCAATGACTCCAATTGTTGTTAGTAAAAAGAAAAGAGATGCAATGACACTGGTGGATCCATGTGTGGTCTCTAAAGATAACACACATTTCAATGACACTGGTGGATCCATATGTGGTATGTGAAAAGAACAGTCATGAAATGACTCCAGTTGTTGTTAGTAAGAAGAACACACATGCAATGACTATGGTGGATCCATAGGTGGATTGTTAAAAGAGCACACATGCAATGACACTGGTGGATCCATATGTGGTATGTGAAAAGAACACACATGCAATGACTCTAGTTATTGTTAGAAAAAAGAGCACACATGTAATGACACTGGTGGATCCATGTGTGGTATTTGAAGAGAACACACATTTCAATGACACTGGTGGATCCATATGTGGTATGTGAAAAGAACAGTCATGAAATGACTCCAGTTGTTCTTAGGAAAAAGAACACACATGCAATGACACTGGTGGATCCATAGGTGGATTGTGAAAAGAACACACATGCAATGACACTGGTGGATCCATATGTGGTATGTGAAAAGAACACACATGCAATGACTCCAATTGTTGTTAATAAAAAGAACACACATGCAATGACACTGGTGGATCCATGTGTGGTCTCTGAATAGATCCCACATTTCAATGACACCAGTGGATCCATATGTGGTATGTGAAAAGAACATTCATGCAATGACTCCAGTTGTTGTTACTAAAAAGAGCACACATGTCATGACACTGGTGGATCCATGTGTGGTCTCTGAAGAGAACACACATTTCAATGACACTGGTGGATCCATATGCGGTATGTGAAAAGTACAGTCATGAAATGACTCTAGTTGTTATTAGTAAAAAGAACACACATGCAATGACACTGGTGGATCCATAGGTGGATTGTGAAAAGAGCACACATGCAATGACACAGGTGGATCCTTATGTGGTATGTGAAAAGAACACACAAGCAATGACTCCAATTGTTGTTAGTAAAAAGAACACACATGCAATGACACTGGTGGATCCATGTGTGGTCTCTGAAGAGAACACACATTTCAATGACACTTGTGAATCCATATGTGGTATGTGAAAAGAACATTCATGCAATGACTCCACTTGTTGTTAGTAAAAAGAACACACATGCAATGACACTGGTGGATCCATAGGTGGATTGTGAAAAGAACACACATGCAATGACACTGGTGGATCCATATGTGGTATGTGAAAAGAATACACATTTCAATGACTCTGGATGTTGTTAGTAAAAAGAGCACAAATGCAATGACTCTAGTGGATCCATATGTGGTATGTGAAAAGAACACACATGCAATGACTCCAGTTGTTGTTAGTAAAAAGAACACACATGCAATGACACTGGTGGATCCATAGGTGGATTGTGAAAAGAACACACCTGCAATGACACTGGTGGATCCATATGTGCTATGTGAAAAGAACACACATTTCAATGACTCTGGTTGTTGTTAGTAAAAAGAACACACATGCAATGACACTGGTGGATCCATAGGTGGATTGTGAAAAGAGCACACATGCAATGACACTGGTGGATCCATATGTGGTATGTGAAAAGAACACACATGCAATGACTCCAGTTGTTGTTAGTAAAAAGAGCATACATGTAATGACACTGGTGGATCCATGTGTGGCCTCTGAAGAGAACACACATTTCAATGACACTGGTGGATCCATATGTGGTATGTGAAAAGAACAGTCATGAAATGACTCCAGTTGTTGTTCGTAAGAAGAACACACATGCAATGACTATGGTGGATCCATAGGTGGATTGTTAAAAGAGCACACATGCAATGACACTGGTGGATCCATATGTGGTATGTGAAAAGAACACACATGCAATGACTCCAATTGTTGTTAGTAAAAAGATAAGACATGCAATGACACTGGTGGATCCATATGTGGTATGTGAAAAGAACACACATTTCAATGACTCTGGTTGTTGTTAGTAAACAGAACACACATGCAATGACACTGGTGGATCCATAGGTGGATTGTGAAAAGAGCACACATGCAATGACACTGGTGGATCCATATGTGGTATGTGAAAAGAACACACATGCAATGACTCTAGTTGTTGTTAGTAAAAAGAACACACATGTAATGACACTGGTCGATCCATGTGTGGTCTTTGAAGAGAACACACATTTCAATGACACTGATGGATCCATATGTGGTATGTGAAAAGAACAGTCATGAAATGACTCCAGTTGTTCTTAGTAAAAAGAACACACATGCAATGACACTGGTGGATCCATAGGTGGATTGTGAAAAGAACACACATGCAATGACACTGGTGGATCCATATGTGGTATGTGAAAAGAACACACATGCAATGACTCCAATTGTTGTTAGTTAAAAGAACACACATGCAATGACACTGGTGGATGCATAGGTGGATTGTGAAAAGAGCACACATGCAATGACACTGGTGGATCCATATGTGATATGTGAAAAAACACAAATGCAATGACTCCAATTGTTGTTAATAAAAAGAACACACATGCAATGACACTGGTGGATCCATGTGTGGTCTCTGAATAGATCCCACATTTCAATAACACCGGTGGATCCATATGTGGTATGTGAAAAGAACATTCATGCAATGACTCCAGTTGTTGTTACTAAAAAGAGCACACATGTCATGACACTGGCGGATCCATGTGTGGTCTCTGAAGAGAACACACATTTCAATGACACTGGTGGATCCATATGCGGTATGTGAAAAGTACAGTCATGAAATAACTCTAGTTGTTATTAGTAAAAAGAACACACATGCAATGACACTGGTGGATCCATAGGTGGATTGTGAAAAGAGCACACATGCAATGACACAGGTGGATCCTTATGTGGTATGTGAAAAGAACACACAAGCAATGACTCCAATTGTTGTTAGTAAAAAGAACACACATGCAATGACACTGGTGGATCCATGTGTGGTCTCTGAAGAGAACACACATTTCAATGACACTTGTGAATCCATATGTGGTATGTGAAAAGAACATTCATGCAATGACTCCAGTTGTTGTTAGTAAAAAGAACACACATGCAATGACACTGGTGGATCCATAGGTGGATTGTGAAAAGAACACACATGCAATGACACTGGTGGATCCATATGTGGTATGTGAAAATAATACACATTTCAATGACTCTGGATGTTGTTAGTAAAAAGAGCACAAATGCACTGACTCTAGTGGATCCATATGTGGTATGTGAAAAGAACACACATGCAATGACTCCAGTTGTTGTTAGTAAAAAAGAACACACATGCAATGACACTGGTGGATCCATAGGTGGATTGTGAAAAGAACACACCTGCAATGACACTGGTGGATCCATATGTGCTATGTGAAAAGAACACACATTTCAATGACTCAGTTGTTGTTTGTAAAAAGAACACACATGCAATGACACTGGTGGATCCATAGGTGGATTGTGAAAAGAGCACACATGCAATGACACTGGTGGATCCATATGTGGTATGTGAAAAGAACACACATTCAATGACTCCAGTTGTTGTTAGTAAAAAGAGCACACATGTAATGACACTGGTGGATCCATGTGTGGTCTCTGAAGAGAACACACATTTCAATGACACTGGTGGATCCATATGTGGTATGTGAAAAGAACAGTCATGAAATGACTCCAGTTGTTGTTAGTAAGAAGAACACACATGCAATGACAATGGTGGATCCATAGGTGGATTGTTAAAAGAGCACACATGCAATGACACTGGTGGATCCATATGTGGTATGTGAAAAGAACACACATGCAATGACTCCAATTGTTGTTAGTAAAAAGATAAGACATGCAATGACACTGGTGGATCCATGTGTGGTCTCTGAAGATAACACACACTTCAATGACACTAGTGGATCCATAGGTGGATTGTGAAAAGAACAGTCATGAAATGACTCTGGTTGTTCTTAGTAAAAAGAACACACATGCAATGACACTGGTGGATCCATAGGTGGATTGTGAAAAGAACACACATGCAATGACACTGGTGGATCCATATGTGGTATGTGAAAAGAACACACATGCAATGACTCCGGTTGTTGTTAGTAAAAAAACACATGCAATGACACTGGTGGATCCATGTGTGGTCTCTGAAGATAACACACATTTCAATGACACATGTGGATCCATAGGTGGATTGTGAAACGAACATTCATGAAATGACTCTGGTTGTTGTTAGTAAAAAGAACACACATGCAATGAAACTGGTGGATCCATAGGTGGATTGTGAAAAGAACACACCTGCAATGACACTGGTGGATCCATATGTGCTATGTGAAAAGAACACACATTTCAATGACTCTGGTTGTTGTTAGTAAAAAGAACACACATGCAATGACACTGGTGGATCCATAGGTGGATTGTGAAAAGAGCACACATGCAATGACACTGGTGGATCCATATGTGGTATGTGAAAAGAACACACATTCAATGACTCCAGTTGTTGTTAGTAAAAAGAGCACACATGTAATGACACTGGTGGATCCATGTGTGGTCTCTGAAGAGAACACACATTTCAATGACACTGGTGGATCCATATGTGAAAAGAATAGTCATGAAATGACTCCAGTTGTTGTTAGTAAGAAGAACACACATGCAATGACAATGGTGGATCCATAGGTGGATTGTTAAAAGAGCACACATGCAATGACACTGGTGGATCCATATGTGGTATGTGAAAAGAATACACATTTCAATGACTCTGGATGTTGTTAGTAAAAAGAGCACAAATGCACTGACTCTAGTGGATCCATATGTGGTATGTGAAAAGAACACACATGCAATGACTCCAGTTGTTGTTAGTAAAAAGAACACACATGCAATGACACTGGTGGATCCATAGGTGGATTGTGAAAAGAACACACCTCCAATGACACTGGTGGATCCATATGTGCTATGTGAAAAGAACACACATTTCAATGACTCTGGTTGTTGTTAGTAAAAAGAACACACATGCAATGACACTGGTGGATCCATAGGTGGATTGTGAAAAGAGCACACATGCAATGACACTGGTGGATCCATATGTGGTATGTGAAAAGAACACACATTCAATGACTCCAGTTGTTGTTAGTAAAAAGAGCACACATGTAATGACACTGGTGGATCCATGTGTGGTCTCTGAAGAGAACACACATTTCAATGACACTGGTGGATCCATATGTGGTATGTGAAAAGAACAGTCATGAAATGACTCCAGTTGTTGTTAGTAAGAAGAACACACATGCAATGACAATGGTGGATCCATAGGTGGATTGTTAAAAGAGCACACATGCAATGACACTGGTGGATCCATATGTGGTATGTGAAAAGAACACACATGCAATGACTCCAATTGTTGTTAGTAAAAAGATAAGACATGCAATGACACTGGTGGATCCATGTGTGGTCTCTGAAGATAACACACACTTCAATGACACTAGTGGATCCATAGGTGGATTGTGAAAAGAACAGTCATGAAATGACTCTGGTTGTTCTTAGTAAAAAGAACACACATGCAATGACACTGGTGGATCCATAGGTGGATTGTGAAAAGAACACACATGCAATGACACTGGTGGATCCATATGTGGTATGTGAAAAGAACACACATGCAATGACTCCAATTGTTGTTAGTAAAAAGAACAGACATGCAATGACACTGGTGGATCCATGTGTGGTCTCTGAAGATAACACACATTTCAATGACACATGTGGATCCATAGGTGGATTGTGAAACGAACATTCATGAAATGACTCTGGTTGTTGTTAGTAAAAAGAACACACATGCAATGAAACTGGTGGATCCATAGGTGGATTGTGAAAAGAACACACCTGCAATGACACTGGTGGATCCATATGTGCTATGTGAAAAGAACACACATTTCAATGACTCTGGTTGTTGTTAGTAAAAAGAACACACATGCAATGACACTGGTGGATCCATAGGTGGATTGTGAAAAGAGCACACATGCAATGACACTGGTGGATCCATATGTGGTATGTGAAAAGAACACACATTCAATGACTCCAGTTGTTGTTAGTAAAAAGAGCACACATGTAATGACACTGGTGGATCCATGTGTGGTCTCTGAAGAGAACACACATTTCAATGACACTGGTGGATCCATATGTGAAAAGAACAGTCTTGAAATGACTCCAGTTGTTGTTAGTAAGAAGAACACACATGCAATGACAATGGTGGATCCATAGGTGGATTGTTAAAAGAGAACTCATGCAATGACACTGGTGGATCCATATGTAGTATGTGAAAAGAACACACATGCAATGACTCCAATTGTTGTTAGTAAAAAGATAAGACACGCAATGACACTGGTGGATCCATGTGTGGTCTCTGAAGATAACACACATTTCAATGACACTAGTGGATCCATAGGTGGATTGTGAAAAGAACATTCATGCAATGACTCTGGTTGTTCTTAGTAAAAAGAACACACATGCAATGACACTGGTGGATCCATAGGTGGATTGTGAAAAGAACACACATGCAATGACACTGGTGGATCCATATGTGGTATGTGAAAAGAACACACATTTCAATGACGCTGGTTGTTGTTAGTAAAAAGAGCACAAATGCAATGACTCTAGTGGATCCATATGTGGTATGTGAAAAGAACACACATGCAATGACTCCTGTTGTTGTTAGTAAAAAGAACACACATGTAATTACACTGGTGGATCAATGTGTGGTCTCTGAAGAGAACACACATTTCAATGACACTAGTGGATCCATATGTGGTATGTGAAAAGAACAGTCATGAAATGACTCCAGTTGTTGTTAGTAAAAAGAACCCACATGCAATGACACTGGTGGATCCATATGTGGATTGTGAAAAGAGCACACATGCAATGACACTGGTGGATCCATATGTGGTATGTGAAAAGAACACACATGCAATGACTCCAATTGTTGTTATTAAAAAGATCACACATGCAATGACACTGGTGGATCCATGTGTGGTCTCTGAAGAGAACACACATTTCAATCACACTGGTGGATCCATAGGTGGATTGTCAAAAGACCATTCATGAAATGACTCTGGTTGTTGTTAGTAAAAAGAACACACATGCAATGACACTCGTGTATCCATAGGTGGATTGTGTAAAGAACACACATGCAATGACACTTGTGGATCCATATGTGGTATGTGAAAAGAACACACATGCAATGACTCTGGTTGTTGTTAGTAAAAAGAACACACATGCAATAACACTGGTGGATCCATAGGTGGATTGTGAAAAGAGCACACATGCAATGACACTGGTGGATCCATATGTGGTATGTGAAAAGAAGACACATGCAATGACTCTAATTGCTGTTAGTAAAAAGAACACACATGCAATGACACTGGTGGATCCATGTGTGGTCTCTAAAGAGATCACACATTTCAATGACACCGGTGGATCCATATGTGGTATGTGAAAAGAACACACATTTCAATGACACTGGTGGATCCATATGTGGTATGTGAAAAGAACACACATGCAATGACTCCGGTTGTTGTTACTAAAAAGAACACACATGCAATAACACTGCTGGATCCATATGTGGATTGTGAAAAGAGCACACATGCAATTACACTGGTGGATCCATATCTGGTATGTGAAAAGAACACACATGCAATGACTCCAATTGTTGCTATTAAAAAGAGCACACATGCAATGACACTGGTGGATCCATGTGTGGTCTCTGAAGAGAACACACATTTCAATGACACTTGTGGATCCATATGTGGTATGTGAAAAGAATACACATTTCAATGACTCTGGTTGTTATTAGTAAAAAGAACACACATGCAATGACACTGGTGGATCCATAGGTGGATTGTGAAAAGAGCACACATGCAATGACACTGGTGGATCCATATGTGGTATGTGAAAAGAAAACACATGCAATGACTCCAGTTGTTGTTAGTAAAAAGAACACACATGTAATGACACTGGTGGATCCACGTGTGGTCTCCGAAGAGAACACACATTTCAATGACACTGGTGGATCCATATGTGGTACGTGAAAAGAACAGCCATGAAATGACTCTAGTTGTTATTAGTAAAAAGAACACACATGCAATGACACTGGTGGATCCATATGTGGATTGTGAAAAGAGCACACATGCAATGACACTGGTGGATCCATATGTGGTATGTGAAAAGAACACACATGCAATGACTCCAATTGTTGTTAGTAAAAAGAACACACATGCAATGACACTTGTGGATCCATGTGTGGTCTCTGAAGAGAACACACATTTCAATGACACTTGTGGATCCATATGTGGTATGTGAAAAGAACATTCATGCAATGACTCCAGTTGTTGTTAGTAAAAAGAACACACATGCAATGACACTGGTGGATCCATAGGTGGATTGTGAAAAGAACACACATGCAATGACACTGGTGGATCCATATGTGGTATGTGAAAAGAACACACATTTCAATGAATCTGGTTGTTGTTAGTAAAAAGAACACACATGCAATGACACTGGTGGATCCATAGGTGGATTGTGAAAAGAGCACACATGCAATGACACTGGTGGATCCATATGTGGTATGTGAAAAGAACACACATGCAATGACTCCAGTTGTTGTTAGTAAAAAGAACACACATGTAATGACACTGGTGGATCCATGTGTGGTCTCTGAAGAGAACACACATTTCAATGACACTGGTGGATCCATATGTGGTATGTGAAAAGAACAGTCATAAAATGACTCCAGTTGTTATTAGTAAAAAGAACACACATGCAATGACACTGGTGGATCCATAGGTGGATTGTGAAAAGAGCGCACAAGCAATGACACTGGTGGATCCATATGTGGTATGT
This sequence comes from Avena insularis, assembly GCA_023614405.1. Taxonomy (NCBI): domain Eukaryota; kingdom Viridiplantae; phylum Streptophyta; class Magnoliopsida; order Poales; family Poaceae; genus Avena; species Avena insularis. The sequence goes on from JAJUPC010000378.1 coordinate 334,348, forward strand.
GAAAAGAACACACATGCAATGACTCCAATTGTTGTTAGTAAAAAGAACACACATGCAATGACACTGGTGGATCCATGTGTGGTCTCTGAAGAGAACACACATTTCAATGACACTTGTGGATCCATATGTGGTATGTGAAAAGAACATTCATGCAATGACTCCAGTTGTTGTTAGTAAAAAGAACACACATGCAATGACACTGGTGGATCCATAGGTGGATTTTGAAAAGAGCACACATGCAATGACACTGGTGGATCCATATGTGGTATGTGAAAAGAACACACATGCAATGACTCCAATTGTTGTTAGTAAAAAGAACACACATGCAATGACATTGGTGGATCCATGTGTGGTCTCTGAAGATAACACACATTTCAATGACACTAGTGGATCCACAGGTGGATTGTGAAAAGAACATTCATGAAATGACTCTGGTTGTTGTTAGTAAAAAGAACACACATGCAATGACACTGGTGGATCCATAGGTGGATTATGAAAAGAACACACATGCAATGGCACTGGTGGATCCATATGTGGTATGTGAAAAGAACACACATTTCAATGATGCTGGTTGTTGTTAGTAAAAAGAGCACAAATGCAATGACTCTAGTGGATCCATATGTGGTATGTGAAAAGAACACACATGCAATGACTCCTGTTGTTGTTAGTAAAAAGAACACACATGTAACTACACTGGTGGATCAATGTGTGGTCTCTGAAGTGAACACACATTTCAATGACACTGGTGGATCCATATGTGGTATGTGAAAAGAACAGTCATGAAATGACTCCAGTTGTTGTTAGTAAAAAGAACCCAGATGCAATGACACTGGTGGATCCATATATGGATTGTGAAAAGAGCACACATGCAATGACACTAGTGGATCCATATGTGGTATGTGAAAAGAACACACATGCAATGACTCCAATTGTTGTTATTAAAAAGAGCACACATGTAATGACACTGGTGGATCCATGTGTGGTCTGTGAAGAGAACACACATTTCAATGACACTGGTGGATCCATAGGTGGATTGTGAAAAGAACATTCATGAAATGACTCTGGTTCTTGTTAGTAAAAAGAACACACATGCAATGACATTGGTGGATCCATAGGTGGATTGTGAAAAGAACACACATGCAATGACACTGGTGGATCCATATGTGGTATGTGAAAAAAAAACACATGCAATGACTCCGGTTGTTGTTAGTAAAAAGAACACACATGCAATAACACTAGTGGATCCATAGGTGGATTGTGAAAAGAGCACACATGCATTGACACTGGTGGATCCATATGTGGTATGTGAAAATAACACACATGCAATGACTCCAATAGTTGTTAGTAAAAAGAACACACATGCAATGACACTGGTGGATCCATGTGTGGTCTCTGAAGAGATCACACATTTCAATGACACCGGTGGATCCATATGTGGTATGTGAAAAGAACATTCATGCAATAACTCTAGTTGTTGTTAGTAAAAAGAACACACATGCAATGACACTGGTGGATCCATAGGTGGATTGTGAAAAGAACACACATGCAATGACACTGGTGGATCCATGTGTGGTCTCTGAAGAGATCACACATTTCAATGACACCGGTGGATCCATATGTGGTATGTGAAAAGAACATTCATGCAATAACTCTAGTTGTTGTTAGTAAAAAGAACACACATGCAATGACACTGGTGGATCCATAGGTGGATTGTGAAAAGAACACACATGCAATGACACTGGTGGATCCATATGTGGTTTGTGAAAAGAACACACATTTCAATGACTCTGGTTGTTTGTTAGTAAAAAGAACACACATGCAATGGCACTGGTGGATCCATAGGTGGATTGTGAAAAGAGCACACATGCAATGACACTGGTGGATCCATATGCGGTATATGAAAAGAACAAACATACAATGACTCTAGTTGTTGTTAGTAAAAAGAACACACATGTAATGACACTGGTGGATCCATGTGTGGTCTGTGAAGAGACAACACATTTCAATGACACTTGTGGATCCATATGTGGTATGTGAAAAGAACAGTCATGAAATGACTTAAGTTGTTATTAGTAAAAACAACACACATGCAATGACACTGGTGGATCCTTAGGTGGATTGTGAAAAGAGCACATATGCAATGACACAGGTGGATCCATATGTGGTATGTGAAAAGAACACACATAGAATGACTCCAATTGTTGTTAGTAAAAAGAATACACATGCAATGACACTGGTGGATCCATGTGTGGTCTCTGAAGAGAACACACATTTCAATGACACTTGTGGATCCATATGTGGTATGTGAAAAGAACATTCATGCAATAACTCCAGTTGTTGTTAGTAAAAAGAACACACATGCAATGACACTGGTGGATCCATAGGTGGATTGTGAAAAGAGCACACATGCAATGACACTGGTGGATCCATATGTGGTATGTGAAAAGAACACACATGCAATGACTCCAATTGTTGTTAGTAAAAAGAACACACATGCAATGACATTGGTGGATCCATGTGTGGTCTCTGAAGATAACACACATTTCAATGACACTAGTGGATCCACAGGTGGATTGTGAAAAGAACATTCATGAAATGACTCTGGTTGTTGTTAGTAAAAAGAACACACATGCAATGACACTGGTGGATCCATAGGTGGATTATGAAAAGAACACACATGCAATGGCACTGGTGGATCCATTTGTGGTATGTGAAAAGAACACACATTTCAATGATGCTGGTTGTTGTTAGTAAAAAGAGCACAAATGCAATGACTCTAGTGGATCCATATGTGGTATGTGAAAAGAACACACATGCAATGACTCCTGTTGTTGTTAGTAAAAAGAACACACATGTAACTACACTGGTGGATCAATGTGTGGTCTCTGAAGTGAACACACATTTCAATGACACTGGTGGATCCATATGTGGTATGTGAAAAGAACAGTCATGAAATGACTCCAGTTGTTGTTAGTAAAAAGAACCCAGATGCAATGACACTGGTGGATCCATATGTGGATTGTGAAAAGAGCACACATGCAATGACACTAGTGGATCCATATGTGGTATGTGAAAAGAACACACATGCAATGACTCCAATTGTTGTTATTAAAAAGAGCACACATGTAATGACACTGGTGGATCCATGTGTGGTCTGTGAAGAGAACACACATTTCAATGACACTGGTGGATCCATAGGTGGATTGTGAAAAGAACATTCATGAAATGACTCTGGTTCTTGTTAGTAAAAAGAACACACATGCAATGACATTGGTGGATCCATAGGTGGATTGTGAAAAGAACACACATGCAATGACACTGGTGGATCCATATGTGGTATGTGAAAAAAAAACACATGCAATGACTCCGGTTGTTGTTAGTAAAAAGAACACACATGCAATAACACTAGTGGATCCATAGGTGGATTGTGAAAAGAGCACACATGCATTGACACTGGTGGATCCATATGTGGTATGTGAGAAGTACTCGAATGCAATGACTCCAATAGTTGTTAGTAAAAAGAACACACATGCAATGACACTGGTGGATCCATGTGTGGTCTCTGAAGAGATCACACATTTCAATGACACCGGTGGATCCATATGTGGTATGTGAAAAGAACATTCATGCAATAACTCTAGTTGTTGTTAGTAAAAAGAACACACATGCAATGACACTGGTGGATCCATAGGTGGATTGTGAAAAGAACACACATGCAATGACACTGGTGGATCCATGTGTGGTCTCTGAAGAGATCACACATTTCAATGACACCGGTGGATCCATATGTGGTATGTGAAAAGAACATTCATGCAATAACTCTAGTTGTTGTTAGTAAAAAGAACACACATGCAATGACACTGGTGGATCCATAGGTGGATTGTGAAAAGAACACACATGCAATGACACTGGTGGATCCATATGTGGTTTGTGAAAAGAACACACATTTCAATGACTCTGGTTGTTGTTAGTAAAAAGAACACACATGCAATGGCACTGGTGGATCCATAGGTGGATTGTGAAAAGAGCACACATGCAATGACACTGGTGGATCCATATGCGGTATATGAAAAGAACAAACATACAATGACTCTAGTTGTTGTTAGTAAAAAGAACACACATGTAATGACACTGGTGGATCCATGTGTGGTCTGTGAAGAGACAACACATTTCAATGACACTTGTGGATCCATATGTGGTATGTGAAAAGAACAGTCATGAAATGACTTAAGTTGTTATTAGTAAAAACAACACACATGCAATGACACTGGTGGATCCTTAGGTGGATTGTGAAAAGAGCACATATGCAATGACACAGGTGGATCCATATGTGGTATGTGAAAAGAACACACATAGAATGACTCCAATTGTTGTTAGTAAAAAGAATACACATGCAATGACACTGGTGGATCCATGTGTGGTCTCTGAAGAGAACACACATTTCAATGACACTTGTGGATCCATATGTGGTATGTGAAAAGAACATTCATGCAATAACTCCAGTTGTTGTTAGTAAAAAGAACACACATGCAATGACACTGGTGGATCCATAGCTGGATTGTGAAAAGAACACACATGCAATGACACTGGTGGATCCATATGTGGTATGTGAAAAGAACACACATGCAATAACACTGGTGGATCCATAGGTGGATTGTGAAAAGAGCACACATGCAATGACACTGGTGGATCCATATGTGGTATGTGAAAAGAACACACATGCAATGACTCCAATTGTTGTTAGTAAAAAGAACACACATGCAATGACACTGGTGGATACATGTGTGGTCTCTGAAGAGAACACACATTTCAATGACACTGGTGGATACATATGTGGTATGTGAAAAGAACATTCATGCAATGACTCTAGTTGTTGTTAGTAAAAAGAACACACATGCCATGACACTGGTGGATCCATAGGTGGATTGTGAAAAGAACACACATGCAATGACACTGGTGGATCCATATGTGGTATGTGAAAAGAACACACATTTCAATGACTCTGGTTGTTGTTAGTAAAAAGAACACACATGCAATGACACTGGTGGATCCATAGGTGGATTGTGAAAAGAGCACACATGCAATGACACTGGTGGATCCATATGTGGTATGTGAAAAGAACACACATGCAATGACTCCAGTTGTTGTTAGTAAAAATAGCACACATGTAATGACACTGGTGGATCCATGTGTGGTCTCTGAAGAGAACACACATTTCAATGACACTGGTGGATCCATATGTGGTATGTGAAAAGAACAATCATGAAATGACTCCAGTTGTTCTTACTAAAAAGAACACACATGCAATGACACTGGTGGATCCATAGGTGGATTGTGGAAAGAACACACATGCAATGACACTGGTGGATCCATATGTGGTATGTAAAAAGAACACACATTTCAACGTGTAAGGTCCCCAACCTTTAATAAGATTGAGTCCCCTATGTTTACAATGCTAGTCCCTGGATCAATAGCTAGCATCCACAGTTTAGATGTAATATCAAGAAACAAAGGTCATAATACAACTTTATAACCAGGAATAAAATAGTTTTATTACATCAAACATAGCTCATTGGCTATTTACATTAAATTGCAGCAGAACAACTATAGTCATGGGTCCTTCATCTTCAAAGTGCCACAGGCAGATGTTGGTTGTAGACTTTGTAATCCTAATCAATCAATCTTCACTAAAATCAATCAAACCTGCAACATTTCAAGTTACAGCCACAAGGGTCAATACATTTGAATTGTATTGTCAAGAGATACTTTGGTAGTATAGTGGAGTATATCATCTATATGCATTTGGCTAAGTGGAGTTGAGGCTTGCATTGCTTAAAATAGATTTTTCCCTATCATTTTGAAAATACTAAGTTTTTGTTTGGCAAAAACTTTCCCAAGGCATCTACCAATCAAAGACTAAAGATCCACTCAGGGCATCTACCAATCAAAGACTGAAGATTTGCTTGGCAACAATTATTGCAAAAACTTTCCCAAGGCATCTACCAATCAAAGACTGAAGATCCTTCTCGAGGCATCTACCAATCAATGACTGAAGTGCTTGGAAAAAAATCATTTTTCCCAATCCAAGATTTCAAGATCCTTGTACCAAGCCATCTCTCCATCAAAGATTGAGGAATTCACACAACCCTTGTTCACCCACAAGTTTTAATTTAGAAATTGGAGTGATGAGATTCTTGATTGCTTCCATGTCTTGATGCTCAAATTGTCCTTTACCAGGGACATGGCTAAGTACTTAGGTTTACACTCTGTAGAGGTGGTGCACTTTCCCCACAAGACTTGGTTTCCCAAGACAAGATCTTTCAGAAGCTTTTCCTTAGACCATCATGGATGCGCTCCAACCTATCAAACACTACCACCAACTGTCCATATGGCTAAGTTCTTGCAACCTATATGATCATGGCAGAGCCCATATTGCCAAGTGGTTGCACTTGAAGCTTCTCAACATTTGACATCTCAAATCTCTTTGTTTCCTGGGTGGCCATCCACAAGTGATATACACAAGCCAAGTCCATGGCCTTGTGAACCACTCAACACAAACCATTCCTTCCATTTCCACCCAGGTGATTCATTAACTTAGTTGTTTTATTAAACAAAACACAAGTCCATAGACTTAGGAATTTTCATAGCATGAATATATATCCCACCCAGGTTTTCTATTAGCTAGGCTAAGCTTGATAGTAATAGGATTCTTAACTTAGGAAAATCCTTCTAAGGATTCATTCTACTAGTTTTCCTATAGCAAGGTCTATACTTAGCAAAATAAAAACCATGCAAGTTTTACTTGGCAAAAACACTAATGCATAATGAAAATAATGGGATAGATAATATGAAGTATCACTTGCCTTTTTGGTAGAGGGTATAGGTTATCTCCTTGATCTTGCTAGTCTCACACTTCACTACAAGTCAATCAAGCAAACACAATTCAATTCACATTCCAAACCAAAGTCAAACAAACAATTTCTCACACACAAAGTAATGGGATCTAAGTCATGCATAAGCATGCAAAGGTTGGTTCTATTGTAAGGATGGTCTTCACTAGGCTTATAAACTTTGTAGGTTCCAAATTGGTCATTTACCAAAATGGCAAAGTCATTTGCAAAGAGGGTCTCTATTAGATTCCTAAACTTTGTAAGATCTAAAATGGTCATTTACCAAAATGGCAAAGTTAAAGTAATGCATGCAAGCATGACAAGCCTTGTTTTGTTTGAAAAAGGGGTTCCTAATGGGTCATAGGCATTGGAATACACCTAATGGTCATTTTGTGAAGTGGATAAGTCATTTGCAAAAGGTTTCACTATAAAACCATTTCAAACAAGGCACCTATTTGGTCATTTTATGTGGCGAAGAATTAGTTTTACTAAGGCTTTAACCTATAGGGTTCACCAAATGAGTTGCTATTGCAAAACTTGGTGTTTGGGTCAGTAGGTTTGGTCTAAACCATTTCCTCAAAGTTTTTCTTTACAAAAACATTTTTGTAAACAAAACAATAGTTTTGTTTGGCTAGAAATGGACTAAACTAATTAATCCATTCTAAACCTTTACAAAAATCATTTTCCAAGGCATAGGTTGGTTCCTAGGGTCAGTAAGGTCACAACAAACCAATTTGCAAAGGTTTTAACCTTAAACACATTTTTAAACAATTTTTCTAATGTTAGCAAGCACACAAAAGAATCTGCAAAATCAAGCAAGCTAACAGATACTATTTGCTAAACTAAGGGTAGGGTTGGTTAAGTCTTGCTCTCCTGATTCCAACGACATAAAATTTGTAATTTTTGGACGTGTGGATCCAAAGATACAAGGGTTTGAAGTTTGCAAATAAATCTGTTTTCAAATTTCTTTTAAACAGATCTAGTGCCATGCGTCGTGTTCTTATTCGCCCGTACCGGTTCGGCCGGATCGGCAACGTGGAACGTTAGATCTAAAGTGGATCGTGCGGTCCAGAGGACATACCTCTTCGGTGTTAAGTGAACTAATCGTGAGCGCTAGATATAGATCGAACGGCTGCTAACAATCAGACCATCAACTGGCGGTGCTGCGGTGGCTAACGGCGGCGGTGCTGTCGGTCGACGACGGAGGCGACACTACCGGAGGTGAGGGAGAAGGAGGGGTTGCTCACTGTGCTCGCAAGAACGTGGGGAAGCTCGAGGTAGTGTCTTCTTATCGCGGGGCGTACTGGAGTGAGCTTGATTGCTCGCCGGAGTTAGGGCTGGCGTCGGACGGCTCTGTCCACGGTCGGAGACGGTGCTGTGGATCACCTCGAGACAAAATGATGACGCGGTTAGATTCACAGGGTCGAGGCGAAGTCGTGTGCATGAACGAGAGGTAGAGGGGCGGTCGAGGCTTACCGGGGAACGTCGCCACAGTTGGAGCAGACGGCGGCGCTGGCTCAGAGCTTGTCGAAGACGAGCTTACAGGGCACCCGCGGATGAATGACTGGCACAGGAGGATGCGCCAGGATGCGGTGAGCGTGTTCGCGTGCAGAGGTAGGCGAGCCGTGGGTGTGGCCGGAATCGAGAGGGAGGCTCGTCGGAGACAGAGCGGCTCGGGGAGAAATTGGAGCGGCCTGGGGGCAGAGGGGAGGCGGTGTCTGGGGGAAATGGAGGAGGAGGAGCAGGCGGTTAAATGGGCGTTGTCACGGCGAGGTTTAAAGCACGGCGTTACTGCGAATTGATCGCGGCTTGAATGGCAGCAACGGCAGCGAGGTCTGGGGGAGACAGGGTCGCGCGGGTGAGAAGAAGAACAGTGGTGGTGGGGTTTACCTGTCAGCGAAAGAGGGGAAGGAGGAGTGGGTCCAGACTGTCATTCACTCAGTGGGTTCTTTCCAGAAAGAAAAAGCAGTTCGCTTTGGGAAATAAGAGGAGGTGGGGTCATCTCGTCAGCGAGTGAGTGAGAGGGAGAAGTGGGTCCAGGCAGTCACTCTCTGTGCAGGTTAATTATTTGGTGTGAAAAGTTTTTCTGAGGAAAAAGAGAGGTGGGCTGCTGCTGGGCCTTAGTGGGTTGCTCTATTTTTTTTTTGTCTAAATCTTTTTCTGTTTTGAATTTCCAAACAATTAGTCAAACAATCAAACAACACTCAATCAATTCAAACAATCAACAAACTTTTCATTTGAATTTGGTTCTGTTTATTAACATAATCCAAATCTCAAAATGAAATATTATTTTTATTTATTTTTGGATCCATTTATTAATTAAATAAAATGGATCTTTAGTTATTTAATAGTGTTTGATTTATTTAATAAAATTTCCATTTGAAATCCAATTATTTTCAAAACCAAACCAGAAGGTTTTATTTGAAAAATAAAAGAATACTTGGAAACTTATTTAAATAAATAAGTTTTGGTGTTTAATTAAAATGGGAAAGCCTTTACTTAAATAAAATTGGATATTTAAATCCTTATTATTTTATTTAAATAATTCTTTACTCATTTTAATCAAAACCTTTTAATAAAAGATTTCAAAGTAGTAATAAAATACTTGGTGTTCATTTAAAATGGGAAAAGCCTTTACTTAAATAAAATTGGATATTTAAATCCTTATTATTTTATTTAAATAAACCTTTACTCATTTTATCAAAACAAAAATATTTTATTACAAAAGCTTGGCCAAAATTAATTTGGCTCACCTTTTCATTTGAAAACAAAGTCTTTTATTAAAAGATCTAAATTAGTGTTTCCAAAACAATTTATTTTCCTTTGATATATGTTTATCCTTATAAATCCCTTTAGGATTATTTGTTCACCAATTGGTATGGGCTTTATTAGCTTTGGAAATCCAATTTCCTTATCTTATTATATTCATAAGATTTTGTCTATGGTTCCAAACTAAGTGAAACCAATCTCTATGGTCTTACTTGATCCTTTGTGATTATTTGTTGATTAGATTTGGTATGGATCAAATCCATAGATTTGGAGATACTTTGGAAAATGATTTCCTTCCATTAGGGCTTAGGGATTTGGATTTACTTTCCTAGTGTTCAAATTTCCAGATACATTCATTGAGGAATGCATTTCCCTTGATTTGGATTTTTGTTGAATTCAAACTTTAGCCAAAGTTTGTTCAAGATGGGATTTCAAGTCTCCTTTTAGAAACAAAAGTTTCTTTTCACCCTGATTTTCAACAAAGATTTATTTTGTTTATTTTATTTTTCACATTACAAGATTTGAAAAATCTTGGGATGTGACACAACGAATCTGGTTGTTGTTAGTAAAAAAGAACACACATGCAATGACACTGGTGGATCCATGTGTGGTCTCTGACGAGAACACACATTTCAATGACACTTGTGGATCCATATGTGGTATGTGAAAAGAACATTCATGCAATGACTCCAGTTGTTGTTAGTAAAAAGAACACACATGCAATGACACTGGTGGATCCATAGGTGGATTGTGAAAAGAACACACATGCAATGACACTGGTGGATCCATATGTGGTATGTGAAAAGAACACACATTTCAATGACTCTAGTTGTTGTTAGTAAAAAGAACACACATGCAATGACACTGGTGGATCCATAGGTGGATTGTGAAAAGGGCACACATGCAATGACACAGGTGGATCCATAAGTGGTATGTGAAAAGAACACACATGCAATGACTCCAATTGTTGTTAGTAAAAAGAACACACATGCAATGACACTGGTGGATCCATGTGTGGTCTCTGAAGAGAACACACATTTAAATGACACTTGTGGATCCATATGTGGTATGTGAAAAGAACATTCATGCAATGACTCCAGTTGTTGTTAGTAAAAAGAACAACCATGCAATGACACTGGTGGATCCATAGGTGGATTGTGAAAAGAACACACATGCAATGACACTGGTGGATCCATATGTGGTATGTGAAAAGAACACACATTTCAATGACTCTGGATGTTGTTAGTAAAAAGAGCACAAATGCAATGACTCTAGTGGATCCATATGTGGTATGTGAAAAGAACACACATGCAATGACTCCAGTTGTTGTTAGTAAAAAGAACACACATGCAATGACACTGGTGGATCCATAGGTGGATTGTGAAAAGAACACACATGCAATGACACTAGTGGATCCATATGTGGTATGTGAAAAGAACACACATTTCAATGACTCTGGTTGTTGTTAGTAAACAGAACACACATGCAATGACACTGGTGGATCCATAGGTGGATTGTGAAAAGAGCACACATGCAATGACACTGGTGGATCCATATGTGGTATGTGAAAAGAACACACATGCAATGACTCTAGTTGTTGTTAGTAAAAAGAGCACACATGTAATGACACTGGTGGATCCATGTGTGGTCTTTGAAGAGAACACACATTTCAATGACACTGGTGGATCCATATGTGGTATGTGAAAAGAACAGTCATGGAATGACTCCAGTTGTTCTTAGTAAAAAGAACACACATGCAATGACACTGGTGGATCCATAGGTGGATTGTGAAAAGAACACACATGCAATGACACTGGTGGATCCATATGTGGTATGTGAAAAGAACACACATGCAATGACTCCAATTGTTGTTAGTAAAAAGAACACACATGCAATGACACTGGTGGATCCATATGTGGTATGTGAAAAGAATACACATTTCAATGACTTTGGATGTTGTTAGTAAAAAGAGCACAAATGCAATGACTCTAGTGGATCCATATGTGGTATGTGAAAAGAACACACATGCAATTACTCCAGTTGTTGTTAGTAAAAAGAACACACATGCAATGACACTGGTGGATCCATAGGTGGATTGTGAAAAGAACACACCTGCAATGACACTGGTGGATCCATATGTGGTATGTGAAAAGAACACACATTTCAATGACTCTGGTTGTTGTTAGTAAAAAGAACACACATGCAATGACACTGGTGGATCCATAGGTGGATTGTGAAAAGAGCACACATGCAATGACACTGGTGGATCCATATGTGGTATGTGAAAAGAACACACATGCAATGACTCCAATTGTTGTTAGTAGAAAGAGCGCACATGTAATGACACTGGTGGATCCATGTGTGGTCTGTGAAGAGAACACACATTTCAATGACACTTGTGGATCCATATGTGGTATGTGAAAAGAACAGTCATGAAATGACTCCAGTTGTTCTTAGTAAAAAGAACACACATGCAATGACACTGGTGGATCCATAGGTGGATTGTGAAAAGAACACACATGCAATGACACTGGTGGATCCATATGTGGTATGTAAAAAGAACACACATTTCAACGACTCTGGTTGTTAGTAAAAAGAACACACATGCAATGACACTGGTGGATCCATGTGTGGTCTCTGAAGAGAACACACATTTCAATGACACTTGTGGATTCATATGTGGTATGTGAAAAGAACATTCATGCAATGACTCCAGTTGTTGTTAGTAAAAAGAACACACATGCAATGACACTGGTGGATCTATAGGTGGATTGTGAAAAGAACACACATGCAATGACACTGGTGGATCCATATGTGGTATGTGAAAAGAACACACATGCAATGACTCCGGTTGTTGTTAGTAAAAAGAACACACATGCAATGACTCCGGTTGTTGTTAGTAAAAAGAGCACAAATACAATGAATCTAGTGGATCCATATGTGCTATGTGAAAAGAACACACATGCAATGACTCCAGTTGTTGTTAGTAAATAGAACACACACGTAATTACACTGGTGGATCCATGTGTGGTCTCTGAAGAGAACACACATTTCAATGACACTGGTGGATCCATATGTGGTATGTGAAAAGAGCAGTCATGAAATGACTCCAGTTGTTGTTAGTAAAAAGAACACACATGCAATGACACTGGTGGATCCATAGGTGGATTGTGAAAAGAGCACACATGCAATGACACTGGTGGATCCATATGTGGTATGTGAAAAGAACACACATGCAATGACTCCAATTGTTGTTATTAAAAAGAGCACACATGCAATGACACTGGTGGATCCATGTGTGGTCTCTGAAGAGAACACACATTTCAATGACACTGGTGGATCCATAGGTGGATTGTGAAAAGAACATTCATGAAATGACTCTGGTTGTTGTTAGTAAAAAGAACACACATGCAATGACACTAGTGGATCCATAGGTGCATTGTGAAAAGAACACACATGCAATGACACTGGTGGATCCACATGTGGTACGTGAAAAAAAACACATGCAATGACTCCGGTTGTTGTTAGTAAGAAGAACAGACATGCAATAACACTGGTGGATCCATAGGTGGATTGTGAAAAGTGCACACATGCAATGACACTGGTGAATCCATTTGTGGTATGTGAAAAGAACACACATGCAATGACTCCAATTGTTGTTAGTAAAAAGAACACACATGCAATGACACTGGTGGATCCAAGTGTGGTCTCTGAAGAGAACACACATTTCAATGACACTGGTGGATCCATATGTGCTATGTGAAAAGAACATTCATGCAATGACTCCAGTTGTTGTTAGTAAAAAGAACACACATGCAATGACACTGGTGGATCCATAGGTGGATTGTGAAAAGAACACACATGCAATGACACTGGTGGATCCATATGTGGTATGTGAAAAGAACACACATTTCAATGACTCTGGTTGTTGTTAGTAAAAAGAACACACATGCAATGACACTGGTGGATCCAGAGGTGGATTGTGAAAAGAGCACACATGCAATGACACTGGTGGATCCATATGTGGTATGTGAAAATAACACACATGCAATGACTCCAGTTGTTGTTAGTAAAAAGAACACACATGTATTGACACTGGTGGATCCATGTGTGGTCTCTGAAGAGAAAACACATTTCAATCACACTGGTGGATCCATATGTGGTATGTGAAAAGAACAGTCATGAAATGACTCTAGTTGTTGTTAGTAAAAAGAACACACATGCAATGACACTGGTGGATCCATAGGTGGATTGTGAAAAGAACACACATGCAATGACACTGGTGGATCCATATGTGGTATGCGAAAAGAACACACATGCAATGACTCCGGTTGTTGTTAGTAAAAAGAACACACATGCAATAACATTGGTGGATCCATAGGTGGATTGTGAAAAGAGCACACATGCAATGAAACTGGTGGATCCATATGTGGTATGTGAAAAGAACACACATGCAATGACTCCAATTGTTGTTAGTAAAAAGAACACACATGCAATGACACTGGTGGATCCATGTGTGGTCTCTGAAGAGATCACACATTTCAATGACACTGGTGGATCCATATGTGGTATGTGAAAAGAACATTCATGCAATGACTCCAGTTGTTGTTAGTAAAAAGAACACACATGCAATGACACTGGTGGATCCATAGGTGGATTGTGAAAAGAACACATATGCAATGACACTGGTGGATCCATATGTGGTATGTGAAAAGAACACACATTCCAATGACTCTGGTTGTTGATAGTAAAAAGAACACACATGCAATGACACTGGTGGATCCATAGGTGGATTGTGAAAAGAGCACACATGCAATGACACTGGTGGATCCATATGTGGTATGTGAAAAGAACACACATGCAATGACTCCAGTTGTTGTTAGTAAAAAGAACACACATGTAATGACACTTGTGGATCCATGTGTGGTCTCTGAAGAGAACACACATTTCAATGACACTAGTGGATCCATATGTGGTATGTGAAAAGAACAGTCATGAAATGACTCCAGTTGTTATTACTAAAAATAACACACATGCAATGACACTAGTGGATCCATAGGTGGATTGTGAAAAGAGCACACATGCAATGACACAGGTGGATCCATATGTGGTATGTGAAAAGAAAACACATGCAATGACTCCAATTGTTGTTAGTAAAAAGAACACACATGCAATGACACTGGTGGATCCATGTGTGGTCTCTGAAGAGAACACACATTTCAATGACACTTGTGGATCCATATGTGGTATGTGAAAAGAAAATTCATGCAATGACTCTAGTTGTTGTTAGTAAAAAGAACACACATGCAATGATACTGGTGGATCGATAGGTGGATTGTGAAAAGAACACACATTTCAATGACTCTGGTTGTTGTTAGTAAAAAGAGCACAAATGCAATGACTCTAGTGGATAAGAACACACATGCAATGACTCCAGTTGTTGTTAGTAAAAAGAACACACATGTAATTACACTGGTGGATCCATGTGTGGTCTCTGAAGAGAACACACATTTCAATGACACTGGTGGATCCATATGTGGTATGTGAAAAGAACAGTCATGAAATGACTCCAGTTGTTGTTAGTAAAAAGAACACACATGCAATGACACTGGTGGATCCATAGGTGGATTGTGAAAATAGCACACATGCAATGACACTGGTGGATCCATATGTGGTATGTGAAAAAAAAACACATGCAATGACTCCAATTGTTGTTATTAAAAAGAGCACACATGTAATGACAATGGTGGATCCATGTGTGGTCTCTGAAGAGAACACACATTTCAATGACACTGGAGGATCCATAGGTGGATTGTGAAAAGAACATTCATGAAATGACTCTGGTTGTTGTTAGTAAAAAGAACACACATGCAATGACACTAGTGGATCCATAGGTGGATTGTGAAAAGAACACACATGCAATGACACTGGTGGATCCATATGTGGTATGTGAAAAGAACACACATGCAATGACTCTGGTTGTTGTTAGTAAGAAGAACACACATGCAATAACACTGGTGGATCCATAGGTGGATTGTGAAAAGAGCACACATGCAATGACACTGGTGGATCCATATGTGTTATGTGAAAAGAACACACATGCAATGACTGCAATTGTTGTTAGTAAAAAGAACACACATGCAATGACACTGGTGGATCCAAGTGTGGTATCTGAAGAGAACACACATTTCAATGACACTGGTGGATCCATATGTGGTATGTGAAAAGAACATTCATGCAATGACTCCACTTGTTGTTAGTAAAAAGAACACACATGCAATGACACTGGTGGATCCATAGGTGGATTGTGAAAAGAACACACATCCAATGACACTGGTGGATCCATACGTGGTATGTGAAAAGAACACACATTTCAATGACTCTGGTTGTTGTTAGTCAAAAGAACACACATGCAATGACACTGGTGGATCCATAGGTGGATTGTGAGAAGAGCACACATGCAATGACACTGATGGATCCATATGTGGTATGTGAAAAGAACAGACATGCAATAACTCTAGTTGTTGTTAGTAAAAAGAACACACATGTAATGACAATGGTGGATCCATGTGTGGTCTCTGAAGAGAACACACATTTCAATGACACTGGTGGACCCATAGGTGGATTGTGAAAAGAACATTCATGAAATGACTCTGGTTGTTGTTAGTAAAAAGAACACACATGCAATGACACAAGTGGATCCATAGGTGGATTGTGAAAAGAACACACATGCAATGACACTGGTGGATCCATATGTGGTATGTGAAAAGAACACACATGCAATGACTCCGGTTGTTGTTAGTAAGAAGAACACACATGCAATAACACTGGTGGATCCATAGGTGGATTGTGAAAAGAGAACACATGCAATGACACTGGTGGATCCATATGTGGTATGTGAAAAGAACACACATGCAATGACTCCAATTGTTGTTAGTAAAAAGAACACACATGCAATGACACTGGTGGATCCAAGTGTGGTCTCTGAAGAGAACACACATTTCAATGACACTGGTGGATCTAGATGTGGTATGTGAAAAGAACATTCATGCAATGACTCCAGTTGTTGTTAGTAAAAATAATACACATGCAATGACACTGGTGGATCCATAGGTGGATTGTGAAAAGAACACACATGCAATGACACTGGTGGATCCATACGTGGTATGTGAAAAGAACACACATTTCAGTGACTCTGGTTGTTGTTAGTAAAAAGAACACACATGCAATGACACTGGTGGATCCATAGGTGGATTCTGAAAAGAGCACACATGCAATGACACTGGTGGATCCATATGTGGTATGTGAAAAGAACACACATGCAATGACTCTAGTTATTGTTAGTAAACAGAACACACATGTAATGACACTGGTGGATCCATGTGTGGTCTCTGAAGAGAACACACATTTCAATGACACTGGTGGATCCATATGTGGTATGTGAAAAGAACAGTCATGAAATTACTCCAGTTGTTGTTAGTAAAAAGAACACACATGCAATGACACTGGTGGATCCATAGGTGGATTGTGAAAAGAGCACACATGCAATGACACTGGTGGATCCATATGTGGTATGTGAAAAGAACACACATGCAATGACTCCAATTGTTGTTAGTAAAAAGGACACACATGCAATGACACTGGTGGTCCATGTGTGGTCTCTGAAGAGAACACACATTTCAATGACACTGGTGGATCCATAGGTGGATTGTGAAAAGAACACACATGCAATGACTGGTGGATCCATATGTGGTATGTGAAAAGAACACACATGCAATAACTCCAATTGTTGTTAGTAAAAAGAACACACATGCAATGACACTGGTGGATCCATAGGTGGATTGTGGAAACAGCACACATGCAATGACACTGGTGGATCCATATGTGGTATGTGAAAAGAACACACGTGCAATGACTCCAATTGTTGTTAGTAAAAAGATCACACATGCAATGACACTGGTGGATCCATGTGTGGTGTCAGAATAGAACACACATTTCAATGACACTTGTGGATCCATATGTGGTATGTGAAAAGAATATTCATGCAATGACTCTAGTTGTTGTTAGTAAAAAGAACACACATGCAATGACACTGGTGGATCCATAGGTGGATTGTGAAAAGAACACACCTGCAATGACACTGGTGGATCCATAGGTGGATTGTGAAAAGAGCACACATGCAATAACTCCAATTGTTGTTAGTAAAAAGAACACACATGCAATAACACTGGTGGATCCATAGGTGGATTGTGAAAAGAGCACACATGCAATGACACTGGTGGATCCATATGTGTTATGTGAAAAGAACACACATGCAATGACTCCAATTGTTGTTATTAAAAAGAGCACACATGCAATGACACTGGTGGATCCATGTGTGGTCTCTGAAGAGAACACACATTTCAATGACACTGGTGGATCCATAGGTGGATTGTGAAAAGAACATTCATGAAATGACTCTGGTTGTTGTTAGTAAAAAGAACACACATGCAATGACACTAGTGGATCCATAGGTGCATTGTGAAAAGAACACACATGCAATGACACTGGTGGATCCACATGTGGTACGTGAAAAAAAACACATGCAATGACTCCGGTTGTTGTTAGTAAGAAGAACACACATGCAATAACACTGGTGGATCCATAGGTGGATTGTGAAAAGTGCACACATGCAATGACACTGGTGGATCCATTTGTGGTATGTGAAAAGAACACACATGCAATGACTCCAATTGTTGTTAGTAAAAAGAACACACATGCAATGACACTGGTGGATCCAAGTGTGGTCTCTGAAGAGAACACACATTTCAATGACACTGGTGGATCCATATGTGCTATGTGAAAAGAACATTCATGCAATGACTCCAGTTGTTGTTAGTAAAAAGAACACACATGCAATGACACTGGTGGATCCATAGGTGGATTGTGAAAAGAACACACATGCAATGACACCGGTGGATCCATATGTGGTATGTGAAAAGAACACACATTTCAATGACTCTGGTTGTTGTTAGTAAAAAGAACACACATGCAATGACACTGGTGGATCCAGAGGTGGATTGTGAAAAGAGCACACATGCAATGACACTGGTGGATCCATATGTGGTATGTGAAAATAACACACATGCAATGACTCCAGTTGTTGTTAGTAAAAAGAACACACATGTATTGACACTGGTGGATCCATGTGTGGTCTCTGAAGAGAAAACACATTTCAATCACACTGGTGGATCCATATGTGGTATGTGAAAAGAACAGTCATGAAATGACTCTAGTTGTTGTTAGTAAAAAGAACACACATGCAATGACACTGGTGGATCCATAGGTGGATTGTGAAAAGAACACACATGCAATGACACTGGTGGATCCATATGTGGTATGCGAAAAGAACACACATGCAATGACTCCGGTTGTTGTTAGTAAAAAGAACACACATGCAATAACATTGGTGGATCCATAGGTGGATTGTGAAAAGAGCACACATGCAATGAAACTTGTGGATCCATATGTGGTATGTGAAAAGAACACACATGCAATGACTCCAATTGTTGTTAGTAAAAAGAACACACATGCAATGACACTGGTGGATCCATGTGTGGTCTCTGAAGAGATCACACATTTCAATGACACTGGTGGATCCATATGTGGTATGTGAAAAGAACATTCATGCAATGACTCCAGTTGTTGTTAGTAAAAAGAACACACATGCAATGACACTGGTGGATCCATAGGTGGATTGTGAAAAGAACACATATGCAATGACACTGGAGGATCCATATGTGGTATGTGAAAAGAACACACATTCCAATGACTCTGGTTGTTGATAGTAAAAAGAACACACATGCAATGACACTGGTGGATCCATAGGTGGATTGTGAAAAGAGCACACATGCAATGACACTGGTGGATCCATATGTGGTATGTGAAAAGAACACACATGCAATGACTCCAGTTGTTGTTAGTAAAAAGAACACACATGTAATGACACTTGTGGATCCATGTGTGGTCTCTGAAGAGAACACACATTTCAATGACACTAGTGGATCCATATGTGGTATGTGAAAAGAACAGTCATGAAATGACTCCAGTTGTTATTACTAAAAAGAACACACATGCAATGACACTAGTGGATCCATAGGTGGATTGTGAAAAGAGCACACATGCAATGACACAGGTGGATCCATATGTGGTATGTGAAAAGAAAACACATGCAATGACTCCAATTGTTGTTAGTAAAAAGAACACACATGCAATGACACTGGTGGATCCATGTGTTGTCTCTGAAGAGAACACACATTTCAATGACACTTGTGGATCCATATGTGGTATGTGAAAAGAAAATTCATGCAATGACTCTAGTTGTTGTTAGTAAAAAGAACACACATGCAATGATACTGGTGGATCGATAGGTGGATTGTGAAAAGAACACACATGCAATGACACTGGTGGATCCATATGTGGTATGTGAAAAGAACACACATTTCAATGACTCTAGTTGTTGTTAGTGAAAAGAGCACAAATGCAATGACTCTAGTGGATCCATATGTGGTATGTGAAAAGAACACACATGCAATGACTCCAGTTGTTGTTAGTAAAAAGAACAGACATGTAATTACACTGGTGGATCCATGTGTGGTCTTTGAAGAGAACACACATTTCAATGACACTGGTGGATCCATATGTGGTTTGTGAAAAGAACAGTCATGAAATGACTCCAGTTGTTGTTAATAAAAAGAACGAACATGCAATGACACTGGTGGATCCATATGTGGATTGTGAAAAGAGCACACATGCAATGACACTGGTGGATCTATATGTCATATGTGAAAAGAACACTAATGCAATGACTCCAATTGTTGTTATTAAAAAGAGCACACATGCAATGACACTAGTGGATCCATGTGCGGTCTCTAAAGAGAACACACATTTCAATGACACTGGAGGATCCATAGGTGGATTGTGAAAAGAACATTCATGAAATGACTCTGGTTGTTGTTAGTAAAAAGAACACACATGCAATGACACTAGTGGATCCATAGGTGGATTGTGAAAAGAACACACATGCAATGACACTGGTGGATCCATATGTGGTATGTGAAAAGAACACACATTTCAATGACTCTGGTTGTTGTTAGTAAAAAGAACACACATGCAATGACACTGGTGGATCCATAGGTGGATTGTGAAAAGAGCACACATGCAATGACACTGGTGGATCCATATGTGGTATGTGAAAAGAACACACATGCAATGACTCCAGTTGTTGTTAGTAAAAAGAACACACATGTAATGACACTGGTGGATCCATGTGTGGTCTCTGAAGAGAACACACATTTCAATGACACTGGTGGATCGATATGTGGTATGTGAAAAGAACAATCATGAAATGACTCCAGTTGTTGTTAGTAAAAAGAACACACATGCAATGACACTGGTGGATCCATAGGTGGATTGTGAAAAGAGCACACATGCAATGACACTGGTGGATCCATATGTGGTATGCGAAAAGAACACACATTTCAATGACTCTGGTTGTTGTTAGTAAAAAGAGCACAAATGCAATGACTATTGGATCTATATGTGGTATGTAAAAAGAACACACATGCAATGACTCCAGTTATTGTTAGTAAAAAGAACACACATGTAATTACACTGGTGGATCCATGTGTGGTCTCTGAAGAGAACACACATTTCAATGACACTGGTGGATCCATATGTGGTATGTGAAAAGAACAGTCATGAAATGACTCTAGTTGTTGTTAGTAAAAAGAACACACATGCAATGACACTGGTGGATCCATATGTGGATTGTGAAAAGAGCACACATGCAATGACACTTGTGGATCCATATGTGGTATGTGAAAAGAACACACATGCAATGACTCCAATTGTTGTTAGTAAAAAGAACACACATGCAATGACACTGGTGGATCCATGTGTGGTCTCTGAAGAGAACACACATTTCAATGACACTTGTGGATCCATATGTGGTATGTGAAAAGAACATTCATGCAATGACTCCAGTTGTTGTTAGTAAAAAGAACACACATGCAATGACACTGGTGGATCCATAGGTGGATTTTGAAAAGAACACACATGCAATGACACTGGTGGATCCATATGTGGTATGTGAAAAGAACACACATTTCAATGACTCTGGTTGTTGTTAGTAAAAAGAGCACAAATGCAATGACTCTAGTGGATCCATATGTGGTATGTGAAAAGAACACACATGCAATGACTCCAGTTGTTGTTAGTAAAAAGAACACACATGTAATTACATCAGGATCCATGTGTGGTCTCTGAAGAGAACACACATTTCAATGACACTGGTGGATCCATATGTGGTATGTGAAAAGAACAGTCATGAAATGACTCCAGGTGTTCTTAGTAAAAAGAACACACATGCAATGACACTGGTGGATCCATATGTGGATTGTGAAAAGAGCACACATGCAATGACACTGGTGGATCCATATGTGGTATGTGAAAAGAACACACATGCAATGACTCCAATTGTTGTTATTAAAAAGAGCACACATGCAATGACACTAGTGGATCCATGTGTGGTCTCTGAAGAGAACACACATTTCAATGACACTGGAGGATCCATAGGTGGATTGTGAAAAGAACATTCATGAAATGACTCCTGTTGTTGTTAGTAAAAAGAACACACATGCAATGACACTGGTGGATCCATAGGTGGATTGTGAAAAGAACACACATGCAATGACACTGGTGGATCCATATGTGGTATGTGAAAAGAACACACATGCAATGACTCCAATTGTTGTTAGTAAAAAGAACACACACGTAATGACACTGGTGGATCCATGTACACATGCAATGACACTGGTGGATCCATATGTGGTATGTGAAAAGAACACACATGCAATGACTCCAGTTGTTGTTAGTAAAAAGAACACACATGTAATGACACTGGTGGATCCATGTGTGGTCTCGAAAGAGAACACACATTTCAATGACACTGGTGGATCCATATGTGGTATGTGAAAAGAACAGTCATGAAATGACTCCAGTTGTTGTTAGTAAAAAGAACACACATGCAATGACACTGGTGGATCCATAGGTGGATTGTGAAGAACACACATGCAATGACACTGGTGGATCCATATGTGGTATGTGAAAAGAACACACATGCAATGAATCAAATTGTTGTTAGTAAAGAGAACACACATGCAATGACACTGGTGGATCCATGTGTGGTCTCTGAAGAGAACACACATTTCAATGACACTTGTGGATCCATATGTGGTATGTGAAAAGAACATTCATGCAATGACTCTAGTTGTTGTTAGTAAAAAGAACACACATGTAATGACACTGGTGGATCCATAGGTGGATTGTGAAAAGAACACACATGCAATGACACTGGTGGATCCATATGTGGTATGTGAAAAGAACACACATTTCAATGACTGGTTGTTGTTAGTAAAAAGAGCACACATGCAATGACTCTAGTGGATCCATATGTGGTATTTGAAAAGAACACACATGCAATGACTCGAGTTGTTGTTAGTAAAAAGAACACACATGTAATTACACTAGTGGATCCATGTGTGGTCTCTGAAGAGAACACACATTTCAATGACACTGGTGGATCCATATGTGGTATGTGAAAAGAACAGTCATGAAATGACTCCAGTTGTTGTTAGTAAAAAGAACACACATGCAATGACAATTGTGGATCCATAGGTGGATTGTGAAAAGAGCACACATGCAATGACACTGGTGGATCCATATGTGGTATGTGAAAAGAACACACATGCAATGACTCCAATTGTTGTTAGTAAAAAGAACAGACATGCAATGACACTGGTGGATCCATGTGTGGTCTCTGAAGATAACACACACTTCAATGACACTAGTGGATCCATAGGTGGATTGTGAAAAGAACATTCATGAAATGACTCTGGTTGTTGTTAGTAAAAAGAACACACATGCAATGACACTGGTGGATCCATAGTTGGATTGTGAATAGAACACACATGCAATGACACCGGTGGATCCATATGTGGTATGTGAAAAGAACACACATGCAATGACTCCAATTGTTGTTAGTAAAAAGAACACACATGCAATGACACTCGTGGATCCATAGGTGGATTGTGAAAAGAGCACATGCAATGACACTGGTGGATCCATATGTGGTATGTGAAAAGAACACACATGCAATGACTCCAATTGTTGTTAGTAAAAAGAACACACATGCAATGACACTGGTGGATCCATGTGTGGTCTCTGAAGAGAACACACATTTCAATGACACTTGTGGATCCATATGTGGTATGTGAAAAGAACATTCATGCAATGACTCAAGTTGTTGTTAGTAAAAAGAACACACATGCAATGACACTGGTGGATCCATAGGTGGATTGTGAAAAGAACACACATGCAATGACACTGGTGGATCCATATGTGGTATGTGAAAGAACACACATGCAATGACTCCGGTTGTTGTTAGTAAAAAGAACACACATGCAATGACACTGGTGGATCCATAGGTGGATTGTGAAAAGAGCACACATGCAATGACACTGGTGGATCCATATGTGGTATGTGAAAAGAACACACATGCAATGACTCCAATTGTTGTTAGTAAAAAGAACACACATGCAATGACACTTGTGGATCCATTTGTGTGGTCTGAAGATCACATTTCAATGACACCGGTGGATCCATATGTGGTATGTGAAAAGAACATTCATGCAATGAGTCCAGTTGTTGTAACACACATGTAATGACACTGGTTGATCCATGTGTGGTCTCTGAAGAGAACACACATTTCAATGACACTGGTGGATCCATATGTGGTATGTGAAAAGAATAGTCATGAAATGACTCCAGTTGTTGTTAGTAAAAAGAACACACATGCAATGACATTGGTGGTTCCATAGGTGTATTGTGAAAAGAGCACACATGCAATGACACAGGTGGATCCATATGTGGTATGTGAAAATAACACACATGCAATGACTCCAGTTGTTGTTAGTAAAAAGAACACACATGTAATGACACGGGTGGATCCATGTGTGGTCTCTGAAGAGAACACACATTTCAATGACACTGGTGGATCCATATGTGGTATGTGAAAAGAATAGTCATGAAATGACTCCAGTTGTTATTAGTAAAAAGAACACATATGTAATGACACTGGTGGATCCATAGGTGAATTGTGAAAAGAGCACACATGCAATGACACAGGTGGATCCATATGTGGTATGTGAAAAGAACACACACGCATTGACTCGAATTGTTGTTAGTAAAAAGAACACACATGCCATGACACTGGTGGATCCATGTGTGGTCTCTGAAGAGAACACACATTTGAATGACTCTTGTGGATCCATATGTGGTATGTGAAAAGAACATTCATGCAATGACTCCAGTTGTTGTTAGTAAAAAGAACACACATGCAATGACACTAGTGGATCCATAGGTGGATTGTGAAAAGAACACACATGCAATGACACTGGTGGATCCATATGTGGTATGTGAAAAGAACACACATTTCAATGACTCTGGTTGTTATTAGTAAAAAGAGCACAAATGCAATGACTCTAGTGGATCCATATGTGGTATGTGAAAAGAATACACATGCAATGACTCTAGTTGTTGTTAGTAAAAGAACAC